>VZRW01003971.1:0-39604 GCA_013398125.1 Aegotheles bennettii | reverse complement strand
GCTCGCTGCTCCGCGTGCTCTCTCCAGAAGTGTGACTTCCAGAGGCCTCTTCTAGCCTGGGCTGTTTTGTTATTCAGTGAATAGCTTGTGAGTAGTATCCTGGCAAAGCAAGCATCCTGCTGTCCAAAGTGTTATACCAACATGCATAAAAGATGTTCCTGTTCTCCATTAGAGATGGGAGTCAAGCTTTTTATTCCTCATTTACAGAGGAGGAACTGGGGAAGGGTTATAACTGCTAAGGAAGTGCCTTGATCCTTCTTGCTTCTGTTTGTTTCCTCTGACTCCATTTCTTAGACCAGGTACTTTTATGGTGGAGTACAAATGCCTTGTTTTTACATAGCACTTAGCACAATGAGCTGCGATTTATGATGTGCACCTGAACACAGTACACACAAATGACGAAGAGATGTGGAAAAGCTAGAATGATCTGTGGCCAAGTTGGGAGACACTGGCTGCAAGTTCCTTATCTCTATTCTTTTTGGCTCTAATAAGTTGGCAATGGGGTTGTTTTCATTTTTTTCCTATAAAAGAAGAACTTTTTAGAGAATTCAAGAGGAGAAAAGAGAACCTTAAAAAGTAGACTAACTGGAAAATTATGGTGACTCATCGAAATATAGTGATTACCTACCATCACCTGAAATGTCATCTACCTCACCCAGTGCTATCTACATGGTTTCTGGAGAGAGGGAATCATTTCCAGGTAGTATTTAATCCTCCCATCTTAAAATGGAATCAGTCCTTCTCTGGAGATGCCAGACCTTCTGTCAAGAGGAGGAACAGCCTGAACATTTAGATAGGTCTTGATGTGTGACATTTAGCTTAGTTTGAGATGAATCCTACTGACACTGCCAGGTGTGATTTCTGATTTCTAAAAGCCTGTAGAGGAGAAGTCACTCATACACTGAATTATTCAAAAAAGATTGAAAGAAATTTGGCATGAGGTATTTTGGTGGTAATTTCTGCCTTTATCCTTTTATTTGAAGCATGGCCTGACAGTGATTCATCTTGCAGCTTGGACTGGAAATCTGGATATAATGCGAAAATTAGTTAAAGCAGGTGCTGATCAAAAGGCTGAGAATGAGGTTTGTTGATGACAAATTCTTACCAACTCTAAACGTGTTTATGTTGGAAAAAAACCAAACTTGTTACTACAGAGTTGTTTATGGTTTTTCAGGAAGGAATGAATGTACTGCATTTTGCAGCTCAGAACAACAGCGTTAGAATAGTTGATTATTTTCTCCAAGATCTTCATCTGAGTGACTTGAATAAGCCTGATGGGGTACAGTATGTTTCTTTCTGTTTATTTCTTTGATGTCATGAGGTGTCTGTTGTTGGCAAAACAATCTTGACTTGGGGAATTTAAATTAGTTTTGATTTATTGCTAGTTATATAAACTTCTAATTACTTATTTGTGTATTGAGAAATAAGTAAGACAAACAGTGAGACAAGAACTTAGGGAAAACACCTTTTCTCCCTCAGTGCCAGTCTCAGCTGAACTCCAGATACCTCTCCTCTCCCACTCCCCTGGCTTTTGCTGCACATGCAGTGGGAGACAGAGGAGGTTTCCTTCCTTTTTCTGCTCTTTATTTCTTACTCTTTTCTTCTGTTCCAGCAAAGGTTCTTCCATGGGCTGCAGTCACCCTGCAGGTATACCTCCTCCTGTGTCTCCTCCCTTGTCTCCTCTCATGTCTCCTCCTCTATCTCCCTTTGTGCATCCTCCCCTTAGCAGTGGCCACCCTTCCTTAAATATGTTTTCACAGAGATATCATGTGCTCCTCTGGTGAGTTGAGTGCTGACATATGGGCAGTCAGTTTTGTCTGTTGTGGAGCCTCCTGGAAATGACTGTGACCAGCATTGGTCAGTCTCTTCCCGCACAGCTTGCCCCTGCAGCCCCCTGTTCCTACCAAAACCTGGCCAACAAGGACATATTTCGCCAATGTGGAACGTGAAAGTATGTGCAGCCAACCTACAGAGATGCCAGGGCCTTGTCCTCATCAGATTTGCTGTGGTTTCCCTCCCACAATGTTGGGATCTTGCTTTGAAGGCTTACTTAGCTAAGCAGGATATTTTATCTTTACGTGAGGAAAATTTATTCTCGTAGGATCTGTCACCAAAAGACCAAAGCTCCTCTATAATTCTTTTAAGTCTGGAATTGTATTGACTCAATGGTGCAAAATTCTGAATTCTTTCTACACATGACAAGGCTGACAAAACAGAGTTAATTTAACAAAACAAATCTTCTTGTTTTAGGCCTTGAGAAAGGAAGGGTGAAGAAGAATCTTCTTTATGTTAAGGTTATTTCATAATTATCTACAAGTTGCATTTATTTCTTAGATACTTAATATAGGCCACTGTCAGGTAGGAAGTAATTTGTTAGATGGCCTCACTGTCTGACCAGTGGTATGGTTTTATGTCAAGACAACTTTATTCAATTGAGTCGTAAACAGTTGGAAAAGGTTTTGTTAGTTGAACCACCACCAAAAAAACCCCACAATGTACAGCACTAAATTCAGGCCTCCTAGATGAAAATTCTGAGATATGGTTGTTCGGGTCTGTGTTTGCAGAATTCAGCTCAGACATGTTACACCATGGAAATAAATCTTGCGACTTCTTTACTGCCTGTTTCTGAGCATCCTCAGACTTTTAGTGACACAGTTCTTTTGAGAAATATTTTCATACTGAGAAGAATTAAGAATCAGATATTTTGAGCACATTTTCTACATTGTTACAATTTCTGAACAATTTTCAAATACTTTCTTCAAGATATGCAAGATGTATAATCTGTTTATTTATACTAAATATATTACATCTTTTTTTAAATTCTTACTCTTCCTGTATATATCTACTTTTTTGTTAATCTACTTAGTCATACTATGTATAGCTTTTTATGCAGAATACACATACACATATGCATGCCATATGTCTAGTAGCTGGAAGTAAAGTATTTTTACTTTCAATAACATTGTGTTTCTTTCCCTAATTGTTTTCTAGAAAGGTAAGAAGCCATTTCTTCTGGCATCTGAAAAAGGCCATGTTGACGTGATAAACAATTTGATTGCTTTGAAGCTGTTTACATCTGAAAAAGATAAGGTAAAGGTTTATTTTGCACAGAAGTACAACTAAAAATGTGGTTGTGAAAGATTACTTGGTTTCAGCGTAGTTACTACATAACCAAGCAATATGAGTAAACAGTGCAGGTGTCATGGTGCTGGCAGTGATTTATATTGGACCAACAAATATACAAGGATGATGATTTTTCAGTAATTAAGCTAGTCTTATTGCCAGGAGACTTTTCTATATACATTAATAATTCATGTAAAGCAAGACTAGTGTGTGCTGTCTGCTGGGAGAAGTGGGAAGGTCTAGTGATCAACATGCCAGCCTCGGTACTGGGAGATCATGTTTTCCAGTTTTGCTTTGCTTGACTGTGTCTGTGTGTCGCTGCTAAGTCCCACATGACTAATTTTTCAAAATTGTTTAAGTATTTTAGGATGCAAATAAACATTCATGGGGATTTTTCAGAAGTGTGTAAACACTTCAATCTGATCGAGTTAGCTTTTGACACTGCATTTTAAGGTGTCTAAAAAACTTTCAAAATCTGCCCTTAAATTTTCTTACTCTTTACGTCAATATTTGTGGAATGAGCATGTCAGCGTTCCTCTGCATCTGAGATACTACAAGGATAAATAAATGAAAATGGTAGAATGGTCAGATACTGCATTTATAGAGCCAGATAAGCAAGCACCCAGGAAGCTATGCTTGCTTTTATTTTTTTTTTTTTAATATTCTGGTGACACTTTAAAAGCTGCAGTGCAACATGGAGGTCTGGTGTGCTAAATCGTTTAGCAGCAGCAGTTAAATAACAGTGTTGTCCCAGATATCTATCAGGTTGAACATGTAAAGCAGCAATGATGGGAGGCAAATGCTGTGATCCTAAAGGGTAAGTAGGTTTACCTGGTAGGTAAGCCAGGATACCAACTCATCTCATGGGTCACTGAAGGTCAATTACCAAACACACCTTTTTCTAAAAGGTATTTGGATTTTCTGCCCCTCCACCTCTGCAGTGTTCAGATGGAAAAAGCTGTTCTTGAACCCTCATTTCCCTGGGGGTTAGGATCTTTCTAAATTCCAGCTTTAGTTTGTTTCTAGCCAGTTTTATGCTTGTTCTTTTGCCAGCATGGTCCTTTAGCTCAAAAGCTGCTGTTCTTCCTGGTGATCATCTAGCTTGCTCTTTGCTTTTGTTTGCTTGCTGGTGTGCAATTTTTTTTCTTACTTAGCTAGTGAAGAATTGTACTGATGGTGAAGAGGATTGAAGAATTGTCACATTGGCATTAAAGGCTGTACAAGATTATATATACTTACCAAAGTTTTGGCCATTTATCTTTAAATCAATGCTTTTGGGAGCTTGATGTCCCCTTCCTTGTAGGAACCAACGCCCAAAGTTTTCTTCAGATTTATTCTTTAGGAGTTAGAATTTTAAGTCTTTTTCACTGGTAATGCACTGCAGTTTTCAGAATATGAGACAACCAACTAGACCAAGGTCATGTCTGCATACATATGAAAAGGTTTCCTTTGGGTTAGTGTGAGTCTTGGAGCATGCTGTGTGGATCTGCCTCCTCTGCTTGTATGTAAAAGAGAGGTGGAAAGACCAAAGGCCTTGTGTTTTAATGCATGTTGGTTTTACTTAATCTTTCAATTTTGTTCTGGGTTTTAAAATATCTTATTTGACATTTTAATTTCAAGGAGGGAAATACAGCATTGCATCTAGCAGCCAAAAATGGTCACAGTGAAGTTGTAGAAATTCTGCTTGGACAGTGGGAGGAAATAGATAACCTCAATCAGGTAAGGACACAGAAATTGCTGAAGGAGATAAATTTCAAAGAAATAAATGTTGCACTGGATAAACTTCATTAGGTCTGATGCTTTTCTGTTTGAATCCTGTTTCATTGTTCCTCCTCCAATAAATTTATTTTCTCCTTCAATGTCTCTGTCCTCTGTTCCTCACGCAACAGTCTCTCCTCCATCTTGCAAGCCCAAACTACTGGTAGAAGGGCCAGCATGCCCACTGCAGAAGCCTGCCACATGGTTGACAGTCTGTTCTGTTGGCCCACCAGGTGACACGAGTCCTATCCAAGGCCCTCCTCTTCCTTAATCAGCAACAGATTTATGGATCAAGGGTTCTTCTCCTATCCAACTAGTCTATTATTTCCAGCTATGCAAGCTTTGAGGCACGCAATCTCTTTTGAAATGTGAAGCCTTCATGTTCCAAGCCTTGTCTAACAGCATTGTTGCTTCTGCACACAAAGCTTGTATTGCTTGTGCCCATGCCTTGCCGTGGCTAATAGTGCAAACTTCCTGTTCTGGTCTGTGGGTAGACAGATCTCTGTTTCGCCAGCATGACCAAAGCACTGAAAAATACTAAGTTTACCAGAATAATGGTAGGGGGAGTTCAAGGAAGGAAAAATCAGGACTCGTTGATGCTTCTGTGAGTGCTGAAACACTAGAGTAACTTTCAGTAAATTTTTTGTGTTTTAGGAGTTGAGAAAGCAGGGGTTAGATCATTGTGCAGCCAGTGTAATCTATTTTAGGGACTTGCTGTGGAGACACAGAGACTTTTTTGGGGTGAGAAGATTTGAAAAAAAAATATTCTCTAGGATTACTTCTGCTAAAAGTATTCCTTATAACTAGCACTAGAATTGGTAATTTGTCAGAAATCCGTGGCATTGAACTGGCAGAAATTGGCACTTACAGTATGTGCTAGCTAGCAGTGTTGCCTGATGTTGAATAACAGCAATTTATTTCTGTGTCTGTTGCTAGTAATCGTCTTTGAAAGGAGCGTGATTAATATTTTTGAAATAGTTATCTGTATAGTTATCTGTATCATAAACCTTACTATACATCTGTTGACATTAATGTCATCTGTCACCTAAGTGTTGGCAAGTTGCCATTTCATTTATGTGTTAATTTAGGATCATCCAGGTTGTATTCTCTTGTGACTACCTCCCTTTTTCTGCTGAGCTGGATAAGTCTGATTGAACTAACCTGTTTTGTGTCACAGTCTTAACAGTCTTGTGGCTTAAATTGGAACAGACATTTTCTCTCTGTTGGTCTAGAATGGAGAAACTCCATTTTACTTGTCAGTTGAAGGAGGTCACGAAAAATGTGCTGAACTCTTACTGGAAGCAGGGAGTGACATCAATGTTTTAACTCAAGTATGTATAAAGTATCCCTCCAGCACAAAGGTACTGGGGCATCCTGGGCTGTGGGAAGGACCTTATCTTCCCTTTTTTGTGTGTACTAACAGTATGCTTGCTCTGCTTATTTGTATAAAATGGTAACAAAAAAGAAAAAAAAAGAATTGGGAGTGTGGAGAGTGCTAACAGAATAAAACTGATGTGGAAAAAACATAGTATAGATTTATTTGACAGAATTCTGTGGTGAAGCTTTTTTATTTACTGTGTGTCCATTAGCAAGACATACAGCTAGGAAATGTAACCAACAAAGATAATTGAAAATCCTCTTTTTTTGGCAGTGTATATGCCTGAACTGCTGACAAACCTGTTCTCCACATCTGGTTCCTGGACTCCAGTCAAGCTTTCATATGTTGAATGGCCTTGACTTGCCTGCTGAGAGAAGTTTATGCTTCCAGCAGATTGAGAGCTAGTTTGTTTTAGCAGAATTGTTAAGTCAAAATATTATATTGATTTATTTTTAAAAGTTTATTACTGTGACTGTAGTTTCTTGGTAAAGGTCAAACTGAACTAACAGACTAGGAGACATGTTGGCATTGTTGTCCATGGTGCAGTATAGCTGACAATGCTGATTTAGCTCTTTCTTAAAAGAGATTGAAAAGCCCTGTAGAATACTGGTGTTTATAGGATGTTTGTTGTGATATAGTAAAAATGGGAAGTTCCTTCAGTATTTACAAAAATACATCATGGTAACTGCTGATCCACTTAATTTTTTATCATTTTATCAAAGGGAGTTTTTTTGGGGGAGGGGATAATAATTCAAAATACAAATTTAAATTAAAGATTCTCCTGTATTGATAACTGTCTTTAGTGCTGTTTTTCCAGCAACAAAAACATAAGTTTTTGCTGTCTATACCATTTCTTTCAGTACAATAGCAGTGCTTTGCAGATTGCAGTTCAGAATGGACATCTATCTTTGATTACCTTTCTTATTGATAAGAATATTGACCTGGTTCCAAAACCTGAGGTGAGTGTGTGTCAGTATAACTTTTCTGCTGTTGTTCAACATGTCCTGTCTTTTATGGCCTTTCTTGGGAACTCAGACAGCTGAATGAGGTTAACTAGTTTTCCTTTATTTTTTTACTATACACATTAGTATGTGGTTTATGGATGTTGGTTAGCAGTGTGTATGGACCAACAAAGTCAAGGTGCTGTTGCACAAACCCAGTGAGAGCCTGGGCAGACTGGTGCAGTGCAGGGTAGAGGTGGCCAGGTTAAACCAAGGACCAGACACTAGGAGACCAGACACTAGCAAAATACCATGCTTGAACTAAGCAGCAGTAATGCAGGCCTCCTTGTGTGGCATGGACAAGGAGTTCACACTTGTAACTGATTTTGAGTAAAGGTAAATAAAAGGTAAATACTTTGGTGCTTTCACCCTCTGCACTCAAAGCTCATGCCTTCAAGATCTTCATGACACCATTCTTTGGGGTTTAAAAAGAAAGAGGTATTCCTAATAGGAAATCTTGTCTCAATTTAGATATTACAGGTTTGTTATATCTGAGGTTTTCTGTTATTAGGAAATTATTTTCCACTTCTACAGTACAGGATGAAAATAGAGTCTGGACTTCGTGACTTATCTGCCGTGATCACTGGCCTATTGTGTAATGTTACCAAGGAAGAAAAATTTATGTTGTGCTTGAAATGATTTATTTTAAAGATTAGGCTGTTGTTGTGCTGCTTGCTCTCATTTGCTTTCTGTAGCAGAAGCACCTCATAAAATTGTAACTTATGTTTTGGAAACATTTCCAGTGCAGTGTTGCAGAAGATCTTGCTTTATTTTTCTGTATCCCTGAAGAAATGGTCGTGGTTTACAAAGACATTAACGAAATGGTGTCTAGCACCCGTGAAGGGCACTGGTATGGAACTGGCTTTTAGCTGTATTTAACAAGAAACTGATGAGTCACAGGTTCAACATGCAAAGTGATCTTGCCAATCTAATGATTAGATTGTGACTGATGTTGGACCTGTGCCCCAGTTATTTTAATGAATAATCACTCAAATAAAACCCCTCAATTTCTTTTTAGCTATAATTTACTTCTTATAAATATGACAGCAAGTCAGTTTAGTATGAAGAATATTTACAGCAGCAATATGTGACAAGAGTTTGTTCTTGGAAAGTAGATTTTCACTGCTGCATTCTGTCTCCAGCCTGTCCAACTAAGGGCAAACCCAGTTTTCAAAGGGAACAGAAACGTTACCCTAAGCTGCCTATTGTCGGCCAAGGATCTCAGCACATCCCAGGTATGAACTTGAAAGAGGAACACCTTGTTGCAGTGGCCACACACTGATACACACCCAGTATGCTCAATATTTCCAGGTTTCTCAGCAGTGTTTCTTTACTTGCTGCTATAGATACTGCAGGAGCAGGCTGCCTTCTTTGGCATAACTGCACCTCAAGGTGTGTTCTCTGCAATGTCAGACCTCCAGTGGAGCATATCACATTTGCAAGGGTCAGATTTTAACAAGAACAAGAATGAACTTCTAATGAACATACCCCAGTATAATGGTTTGTTATTTTCCCTCCACAGCAGAAGAATTCCCCTCTCCATTTAGCAGTCATCAATAATCATCTACCGGTAGTAAAAAGCCTCTTGGATGCCAGTCATGATATAAACTCCTTAAATCACGTAAGATAAACTGGGAATTAACATAACTTCCTTTGTAAAGAGGGGAGTATGTGGATTTTGCTTGAAATATTTTTTTTTTCCTTATGAGCTCAGGGTACAAAATATAGGAAGTTCTCTCCTTATCTTCTCGCGTGTGTGCATATGTATTAGTCACTGGTACATGCTGTGCTAGCATGGTTTGTGCAAGATAAGGACAGTGATATACTATATACTCAGAAAATATTTGGATTAATTTATTGTCAGAGTGTTACAATTCATGCATAATAAATGATGGAAGTGTCTCTATGATATTATCTCAGAGGGAAGCCCAGTGCACAGTGTCGGTTGGCCGGGATGGTGTTCATTCTTTTCATAGCAACACAGAGTGCTGTGTTTTAGATTTGTGACCAAAACGGGGCTGGTAAGGCACCAGTGTTTGTGCAGTGTTTGCATAGCACCTCTATTTCATACTCTGCCCCCCATAGTAGACTGAGTGTGGGCAAGGGGCTGGGAGGGGACACAACCAAACAGATGACCGAAGCTGAGCAAGGTGCTTCTCCATGTGACACATCACCACACTGAGTGACATGGTCACGGGTCTCTGTGGTGCAGTTGGTTAGTGTGTTCTGCTGTTAACTGAAAGCTTGGTGGTTCAAGCCCACCCAGGGATGCCAGCATTTGTTTTCCCAACCTTTACCAGGATTGTTTGGCCTCTGCTTGGTGCTGGTGATCTTTGGAGGCCTGGTTGGTTGTTGGCCAGCTTGCTGTAGATCACCTTGACCACTGCTAATGCCGTCAGGTATTGGATACCCTTCTCTGTGGAAGGCCACTTGTTGCTGAACATGATGCTGATGCTGATGTGTTTGCTTTGTCGCTGGTTTGCTTGATCCTTTTTTTGCTGTACTAAACCTCTAATTGTTAATGATCATTTTCAGCTTTTGCTGTGTTGTGTATCACTTTGTTTTGCTTTGCCTGGGAGAGCTGTGGAGCACTGGCCTTGAGCCTAATCTGTTGTTTTTGGGCCCTATGCTGCTGCTACCTCAGAGAACCACCTCATGGAGAAAATCAGCAATTACACCTTTCCTCTTTCTGCCTCGGAGAGATGCTTTGTGGAGAGAGGAACGAATGGCACCCACCCCTTCTCCAGGACAGGTCTTTCTTGCCTTCTTGTAATGGCCTCTCAGTCCCTTGAATATTCTTGTGTAATCAGACTATTCATGCTAGTGTCTGCTGTGAGCCTGATTTTGATGATTGTTCATAAGGTTAAACAACTAATTGGGTTATCACACAGGAGTGTGCTCAGGGGCAGTCCATCCCTGGATGGCAGGATGTGTGGGAGGAGCTGGCCAAGTGCCTGGGGCTCTTATTGCCTCCAGTAGTTTGGGATTTCATGCCTTAACAGGCAGGTAGTCCTGAGTAGTTGGTACATTGGATGAAGGAGGGGAGCCTTGTCTGTCCTGGTGAAACACAGCAACTTCTAATGCTGTGCTGGGACGCAGCCCATGCCTACTGAGCTGCCACTGAGTGCCCTCAAAAGAGAAAGAGGGTCTCCCGATCAAGGAGCACACAAAGGGACTCTGGGAAGGTCTTCTGCTCTGAAGCCACCCATATGGACACTAGGAAGGTTACTAAATCTAAGGGCACACAGAGTGGCTTAACCAGAGGCCCAGTCCTCATGTATTATTAGGTGCTCCTGTAGTCAAGAAGAAATGGTGGAAACGGAGGTTGACTTGGTTAGTAAGAGAAGCAGCAACTCTGGCTGAGGGGTAGAAGGTGGAAGAACCAGAATAGGCAGCCTGACCATCAGGATAGGAGTAGGAAGAGACAGGAATGGCAACAGAGGGGAAACTACCTGGTCCCCATCCCTGAATGCCCTGTGAGATAGGCAGCAAGTATTGATCCATTAGCAGGGTAAGTGCTTTGCTACCTGATTGCTCCAGTGCCAGGAAGGTGGGGAAGCCCAGCATCTGGGGTCCATCACTAGGGACTATGGGATTGGCAAAGTGATTAGAAGAGAGGCAGTGACCCACAAGCCTCTGGAGTTGTCTCTTAGCAAGCATGAAGGTGAGGTATCTCTTCAAAGAAGATACTTTATAGCAGCAAGGCAAGTGGACTACCATTGAAAGTATCCAGTATCTCAGGGTGTTAATGGTGATGGAGGTGGTCTACAGCAAACTGGCCAACAACTGGCTTCCAGTGGTCCAGATGACATCCAGTGCTCTTGGTCCATGTGGCAGAATTTTCTGAGGAGCTCGCAGATGTTGTACACCAGCATCCCGGCCATAGTGGGCTGGGGAGATGTCAAGGCACCAACTATGTATAGACCAGCCTGCCAGCTATGGCACTTCAAAGAGAATCTTTCTTCCCACTCCCTATTGACCGTACATCTCAGCTGTGGAGACTGTCCCACCAGGTCTGTTGAGTCCCACATTGGGCACTGTGGCTCCTTGTTGGGGAAACACACCCACGCCTCCCGCGTGACAGGTGAGAATGATCCCCACAATAGTAACAAGGACTAGTCTTTAAGAAATCTGTAGTTCACCCCTTCCTGATAATTTTATTGCTAAAGATTAATTTATGTACATTTTTATGTGAGCCATTTTTGGCTGGAATCCAAACAAGTATGATGAGAAGCTCTTCTGTCACAAGTAGAGAATTTTGTATACTTTTTGAACACATCTTTTAGAAATGTTTTGTGCTTTGTTTCTAGCATATCTGAAATTGTATACAATAGGTACATGCACATCTCTGAATTATTGCAGAAAAGAAAATTGGATGTGTTGTTGGAGGAAATATCTGAGATCATGTGATCATAGTGTGTGTTCCCGAAAGGGCTGAGGAGAGACCGTAATGTGGAACTCTGAACCTGGTCATTCTTGGTCTGTAAGGTCTTGATGTTTGACTCTGTAACCTTTAAGTTAAGATCTAAAGGTCTAATGAAACCTAGGGAATGTAGACTTGCAACATCAGAGAAGCATAGGCACAAAGCCTTCAACTTAAAAAGGTGCTGTGTCACATGAAACACACTAAGGGGCATGTCCAGAAGTGCAGGGTTTCCACAAATGACAGCATATCTTATTTGCTGATGCATTGCACCCATAGAGGTCTGGAATTCTGTAGAAGGTTGGATAAATAAATAAATAAATAGGTTTTATTTGGGTACATGCAGCTGTGTAGAGACTACACAAACCTCATTTCAGATCCAAAGGTTAAACTTGAAGCTGAAGAGATTAGACTTCAGGTGTACTTCTTGTTAATGGTTTGGATTTGTGTAATGCTTTCCCCCCTCCTTTTTTGTTTGTGTGTGGTTTAAGGCTCATTGAACCAATTATGGAGAAGGCAGACTTCTCTTCTATATTCCACTCCATACCATTGTTTTGTGGCAGGGCTGGCTAACAAACCCTGTTGAGAACTGTGGCACAATATACTGTTGGAAATTATGTATGTCCAGTTGTCTTTGCATGAATTTCAGCACAGAAGAGGTTACTTGGGAGGATAATATGGGTGGGGGTTGGCAGTTGCATGAAGCACTCTTTCCAAAACACGTTGTTTTAAGAGGGAAGAGAGCGAGCTCATTAGGTACATTAGAGAGGCATGACAGCAACTTTTTTGTGAGCCATCTGGAACTCCTGTCTGGTTTTCCTGCAGAGGTCCCAGATGGTCTCATTTGCCTGAAACAAAACTGACAGGTAGATCACTCAAAGGTTAAATCCTTTCATTCTGTTCAGTGTTTTCTAGCCAAGGCCATCTCTTGTGTATTGTCTTTAGATTTGTATTGTGAGTGCTTTGCTTTTAAGGGAGAGTTTGGCTTATCTGGCTTATTTGGTGTCATTAATTCCAGAGGCAGGAAACCCCTCTACATCTGGCAGCTGATCTTGGCAATGTGGAGCTGGTGGAAGTGCTGCTGAAGGCAGGCTGCGATCTCAAGACCATGGATAAGGTAGACTGCATTCCTCACCGTTGCAGGAATTAATGTGATTTCATTTATTTTAAAACCTCTTCCCAGAGATGCAGGAAGCACTTGTTTCCAGTCATCTTTCCTACATAAAGATATCTGTGAGTTGGTACAAAGGAAGCCTCCTTTTAATATTGACCTGCCTGCAGAGATCTGAAACGGTTTTAGTGAAGAGGTGTTTTTGAGTTCAGATATGATGAAAGCCAGTGGGGTGAAAAATTTAAAACTTGCAAGCTCTGCAGTTTGAAGGGTAAACGCCACTGCCAGAAACCTCTTATGGAAAGAAGGACTAGGCTTGCAGAGTGGAAAACAGCCTGTGGCTGTTGTAACTGTGCACGTGCAGCCAGTTTCATTGCCAGGAGAGGCACAGTATATTGCCAGCTTCACTAATTGCAGTGGTGATGAGTTTACACTCTGGCACTCCAGGCCATCTGGAAATGGTGGTGCCGTGTCCCTGGGTAGCCATCCCAGATCAGTTCAGGTGGGTGCTTAGACCCCGTTGCTGATATTCAGCCTGGAAAGACTGAGGCAAAAATGGGAATGTCTGGAAGAAGTACCAAAGTCTCTAGGGAAGTGCTTTTTAAGGAGAGAGTACCAAATCCAGTTTTCACAATTTTGCTAAATCACTGCAAGATCAAGCCTGCCCTTTTTGTACTGTTACCACTATATTGATATTCTGTTTGACTGAATTGTCAGACTTGATGTTTATCACAAGCAAAATGTAGGTCTTCATTTTTTTAAAAAAGTAATTTTCAGGCATAAAACTGTCCTGATGAGGGGTAAGGCTTTATGGAATGAGAATCATCTCTTTTTTCCCTAGCCTGATATGAGGCTCTGGGCTCTAACTGTGGGTGACACAGTTGGTGTGTTATGGGAAGGTGAGGTAAGATGCTGCATTGCAGTTAAGCCTTCCCATTTGAAAATATGCCTACACTAGCCAGAGTCATGCAGTTCTCATATGGGCTAACCTAGGATGAAGGCTTGTCCCCTTCAGATAGTGCCTTAGTTGTTGGGAAATTGTCTCTTTGTATTTGTATTCCAAGGGCGAACACAGAAAATTACTTATTTGCCTGTTCTGACCTTAAGAACCTGCAAGCCCTTGGGCTGGATAGTGCCCTGGTGTTACAGCAGTGTTGACAGAGTTCAGAGCATGTTAGGAGAATATGGCTCTGAGCCAGCACAAGTTCTGCCAGCTCTCTGCATTGGTTTTATTTCTTGGAGTAGCTTTTCCCTTGTCTGTTTGCTGGATGACCTCTGAGGCCATACCACTGCTGGGAACATTCGCGAATACAGCCCTCTTTGAACTGAATTGGTGCTGAGGTGCTGAAAATGTTCCTGTCCTTCCTTACTGAAGTGTAGGAAGGAAAAAGGGAAGCCTGCTTTAACTCCACAGTGTTTTCCTGGCCTCCATCCCCTAGCAGCAAAGGTTCTCAGTCTTCAGAGCTTGTCATGTGTCTGCACCAGTTGCAAGCTCAGAAAATGCTTTCCTGGGAGCTCTTTCTTTCTCCCATCTGCAGATATAATTGTGTTTGATTGTGACTGATAGTGCAGAGTGCTCCCTGTGTGCAAGACTGCTGTGCTACATGTGCATACAGGATGCCAGTGGTGTCTGCAGTAGTACAGGAGGTCAGAAACACCCCCTTTTTCCAACCCCCCATCTTCCTGCGAAATGCAGAGCACAATTACAGAGGTGGGATCCAAGGAGCTCTTGTGATATTTAGACTCTTTGCATATAAAGTATGTCTACACTGTAAAGATTTTATGAAATGTAAATTCCTTGGCTTCAGATGTGATGCTTTTCTAAAAACAGGCTAATTATAATGGTCTTGAAAAGAGGCAGGAGCTAGAACTCAAAAGGTATATATTAGGGAACTTTATAATAGCTGGAGAGTTGAAATGCTTTTTAATTTAATTACTGAACCTTCTAATTAATGGGTTTGTTTCTTTTAGGTCTGATTTGCTAGAATGTCTAGCACTTGTGGTGTGGAGAATAACCTGAGTGTTTGAGTGTGAGGCAGCTCCGCTCAGTGCACATCTGCTGAAAAAGGACAATTTCAGAGAGAACCCTGTACAGCTGAGATGGCTTTACATCAGACCACTGATAGCAGAGATGGGTTCAGATAGACAGAGCAGCCCTCTTCAGCTGGAATTAAAGCAATGGCTTTTAATTTTTTTGACTCCCTGTACTATCCATGAAACATCACCTTCAGTTGCACTCACTGTAGTTGTCATGAGAAAGTAATTCCTGCACCTTCTTTCCATCATGTAAGCCAGCTTCTCTTACCATCTAAAACAAGATTCACGTTTGCCCTAAAGCTGGAGGTTTCCAACTTTGACAGTCTGTCTATCTGAACTGCCAATTTAACCATAGCAGGGGAATGACAGCGCAAGCCGGTACGAAATGTGCAGCAGTCTGAGTGCAAGAGGTTTCTGAAGGCAGCTGTACCTCACCAGAGGTACACTTCTCTTCATATGTGTGAGATAATGTTCTGATTCACTATCTCTGTTTTCAGCATGGAAAAACTGCACTGGCTGTGGCATCAAGGGGCAGTCACGTCCTCATTGTAGATATGATCATTAAAGCAGAAAGGTATTATGCCATGAAACAGGTAAGAGACATTTTTCGTTACACTGAGAAGAACTAGAAGGGAAAAGTTAATTCAGATCTTGAAGCACCTATTGCCTGAGGTGGTTCCTTTTGGCAGGTTGCAAGACTGGCCTTGATAAATTGAGGTTAGGCTTGGGAATTGGAAGGTCTCTACCCCATCCATGTTCTATCCCTGACTAGCTGTAAAGTTGTAGGCAGATCCTACCGATTTCCTGCATCATGCTCTACATGCAGAGATATAGAGGTGGGGACAGGTTCTGACCCAAAGTCAAACTCTGCCATCACATCAGGGTTGGGATGACCTGAATCCATGTTCATCCCTGTGTCCTTTGGTACAGCAAAATCTGTGTTGAAAATGGAGGAGTGCAAGTGTCTGCCAGTCCTTTGCTAGTAAGGGCTCAGCTGCTTTGGCAAGAGCTCCCTCTTCTGTTTTATGTTTTAATTATAAAATGCAGTCAATGAAATGAGAAAGAACCAGGCAACAAGTGAGAAGGACACAGCTTAGCTTGACCTTAGATTGTCTTGACGTCTAACCTTCTTACCCTAGTTGTTATTTAAACACAGGCTGCTTGGTGATGGCTGTCCCTAAAGGCCTGAGAGTGAGATGTATTAAAGGGTCAATGACAATTATTTTTGCCTGCATTCACTACCCCATGTCACTTATGAATCTGTACACACTCTGTAGGCAGCAAGTGTCTGAACAAGAAAAGCTAAGCTTTCTTAAAATCAAAGGAGTATTTGGAGCTGGGCTGCTGGTGAGGCCCATTCTAGAGTTGTGCCTTGAAACTCAGACCCAGTCCAAATGGTTCTTGAAAATCAGGATGTCTCATGGCATGGGGTCTTAACTGGGACCATTTAAATTCTGAGAAATTTTATTTATTCTGTCAATGACAGTTGTAGCAATGAGCCACAAAGAGCCTGCTATACTTACAGACTTGTTGAAAGGGAGGTATTTCATAGAGTGGTGAGGGTTCATTTTAGAGCATATTAATGCTCCGTAAATCAGTCTGGTGTTGGCTAGCTCAGTTTTTCTTGTTTGGAGCCATAAAGCTCCTTGATAATTGATTAAATTTGCTGGGTTTTGACACAATATAGTTTTAAATCCCCAAGCTCTCTCAAATAGACTGCTTGGTCACAGGCTGGTCCTAATGAGGCAGTAAAAGACAGTGGCTGTAGCATCCACCTCCAAGAAGCAGGAAACTGTAGTAAAACCTCCCAGAAGGAAGATACTAACACAATTTATTTACATAGAGCAAGTAATTCTGTGAGCATCAGAGCTAGCAAAGCAGAGCAAAAGGACTAGTGAAAGGAATTCACTTGACTGTCAGCTCTCGTCATTGTTGAGCTGCCACACAAATCTGTAACTTCATCCTCATTCCTGCTTCCTGCTAGGGAGTGTTTACTTTACCAGGTTAGCCAAGTGCCTCCCACAGCAGTATAAGCATATTGATCCTACCCGAGTGCAGGCACATTAATTAGCCAGTCTTTTACCACCCCACTCTGGCCCTGAGTGTCCAAATCCGAGACACTGTTGCAGGGTGTTGTGCTAGTAAATCACAGACCTAGATTATCATGAAAAGCACATCCACAGACTTACTGTTTTGTGCATATTTGATTTGCATCAGGTCATCTGGAGTTGTCAGGTATGTTATTGTTTCTTTTGGCTTAAAGGGGAATTAGAAGTGAAGTCACGTGTTGCCAGAGAAGACATGACAAGTCTGACAGCAGTGAGCCCAATGCTCCTAACCTCTTGGCATTGTTTACTGAATTGCCTGAGGAGAAGGTGTTTAAGCAGATGGTTTTCTGCAAGAGCTCCACAGATGATGGGAAATAGAAACATTAAGTGCTTCTATCCTATCACCTGAAGCTAAGAGCACAGCCTTTGGGCACAGCTGCGATCTTACAGTTAGGGAATATGATGTTGTTCAGGTGGTGTTACCACACAGGAAACTGTGGAGTTTTGAAATGTTAGTGTAAGAACTGCCTTCTTGTTACATTCAGCTGACTTACCATCTCTGACAAGGCGTTAGTTACAAGAGGAAATGTCATGTTGCTTCCAGGAAGTGCACATGATACTTAAGTGTGTGAAAGAATGTTTTGTTCTCTTTGTTTGCCCTTTTTTCCGTTTACTCCTTGAGGACTGCTGTTACTGTCCTGCCCTGCCATTGCCTAGACAAAGAGCAGCAAAGAGAAGCTGTGCTGCTGCAAATGAAGGAGGAAGTTTTTTTATTTTGTTTGCTTGTGTTTTTCTTTCTTTCTTTTTTTTTTTTTTTTAAACAAAAACAAACTCAGAAGAGAAACAAGAAACACTGAGCTGGGGAGAGCCTGAAGCTGTCCTGTAGAATGTCCTACACCTCTCCTTGCATATGTCAAAAAGCATGAAATAAAGTCTGCACCAGAAAAATGAAATCAAACATACATGACAATACCTAGTTAATACACTAGGATTTCATTTTGTTTTCTTGCAAGACTCACATAAGTTTAGGAAATAACCCCGTTGTATTCTTCTAAATTTAATCTGGAATGGAGTATTTTACGCTTAGCACTTTCAAAATGTGGCATGCTGCCATTTCCTTTTTTCCTGAGTATCTGCTTTGTAATCCCATAAAGACGTTTTTCTCTGGAGACTGATTTGAAACAGGACTAGCACATAAACAAAATTAAATATAAAAGTAATTCGAGCTTACCTCCACTAGGAATGAAACTTTTCCCTGGGCACTGCTCAGCTATGGCTGAAAGCAGTGCTTGATGTGGCTTTTGCAGAGATGCCCGAACAAAAAAGCAACCTCATCACTCCTGTTTCAGGTGTGCCATTCATACAGCAGCAACATCCCTTCTAATCTGGAGGATAGAATGCTTGTGGTTTTGGTATCTATCTGATTTTGCTTATGCGGGCAATAAAACTAGATCCAGGTCCAATATGCATGTGCTTTTTGGTGCTTAGACACTTTGCTGGACAGGGTTCTGCGTGCAAAACCCAATGGCTGATGCTGCCATCAAATGACCTGAGTCCTGGCTTCAGCCAAGAAGAGCTGACAGGGCAGAGACAGGAACAGCTTAAGTGTGTGCCATGCTGATGGTGCCTAGCCTCTTCTCGGGGAGAGCTTAGTGTTTCAAGAAGCAAGAGGAAAGAGCACGAACTGTGTTTGAACCCAAACCATGTTCAAAATGTGATGCATAAAGTAGACAGAGGCAGTGAGCATAGCAGCGCAGGCCTAGTACTTGCTGTCATTTGCTATGTATCATCGCCAGGGAAAGTCAGTGGTTTATTTTGCATTTCACTTAATAAGACATAGCAATAGACACAAGAGGGCTTTGTTTCTGTTCTGTCATTAAGACTGTAATAACATCATCCATGCCATGACATTTTTCCAAAAAGCAGTGCTGTCCAAGCATGGTTCTTTTACCTGCACTGGGCAAATCCCCTGTCAGCAGCTGCATGCAGCTCTACAGGACACAGTGTTCACTGCTCAGTAAGCAAAGCTTCCCAGCTTCATCACAGAATTTATCATCTGCTTTCTTGCTATTCAGGAACACCTAGCTCATAGTGATGATGGGTCAGACTTCGGCTTGTCCTTCAAACAAGATCATAGTACACAGACCAAGCAAATCCGTTCCTCCCTTTGGAACCTAGCATACAATCAATTAAAACCCCAGGAATGGAAAAAACTGGCCCTGTTCTGGAAGTTCACCAATGAACACATTAAAGCTATTGAAGAACAATGGACAGGTAATGATACTGAATGGCTAGACATAATATATAAGCTATAAAAACCACAAGTCAGAGTTGCTTTTGTGAGTGTCACAGGTACACGCTGGCCATACTGCTCTTATTCAAACTATGAAAAGGAGTGTGAATGGATACAGGCCTTGTCCCTGCTTCCTGGGAAGTGGTGCTGTAGAAGAACAGGCCACTTCTGTTCTACTTCTTGGCCTGAAGGAACCTTCATCTTTGGAAATCAAAAGCAGGAGGAGTGAGCAGCATGGAAGGGTCAAGTGAGGACCTGGGGAACCTCGTGATACAGGAAGACCTTGTTCATGCTCTGTCTTCACAGCTGCCATGAAACAGCAGTTTCTGGTTTTAGGCATCTCAAGTGCTGGGAAAGCAATACTTCTAATGTACTCATAGTACTTGCTTACTGCTACTTCAGGGTGTATTTCCACATGCTGAGGAAAAATTAAAGGAATGGATTAATTTTAAGATTGTATTAGCTTCTCCCCCTTTACAGGAGCCTTAGGATAAATCTAGAATTTTTGTTTGGGTGTTGTTTTAACCTTTGTAAGTCTGAGTCTTCATTTTGCTTCTAGGTGAGAAAGGAATTAAGAGTAAATGAGTGGGTTTTAAAACGTCTTGGAATTCTAAAGGTGAAAAAGCACAAAATACACTGTTTCCAGCATATGGAACAGACAAATGCTTTGTGTGTTGCATAGGGAAAAAAAGTTATAAGGAACACGGAAACAGAATGTTGCTTATCTGGCTACATGGTATATTGCTGGCTCATCAGAATCCTGTCAAGCATATATACGAAGATCTGGTGGAAGCAGGATTTCAGCCTTTGGCTGGTAAGTTGTTTTGTGGTGTACAGAGCACATTACACTGCCCTCTGTGAGACTGCAGTGGTCCCTGTTGGTGCTGGGATGGTGTGACCATGGTGGAGCTGCAGGACACTCTCTTCCTTTCTGGGAATCTGCCCTTGCTGGGAGGGTGAGGTTGATTGAGGAAGACCACTTAAGTGAGACTTGAGATTTCTCAAGGAAGATAAAAATCTGCAAACTTTGCTTCCCTCCTTTGTCCTGCAAGCATGGTTAAAATGAGGTTGGCCATCCTTCAACTAGATTAGTCTGACCTTATAAAAGGCAGAGCATGTCACACAAGTGTTTTTTCCTCTTAATTTACAGAGAAGATCCGAGCTGCAAGTAGCACCGACATGGACTCCAGAAAATGTGCCATTTCATGAGTTCATCAATAAATCATGGCATGTATGGTGGAATTACATGCCAGATGGAAAGTGACTTTCAAATACCCATAGTATCTTTTCTGGAAACAAAAACCAACTTTGAAGTTGTATGACTTCTTACATGCTAGCAGAACTTGCGCTCCTCAAATATTGGTTAGTTCTTTCTCATATGCTTTTGCTATACAACAATTTAAAGAATTTAAGACTGAATGGCTGGCTGGCAATTTATGACTATACTGCTAAGCAAGAAGCACCCCCCTACATTTTCTACACATGGCTTAACATTGATACACTAATTCTGTATTGGAACTGCAAATGAAACTATTTTGTGTTTGACATGAAATGTAAATGAGATGTTTTCTACCTGAAAGAAATTAAATTTAATAAGTGAAAGTTAATGTATAAATCAACACATCTAGAAATAGGCTGGCATCTAGCCTCATTGGGGATTCAGGTTTTTATGAAGTCTTGCTAGGTTTTTAGTGTTCTTGTCCAAAGAGGACTTTTCTCTTGTTTGATTAGTGCTAGGATTAGGACAGGTCTTTCTTCTTCAGCACTTGATTTATGTAGTGAAGATACACAAAAATGTCACGTCTAAAACCAGGTGTGGCTGACTGCAGAATTTTCTGTCATGGCATAACTTTGTATACATACTCAAAAAAGAACATTTTATATTTAATACTTAACACATATAGCAGTTATTCACTAGTTTCTTGTTCTTGTCTTGAATTAATATTTGGTAGTGTCTTGATGAACATGTTTAAAGATTTTATCACTATTGAATACATTTCATAACCAGAAAATTATGTAAAATGTCTATCTTTGTAGTCTTTTCTATAACAAAATAGCAACAGTTTGATCATGTAATGGAATAACTGAACTGCCTTGTCTGTTTACACACAGCTAGCATTATTTCATACTGAATCTTATTGTTTGTACTAAAAGGTGATGACCGGTATCTTAGTCTGAAGTCTTACACCTAACTGCCCTCTTGTGTGCAACTTGTGTTAACATGGCTGCAGAGCATCACAGGCATACGAAGATAGACTGGTAAATCTTCAGGTTTTGGAATTTGGGATCTAAGACCACAAATTCTTAGGTGCTGACAGGTGTGCACCAAGTTATGCAACATTAGCTTGGGAAATGAGCATGTTAACAATTTAATGGACTTGGTACCTCAGCTAGCCCAAGTTGCACCCTGAGTGTGAAGGCTACCACCCTGTGATTCTTCATTTAAGTATGCTGTTGTAGAGTATAACTAAAATGCATGTCAACAACTAAAAGCATATGTAACAAAAATAAATTTAGTTTTCACTTGAAAGTAGCTATTAGTAATGTTGGAACTAAACAAAGATTCAGACAAAAATCATGTTCTATTCTTTATTTAAAAGTGTGCAAAAGATTCCTTAAATACAAAGTGTTTACCTCAATAAAATAAGTTTTCAAATAGGTTGGAGGTAGAACAGCATTTCAAGTGCTTTTATTCCCCTCCAGATGTTTACTATAAAAAGCACTTTTACTTTAAAAAATTATTTATTTTTTTTTTAATAAAGGGTAAAAACATGATACATACTTTAGGCCTTGCTACATCAAATCCAAAAAGACTGGGAAAAGGTTTAAATTGTACCTTGATAAAAAACCCCACCATGAAAAAGACATTCACTCAGTCAACAACTTTTATTGACTGAACACTGGTATGAGTTTGGCCCTGAAGCATTCGCCCAACTTGTCCTGCAGGTCTCACAGTGGTAGAGCCAGAAGAATGGAGCACAGTTCGAGGATATTTAGCAGCAGTGGCTTGAGATATGGTTTGCTGAAAAGTAATCAGATACATCAAAATACTTAATGATACAAAAAAATTCCCATCAAAACAGCTCTAAGCGAGCTGTAGTTTAAACACAAAGATTTGCAATCCAGCAAACTGAAATACACTTCTTAGAAAACAAAGCAAAAAAAAAGTTACTTTAACAGAATAGTTTTATTCCTTATCTGTAACATACTTTTTAGAACATAAAGCGCTAAACTTCCAGTTAACTAGGTACCCTGAGCTTTTATCACCTCAATCTTTTTTCAAGGTTGGTTTGGGTTTTTTTTTACCAAGTTGTTCAGAATTTTCGTCTGTAGTGCTAATTTAATCATGTCAACATCTTTTTTGAAGTTCAGTATTTCCTATTAGGAAGTCTCTGAAAGGTCTCTGAAAGGAAAAGGTTTGCATTTACCTAATAACAGTGAATTTTCTCTCCCAAAAAACTAGCGACCTTACTGCAATAAACAGTAGTCATTCTGCTTTTAATCAAGGTGAACTCCCTCCCTTGTCAGATTAATTCAAGAGAAATACTTCAATTTGATTGACTTCCACTTATGCATTTATTTATAGAAAGAATGTATGAAATATATCTCTGGGACTGTCACATTTATTAAATTTTTAAGAGTCAGTTTTTGGTACAGCAGTTCAGGTACTTCACTTGTCACATTAGTCACACAATCTGAATCCAGAAATTGTTCTTAATGAAAGAAATCTTACATCAAACCTGACCCCTAAGGACATTTAATTTAAGTATGAATTTCTGCTTAGAAGTCCGGATCCTCAAAAGCTGCGTGCCACAGAACTCTGATTCACTGCAGGAAATGAGAAAGCAGAACATCCCTCACACAGACAGTTACCGGTATCTCCAGCTCAAATTAAGGAACCAGGATAGCTCTGCTTGTTCTGGCAGTACCACTGAAGAGAAACTGAACTTTCAGGTAGAACAGAGAAAACTCAGATCCTACTTTACAGGTTTTCATATATATATATATATATATATATGAAAAAAAGTCTGCAACTGTTTCATACACCTTCAGTCAAAACCATTTTTTTGCTCAGATTGGTCTAACGTGTAGCAATTGCCTAGGCTTTTCAGGCCACTGTATACAGTCTTCTTGTATGTTGGTTTCATACGCTATTACTGCACTTATTTTGGTGTTTTCTTCAGGGTAAATGGAAGGCAGGGAGGGAAGACTCAAAATGCAACAAGCAGCAGGCTTGACAAATTTGATTGTCTCCAGACAAGGTTTTCACTTTTCCCCCCAGTAATTTGCTACACTCAGCCTGTCAGTCTGACCTATCTCTCTACCACCTCTGGTTCAGTCACTTTTCCTGCTATACACCATGAAGCTTGTCTTTAAATTGTGTTTGCATGGTGATGATACCAAACATTGCTGTACCAACTGACCACTTCTATGAAGAGGAAGACTCATGGAAGACCTGGCCAAGAAAGAGACAGCCTATACTACTATACCCATGAGATAATTGACAAATCCTCTCCTCGCCAATGCCTCTACCCAGCCCAAAGACATTACTTTTTGTTATTTTAAACAGGGCTCAAGTCTGAGCCTTGTCTAGTATCTCTTAATCGCGGTTATTTTTCTTTAAGCTACTACCATCTGTGTTGTAATAAGAATACTGTTACAAGCATAATTCTGACTTACCTGAGTGATTGGATGATGTTTTTCAACAATGACTGAACTCATGGGTGGAGCAACTCCCATCACTGCTAAACTACCACAAATTCTGGATTTCTGCCCCGTATCGGGTCGGCCCGTGATTCGAGCAGTGATTGTTCTTCCTGCTTTCTGTTGAGCAGATGTTATTACTTTCGCCATAGGCTACAAATAAATTAAGTATTAGTTGGTAAAAAATTCTAAATGTAACATTTACAACACTCTAGTATGTCTGCTTAGTTTTATCAGCCATGTGCCTAAATGGAACATGGGATGTTGCAGGTAATCCAGCTATACAGTACTGAATTTGCTCCATCTATTTGCAACCTGGTTTATTCGATCTTTTTCCCCTCTAAGTATGAGACAGCATCTCAAAAGAAGTGACTTCTGTCCTGAGGGGAGTAAGGCTAATTGGGCAAAAATCAAGCAGCATGGATAGTTTAGCTTTGCTCACTGGCTGCATACTTGAGTGACAGCTGCAGGTACTTCCATCATCATGGAAAGTATTTCTAGCACTGACATAGCAGATACTAAAAAGCTTCCATGCTGTAAAATGCTGCATCTTTCTCTGACTGACAGCTGGTAGCAAACTTTATCAGTTGGGAAAAAGAAAGGAGAGCAATGCAGAAGACGGGGAAAT
Organism: Aegotheles bennettii; assembly: GCA_013398125.1. NCBI lineage: Eukaryota > Metazoa > Chordata > Aves > Caprimulgiformes > Aegothelidae > Aegotheles > Aegotheles bennettii. The sequence continues at coordinate 15,100 of VZRW01003971.1, read as the reverse complement.
ATAAAAAAGACAGTTTAGCAACAAATACAAAAGAGGGAGTGAGAGAGACATTTCAAACAGCAGGATGCTAAAGCAAAGAATATTCTTTCTAGAACAAAATGGTATAATGTGCAACACCAGTTGTCCCTGTTGAGCTACATGTAAGTGTACATGCACTCTTCTGTTCCCCATTTTGTCATGCTGCCCCTTCATCCAAAACCCACTGAAGATTCCTTCTCACATAAATGGGTTTCTGTAACATTAATGAGCATCTGCAAGCTAGTGTCTTCACACAGCTATGTAAACTCTGTGGCAGAACCCTCAACTACATACTTGTGTTGCTTTGAAAAAATGCAGAGATAACAATACCCAAACTAACATTTGTTACAATTATGCCCTAAAAAATAAAAAAGTTAATTTTAGCCCGTTACCAGTTTTTGAATTGATGCCACACCAGATCCTGCAGCTGTGCTAGTGATGATTACTGAAGAATCAGAATCTAGCCTGGTCTGAGAAGTGCTTGCATGACCCAGGTGGGTAGAAAACTGTGAATGAAATCAGAATTTACAAAGAATAACTTTCTAGAAAATAAAGTTTTACTCCTTAGGTAGTCAGTTTTTTGATTATCATAATTATCCTTCTAAATTTAACTTCTTTGCAGATATTTTATATTTGGTTTTACTGCTTTCTGGCTCATTTAAAAATACTTACCTAAAAATTGTAGAACAGTGTGTATAACATTTGGTACTATTAGAATGAAAAAACAGTAAGAGAGGCAAGCACATCTTCTCTGTTCTAACCTATAGTGTGAAATACTTTTACAGTGGCAACATCTCAGCATGACTCCAGGGTATGTCCAGACCATCTAGGCTACTGGATAATGATCTGGCTAAGCTGACGTGGCTATATATGTTACACTTTTAAAAAAGAAGCCTCAAGTCAAGCCAGCTTTTCTTCTTTTCAGATTATATTCTGTTTTTTTTAAAAAAAACCTCTTAACAGCTTTGTTCCAGAAAGAACCAGAGAGCAAATTCTGCTTATTAGAGTCTTCATTAATTTAATGCATTTTCACTAAAGAGTTTAATTAAAGTATAGCACATCACAGCAGCTGTGCCCCAGTCACTTGATTTACACAATGTAGTCTGAACATAACCATAGGTCTTCAAATTCCTTCAGTTTGTGGGCTATGACATTAATCTTTAAAAAGCACCAACCAAGGAAGTTCATTTTTGTCACTGGCAAACACTGTTCTGTTCAAGCTAAATGCTTACCATGTCTTCCAGCTGAAGAGTAGTTGCTGGTGGAGGTGGTGGTGAGGGGGGATTATATTGCGAAGGAGGTAGCTTTGCTGCAGCAATGGTACCATTATCATTTCTCCTACTTCCTGCATCTATCATTAGAAATACAAAGTAATAGGATCAGCGTATAATCTAGCAAATCCCAATGGGAAGAAAAAGAGGTAAGTGACAGCAAAAATTTTACTATTCCTTTGGGATTTCTGTAAAAATCTAATTAAGAAGATCAGCCTATTCTTTATAGGTGTATATATAAAAAAATTCCTATATTTGATCCTTTTCAGATACTTGGAAACAGTATTTACCAAGGGGCTTGTTTCTGTGTTATGCCTCAACATTCCTGTGGCACGTGTCACGTACTTGTAGTGCAAAGAACTTTCTGTTTCTGTTTCTGTACTGCTTGCCAATATTAAGTCTAGTGTGCAAGAGTTGCTCTTATGCAAAAGGCCAAAATCCAGTTCAGGTTGAGCAAAACCAAGGCCATACTGGACTTCTGTGAGGGGACAAGATCTTTAGGGGCCTCACTGTCAGTAAAATGAAGTGTTATTTTAACATTCCTGAGAACATACTGTAGTCTCAAGGAGCCATAGATCATAGCCTTTCACCTCCACATACGATGGCTGGACACTGGCAACATCCCGTCTGTCGGGTTGGGACCATCTATGGGGGTCCTACAGCCTTCATCTCCCCCCACTACAAAATCTGTCCAGGATTCTTTTGTCTCACAATGATGCAGACATCCTGGGGAGGTCAGATGTGCAGATCTAAGCCCAGTATCTTTTCCAAGCAGTTTCAGCCTCTCTCATTTAGTCTACTAGTTCTGAAGCTGGTGATGCAGCAGTTCCAGGACAAGGGAACTTTGCTCATTCCAGGGACCAGAGTGACACCATGTGGTAGTTGTGGTTTTTTGTTTTTGTCACTTGAAGTGAGAAGGAAAAATACAAGTAAAGCAGTTCAAACTGGTGCAATACTAAAAGATTTCAAGAATGAAGGTATGCCAGAATATGCATTTTGTACATATATATATATGTGCACACATATTAAGCTTAAGCATAGACAGGACTAATGCATAGTTACAGACCAATTAGATCTGGTCTGTGTTACTTTAAAAAGCAGTGTCAGGTTTTTAAAGTAAAAAGTCATGAATTCTTGTGGCTTCAATATTCCTTTAAATACATAAAGAGGTTTAAAATAATCTAAATATAATAATTTCTTTCTTAAAAAAGGTGATCTGTCAGTAAATCAACCAGATATAGATTTTAGACCATCAACATTCACTCCAAATGTTATGGGCCCATTAAGGTTGTAATACTTGCACACTATTAATAACCTACATTATAATGTATATTATATGTATGTTATCTGTGTATTGTATATATATTAAATGTACCCTATAATAACCTAGTAATAATAAATCTGTGAAGGGCACAAAGTCTGCTTTTATTTCCAATGACAGTAGATGGCACTGCAGGGTTCATATAACTACATGATCACTGAATCAGGCGTGCATAAATTTTGCTCTCCACAGATTAAAGACTACAACAAATCATAATAAGCATCTAATCTGATGTTTGAAGTCCCCTGATGTGCTGATCATGGTTCTGTTATATCTGAGGAAGAATGCAAATAAACAGTTGTACAACCATATTAAATAATTATGTAACTAACTTCATTAAAAGCACTGTCTGGCTGTAGCTAAAAAGAGATAGTGTGCCTGAGGCAGGGGAGAAGCTGGAACAAGAAGCAGTGGAAGAAGATGGCAGGCATGGGACCAAGGACAAGACTGACTGGGAGATGTTGTGAAGCCTGATGAGGACTACAGTGACCACAGGAAACCAAAAAGCATGATGCTGGATGCCCAAAAACCTGGGTACAGGCACCCCAGCATTGTCCAGCACAGCAAAATCTCTAGGTACTGTGCCTATGTAAAGTATCGGCTTCTACTTCATAGTAAAAATCAAGCAAAATGTTTGGTCCGTGAATGCCAGGGGTTAGTCACAGCAGCACAGTTTTCTTCATTTCCTTTCTATTTACCCTCTTCTTTACAGGTTTACAGAAACTATGCTTTCCTATTTCACACCACTCAGTTAGCCATCATTATTTGGGAGACATGTCTGTTGCATGGTTTTGGAAAACAATAAACAAATATTGATGAAGCTTCAAGAGACAGTAGTTCTTAATTTATAACACAGTGAAAAATAAAGTACTTGGGCAACGCCCTGTAACTTTATTCCCAAATTCAGGATCTTCAAGAAATCATTCATTCTCAGCCTTCCTCCTATACTCATCCTGTTTTCACTAGCACACAACTACTGCACTTAACCAATGTCACATTCTAGTTTCCTAAGCAACTGCATGAATACCACATACGTTTAACAGGCTGAGACAGCTGCTCAGGTAAGTATCCTCTTACACCTTCTTCAGGCTTTTATCTCATTTTCATCTCTACATTTTTGGGGAGGAATTTCTCTGATGTAGTTCAGAAACTTCTGGTATAAAACTGTTTAGTTTAGCAACTGAAATTACTTGTCTAAGGCCATTAACAACTGCTGCCAGTACAGCTGGTTGCTAAGATACACATATAGCTGTGGCACTCCTGCTGGCACAGCTATTTTCTCTTTAATGCAGACTGCTGCACCAGCACGATTATGATCCTACTGCTATAGATTCTCTCACTCCGAGGGGGAGATTTCCTTGCATCAGAAAGGGTATGCAGCTCTTTCCTGTGTAGCTGCACGAATTTTACGAGTGTGATGTTGATATGATTACACCTGTGTTTCCTGTTCTGGCACAGAACTCCAGCTGAATAAAGAACCTGGGAAATGTATTTGCCCTTTTTGCATTGGAAAGCACATTAAGAAAAACGGGAAAGCTGTCTGGGAAAAGCAGATTCATCACACACTGAGATTTCAGAGAATAGAGGAGGATTTTCCAGGATTTCCTCACTCTCTCATAACCTGGATGCTGACAGAATTCTGGGTAATCTTCCATAGTATTTTAATAAGTTTACCATCTCTGGCTTCTTATTCTGCCTTCAGTCGCAGGCTACCACCCTCACAGCAAAGTGGGATGAAGAGAACATGTTCCACATTTCCACTACAGCAGTACCAAAAGCTCACCATCAGAATATTTCCCAACATATTCAACAGAACTTTTCAAAGCAGTATGAGTTTGATAAACTTTGTATTCCCACAAGTGCTCATATTAATTTTTTTTAAAATAAAGAAAATAAAAAAGAATTCTTTCAAACAAACAAGCAAACAAACCAACCCACCCAAAAAAATCCCACATGCACTACCAGATTACAGCTGCTTTCTCTACTGACCAGAATCTGTCCTACTGTCCTTGCCCTGAAACATGGTCATTGCTTCCAGATTCAAAGCACATACACCACGCATAAAGGCTTTCTTCATGGTGTCTTCATACTGTTCTCTTTCACTGTGCAGCCGCAGAATCTCAGCTTTTGTCTGTTCCAAAGTAGCAGTTAACTACAAGAGAATAAGGAAACGCCTTCCTGTGCTTCTGAATGCAAACTACGAACATATTCCTCTATTACCTTTAAAAGTCACTACATTTACAAAGATACGCATTCTCACTTCAAAATCTGTAGTTCACCAGAGATGAATGGCTACTTGTAATTTCTTTGTAGTACAGAATATTGTTTGTACTAAAGCATACTAAGGACTGTCAGACCCTACCTCACCAGCTAAGCAGAATTTCATCTTGCAAGTTTTTGTTTTTCTGAAGTTAGGCATCTGGCACAACCTAGACTTCTGCAGGAACACGGATTAGCTCAATGGAAGAGTAAATGTTTCCAGAAAACTATTTAAGCATAGGGTGAATTGGCATCAGCAATCTCTCCTTTCTAGCTACTGTAAAAACCTAGAAATGCTGAGAAAAGACAAACCAAGTTACCTTTGTAACTCAGTACTTACTGATTTTGTGCTGGTAAGCCACATTTGGTAAGCCTGTTCTTAAAAGTCTAGATTTAATTTCCTGTTAAAACACAAAGCTTTTAAAATGTGTATTTTGAAACCTCATTTACTTACTGTGCACCAATGCACAGGTTGATTACTTAACGTCACCTTAAGCTCTGAAAACTCTTTAACAAGCTTAAATGAAAAGTTGAAGGCAAAACCAAACTTAAATTCAGCCTTTAACAGAGTAGCTATTATGGAGAAAAAGTATTGTACTCATGATATCATGATTATTCATAATCATAATGATCTTCTATTTCCACTGTCTTCTGCAGTAAGACCTCAGACTGCGTAGCCAATATTAACAGCATGCTCTTCAAAAACAAGCACCTCCCCTATTGATGGGCAAACAGAAATTTGTCTGATTTCAGTGACAGTCCAATTTACCTCACCTATGTGTGCGGATCAGCAACATTTTAATTCAGGTGCAGGGGAAAAATGTGTCACATATAGAAATCATAGCAGAGATCTCAGATCTCCTCAGATCTTTCTGTCTACTTGGGAGCTCTGTTCTGCTGGAAAGCCCTCATGTTTTTCAAGTTTGCTGAAAAAGAGGTACTTTGGAGACATGTGGGAGTGAAGAAGGAGAGAAGGAATGAGAAATAAAAACACCTTATTTTACCTCTGCAATTTTGGCTTCATAATCATTGGTAAGCTGAACACAGACATCTTCTGCCCTTAACTGACAGGCTTTTGCTACTTTTTCTTTCCATTTTTCTTCACTAAGAGAGCGCCACGCTGCCCATACTTTCTTCATCAAAGCTGTCCGGAATTGTCTGTCTGCTATTTTATTTGCATATTCCTTAGGAAGCAAATATAACCACATCATATGCTAGTTCAGGTTTCCTAAAAATATAAGTACTTGAGAGAGTGTGGATGATTGTTTTACAGCTTATTACATAGACCACAGCAGGAATGTCTAAACTGAGTTACAAGAGCCGCAGTAAATAATACACAAACAAAACATCAACAGCTCAGTTTTCGTTCCTGCACATGACATGGAGCCTTACTGTCCCCAGTATAAGAAACCATTTCCTTGAAAATTTGCAAACTCTTAGTTACACAAACCCGTATTTTTATTCTTAGCTTAATGACACTTAAACAACAACTGCATGTATATATGGTGTAACCGTGCATGTGTGAAGCCATTTCATGGGTATGTGGCATGTTTTCATTCCCTGCAGGAACCATATAAAAACTGCAGTCATAAAGACTGCAGGTGATTAGCATAAAACACCTATCTTCTTAATAAATTTGAATTTCAGGATGCTTAAAAAAGTCCTTTTAGATAATTCTATTATTCTGCTCCATTTTAAAATAGTCACCAATGTATTTCAGCATTATTTTTTCAGAAATTAGAAAAAATAGAAAGAGCTGAGTCAAAGTCAGACTCCAAATTATTAGTAAATTCTAAGATGGGAGGGAAGGAAAAAAGAAAACGCTATTCCTCTCTGCAAATCAGCAGAGTTTTGGGTACCATCAATGAACTTGAATCTAACCAGGAATCTGTAGCAGTGAACAAAGATCCCAAATACAGCTTCTCCTTTTTAACAGCCTGGAATGGGAAAGGCTTGCAGTTTTGACATGGGATCCTTCTTTTCTGTTATATGTCACTCAGTAGACTGTTTACTGTTGCAATACCCAACATTTGGTGTGAACTAGCTCTTAGTTACTTCAAATTTTTGCAACATGAAAATAGGGCAGCTGAAGTTTTAATTGTAAAAGTGGCTTCCCCCCAAAATGTGATACAGTATCATATCACTGTTCAAACATAATGTGTTTGAAATTTAAATAGAGATTTCCTTAGCACCTACTTCAAAACGCAGATACTGTAAACTGATTTGCTGTGAGCTGTCACAGTAATTGGAGTGATACAAGACAAGTATAGGTTTGATTGCTTCCCCATCCCAGAGTATTCTCATAGCAGCATTCTTCTTAGAACTGATGTTTTCAAACTGTTATTTGACATTGACAAACATATCAAAATAGAAACACTGTAATTCCTTTAAACTGTAACAGGAACTGCAGCAATTCTGATGCTTTTGAATTGAGAGGTTTCATTTTGATTGAATTTTTATTTTGTGCACATACCTCTTGTTTGGCTTTAACATGCTGAACCCGCCACAGCGTAAAATTTCTCATCAACTCTGTTCTCTCCTTTTGCCTCTCTAACGCTTGAGTCAAGTTAGTAATCACCTGCAAAAATATTTATTAACATTATTTCAATAGCTATGATCTTTTTAATATCAAATAAAATGTACTTTATCCATCAATTATTTTTCACTTACAGCATTTGCTTTTAACAGACACTTTATACAGAATCTTACCCTTACTCTAGTCAAGCAGGAAACAAATCAAGAGTGTAAATCAGAAGTAAAATTCTTGTGTCTTCAACACTTGGACTGGGGCACTTTATCACTTTCACTGTGTAGTTTTAGGAGAAGTTCAACTGAACTGTTCTTTCCTCCTACATCTGCAAGTTTCTGTGCTTCTTCTTCATAATTAAATGTTACTGTAGCATGTCAGAAGAATCACTTATTTCAGAGACAACTTTGATAATCAGAAACATTTGTATGAAAAGTTTATTTTAGTGCGTTATAAACTGAAGTGTAAAGAAACAGTTTATCTGCAGAAAGCTTATTCAGTTGTCTGAACAGAATAAATAAGCTAAGGAGTTGCCAAAAACTAGAAAAATCTGATTAAGAATTGTTATTTTCTTTATAAGTTCTGGTGAAAGATATCATATATGCCTATAGCAATCAAAACATTTGAGAGGCAAGATGGCCTACTGGACAGAGGTGCAACTAGGGACTTCTACCACCAATCTCTAAATACATCTTAATTAGTATACAGAAACAGCTGAATCTCCCTGATCAAAAATTAGGTCAGGTAAGATGCAAATGTAGTACACAAAATCACTGAGTATTTCTCTATATTTTTTCCTAAATTCTTAAACTAGATTCTGCCATCAGTCACATCTGAGTGACTCCAATGGGCAATAGTGACCAATCCTGGGACTCTTGGTAGTAACATTTTAACTACTGCATAGAGATTGTGAAGAACAATGTTCTATGATGTTATATGCAAACATATCTTAATGCGTTATATGGCATATGTTACATGAAATAATTATTGAACATACATCAATGAAATGAATTATACTTAAAATTTACACTGAAATCAATGAAGTTATCCACCAAATAGTACAAAATTCCTGTTTTGTTTCAGTAGAGAATTTGATACAACTGTTTTGGTCAATCTTCAGAATGTGTAATGAAATATTACTAAGCAAAAGCTTGGTTTCTTTAAGGTGTTCAAAATATCAAAGTGAGAAACAAATCAAGGTTAATTTGATACGTTTAAAGTAATTTAAGGCTGGTCCATCTCTAGATTTTTAAGAATGAGTTTTTGATAATAATGTATGTTAATAAATCTAGCTACTTTTTTCTAATTAAATATGACTAATTTTAACTTTTGCAGCTTCAGAATAATTTAATAGTCTCAGCTACATAAGCAACAATTAATTTAAAATTAGATGTAATTTGCATAAATTATCAACAAAACATTAAGAAAATAGAAAGCAAATGAAATTAATATCATAAATTCATTACTTTTGTTGAAAAATTGTCATATACTAACATAAAAAAATCCATTTTTGATGCTGTACACCTGTTGATACACACCGTAAGTCTTAGCCTAAATCTGTGTTTATTAATTAGTGTCTTTTTGCCACTAAAAAGCATTTTTGAGACATAAAACGTAAAAACAAGAATCTACAGTATTCGTAATATGTGTGAAGCTGATGCATTTTGGGTTATGCCCATGTCAGAATATAGCAGTATTTATAAATAATGGTGTGATACATGAAAGCACTGCCACCAATTGTTAAGATGGTGGCAATAATAATTTCCTATTAAAAACATTATTTTTTAGAAACAGAACTATAAAATTGGCTGAAGAAATAATTTATTGTAGCAGAAAAAAAATACTGCATTCAAAGTATCATCGAGAATTATGGTACATTAGACATGAGGGACACACAATGATATGCAACAAAATTAGATATGTTTGAATGGTATACACTGAAATAACTATAGCTCTGCACATACGTGTTAGTTAAATGATATTATACTAATCCTGTTCTTTTAATGTTTCAACATTTATATTTGCTTAGTCTGCAAGATCAGATGTTTTCCAAATGGACATAGAACATCATCTTCCTCCATATTTTAACTCCTTCAAGGGATGTTTATAAAAAAAACAAAAACAAAACAGGTAAACAGGAATTGAAAACACAAAGTCCACCAAGTGTTCTCAAGTACAAGGTTAAAAATTCAGGATAGTAATAAGAGGATTCAATTAAGTTATGTGATTCCAAGGCTGCCAAAATTTTACATCCATTTCCACAATTTAGTTAATTTTGAAGTTGTTGATATTGCTGGTAGCAGAAAAGCATAACTCAGAAACCCCAAATGTACAATCCTAAGAATTGATACAAATGTGCAACTCCTAAGAACCCTAAAACAGAGACCTTTTAACATTTAGGTATGCTGCCCATTTAAACTTCAAGAAAACCAATCTAATGATTGAAAAATTAAAGGCTTGTAAAGTCTAAGAGCTAATAGACTCATCTAAGTGGTGTGATCTTCATGAAATATGTAAGGAACCATAGATCCTACATTTAGGAAGCAAACAATGCAAAATAAGTCCACACATGGAGAACATTATTAGCAATGATGATGCTTTTTCTACTGTACAGTCTAAATATATTATTTACTTCTCTGTGTTACTTGCTGCAAAAAGGATTTTGTTCAAAGAGATAGACCCAAAAATTCAGTTTGGATATTTTTAAAAAGAGAGGAACTGTTGAATTATGAAATAGAACTACTACCTCATCTTTTCTGCCAATAGAGACTTCATAAGTACGTAGCAACTCCTTCAGGTTTTCCATCTCATTGCTCAACTGCCTCACATGTGCAGCGTGTTTCTCTTTTTCTAGTCTCATTTGAAGTTTGTGATGTTCGATCAAGCTAAACTTCCATTTTTTCAATTCAGTCAAAATATTTGTCTGAAAAATTAAAGGGATCACAGTAGTGTAATTAGTAAAATTATTCCCTCCTCCCTAATATTTTAATCTTAAAACATTTAGCAATTAAGGAGACATGAATATTTAAAGTGATGCCTTCATTACACAGGCTGTTTATATCTATAAACATTCGCAGACATAACTAACTATTGAATAATAACTGAACATCCCTAACGGAGAAAGTTATTCCAAAGTTCTTGAAACAAGATATTCTAGTGCTTACATGCAATATGCAACAACAAAAATAATTAAAAAAGAAAATTTCCCAGCGCAAATTGCAACTTTTTCTGCACTCTCGCTTATTCTGCAACACACTGACATCTCTATATGACTTTTAAGGATTCCATACAAAATAAATACCTTAAGATTTCCACTCCAGAGATCAAGTATGTTTTCTATTTGAGTTACTTTTTCATCTGGAAAAGTTAACTCTGTCACTATGGTTTCGTTGATTTCTGTAGGACCATGTGTGGACCCTTCTGAAGAAGTCTCTTCTGAAGGAACAGGGCAAAGTCGTTCCATATTGGCTTTAGAAGGCTCCTCCACAGATATTAAGACTAAAAATGAAACAGAGAATAAGGATTGATACTCTGGAAAGGCTAACTGGTTTGCATTCTGGATAGAAGTCAGAAGCCAGGCATTAAAAAAAAATCAAAACTCCAAAATATTTATGCTCTCAGACACGTCCTTTCCCCATGTAAAACAAACAACCCAATTGAAATACATGCTTCCAAGACACAAATGTGCTTAAACCAACAGTCCTATAATAACGTTAGTCAAATCAAAACTACTGCTCCCTTAAGGAACAGAATCTTTCAATATAATTTCATTTTAAAGAGGATGCTGACAGCAAGTACCAAGAAAATAGCGTTGCAAGAAACAAAAAGCATCGCTCTCAGTAAAGACTTCTTGTTGATTAACATCACAGGTCAAAAACCTGTGGGTATATTTCAGTGTTGATACATGCCTGCATCCATTTTCCTTACAGCCTTCGATTTGCTCATCTACTTAGATTTTAAACTCTGAGAAAGGGAACATTTACTACAAATCTATATAATGCCTTACACAATAAGGCCTCACTTTCAGGCACTGTGGCTAAGTACCACTGCAACAAAAATCAATCTACACTCCGGAGCAAATGGGCATGTGCTTGAGTTCTAAATGATGGGAAGAAAAAAATGGGCTAAGAATAAAGAAGTCAATATTTAAGTAAACAGACAAAATGAAACATTGTTTCATATTTAGTTATTCCTTACAGAAAAATTGTTATTTAGGTTGACAGCTGAATAAAGAAAATTGGAAAGAAAAGGGATTAGCAGATTCCTCATACTAATAACAATCAGGACAACTTCAAAAGAATACTCCCTTTTCATAAACAGAGAGAGGAAACTTCCAACATCTTAATTCTGAAAACAAATATTTCTGTACAATTGGTTTCATAGTGGATGGGTACTATTTTTTGGTACAAGCAAGCAGAGATAAACTTAACTCTTTGCCACAAAGCAGGATTTTCAGTGGACACTAGAAATGTATGCTTCCAATTTATTCAAGGCCAAGCCTGATGTTTGATGCTCTTTTACAGTTGCTGCCACTGTTAGGTCTCCTATCCAAAGGAAGTCCTCCCACATCAAGCAGGTTGAATTGCAGCTACCACCCTCATGCTCCAAAATAAGAAGAAAATAAGGAAGAACTGATGCAGAGACAGTTATAATTGCTTTTTGGTGTTTAACCCATCATCATATACAACTACACATCATAAAATCAAAATGAGCTTGAGCTGAAGAAGCCCCACCTAATGCACCATTTCTCTAGACTAAATTCCCTATCCCATTACATAAACTGAAGACCATAAACAGATTATTCTGAATAACACCAGTATATTATGATCAGGCTGTAGCTTTTTGCCATTGTTTCTCCTTCAAATGAGAGAAGCATTACTTAGCTAATGGAAGAATCTCAACACTTGTTGCTTGTAAAGGTCTCCAAAGATATGACACCCTAGACAGATGACCTAGACTACTTCAAATACATCTAATTTCAGTGATGAAGAATCTGGCTGGCCTTTCAAAATATAAATATTTGGCAGTGTTATTATTATCAAGTATTCCCAGCTCTGTCCTTCACCACTTGTTACCACCCCTGCATGTCATTGTGCTCTTCCTTCAATCATAACACTGCAGTAAAACACCTGAAAGTTTGTTTTTATTTTTAAACTTTTATTATTTGCCTGGATGACAGAGAATTCCAAATTACACAGCACAATTTGCAAGATATTTAAAAAAAAAAACCCGAACAAAACGTAACCAATAAAACCAAGATACTAACCTAGACTGACAACTGCCATAGTCTGAGATTGTAGTATTACAAATTCATCACTCCCCTCCCCTTAATCCTCTCTAGGTACAGATTAGCCTAACTCAGCTGCCATTTTCCTCATTTACCATAAGACGTATCCTTCACTGAAACCACTGAATGTATCTGTTACATGTTAGTATCATCATATCATGTAATTTATTCCAATATTGACATAAATTTCCAGTTGTATACATATTAATTTCATTCCTATTCCTAGTGCTCTCTTTCTGTCACCCCTATTCCTTTCAATGCATTATATGATCCCATTCAATTACAGTGCTCTAAGGTACCCAAGACATAGAACCATTTGGATATGATAAAGTATAAAAAATGTACTTCATTAAATAATACTCGTGTGCATTTACTCTGACAAATCTCTGGACCATATTCTTGTTTACAGTAGCGGTAATGAAATTAGCTGTTTTTCCAGATGTCTGTTATCACAACACTACTGCTTTGGCTTTTTTCTGTTTTTCTCTAGTATCTGACTTTTTCTGCTTTTATTAAGTCCTGGGAGACTGTTCTCACACATGATCTGCTATCAGTGGCCCAAGCTGAGGGCACCAATTTGCTAAAATGTAGTTTATAAAAAAAAATAAAATAGAAGTTTAACAGAACAATACTGAGGACTGGTAGCTTGAAGAGAAGGAATTTTCCCACTGTTTGGGTATGAGTCATCATTACCCATCTTTGTTACAAATAATTTACTGCTCCAGTCTCAGTCATTTTTAAATTTAATCAACTAAATTGGTAATAAGAACAGGAAATTAAGTTTTAGATTTCAAAGTTTAAAAGCATTTGGACATTGAATTGAATAGTACAGCATGTTTGTTTCCAATTATTTATCTGGAAGCTTTTAGTGAAGATATTATGTATCATTAAATTTACTGCAGCAAACAGAGATTACCAGTAATTAGACTTGTACCGTCATAGTGGAAACAGTCACTAAGTTTCAAAAACCTGAGAAAGTCAAAACACCAGACCAAAGAATACTCCACAAACAGAACTTAATTCCAGAAGGCCTCACATGGCATTAGAAACACTTTTGGTCTCGGTACCAAAATCACATGGAGAAAAGGAAAAACAACACTGCAAGCTTGAGAAGCTTTGCAGAAAAGCAAACTTTTAGGTATTAATTCTATACTCAGCACAAACATGCATTTTGTTTTGGTTGATGAGAAACTCAACATGAGCTGGCAGTGTGCACTTGTAGCTCAAAAAGCCAATGGTATCCTGGGCTGCATCAAAATAACTGTGACCAGCAGGTCAAGGGAGGTGATTCTCCCCCTCTAGTCCACTTTTATGAGACCCCACCTGGAGTACTGTGTCCAGACCTAGAGTCCCCAACATAAGAAGGATACAGAGCTCCTGGAGTGAGTCCAGGAGAGGACCACTAAGATGATCAGAGGGCTGGAGCACCTCTCCTGTGAAGACAGACTGAGAGAGTTGAGGTTGTTCAGCCTGAAGAAGAGAAGGCTTTGGGGAGAGCTTAGAGCTGCCTTCCAGTACCTGAAAAGGCTACATGAAAGCTAGAGAGGAACTTTCTACAAGGGCATGAAGTGATAGGACAAGGGGTATTGATTTCAAACTGAAAGAGGGTAGATTTAGATTGGATGTTAGGAAGAAATTCTTTCCTGTGAGGGTGGTGAGACACCGGCACAGAGAAGTGGCTGTCCCCTCCCTGGCGGTGTTGAATGCAACCTGGTCTAGCAGGAGGTGTCTGTGAGGTTCTACCATGGCAGGGGTGGTGGAAATAAAGTCCCTTCCAACCCAAACCATTCTATGATTCCATGATTTTGTTATTTTAGCACAGCAACAGTGCTAGAGCTGGACAGGGAATGAACAACTGTCAAAGAGCCTGATTTAAGTATGAACATGGAACAATGCCAAAAAAAATTAACTGTCCTTCTTAAACAACCTGCTAATCTATCCTATCTGATCAGTATTAGAGATACAGTATTGAACTTGAATTCAACTACTTTATTTTTGTTCATCCAAAGTCTTGTTATTCGTATCTGGAGAAAAAAAAAAGGTATTCTAAGGCCATTAACACTGTGACCACTTAAACATGCAATCACCCTTCGATTGGTACTGGAGGGTATATGGGAGAGTTGGACAGATTTTGGTCAGATCCTTTTTTAAAAGTTGAAATTACTTTCTTTTTACCACCAGATTGTTTAAAGCTCTGTCTTGAGGAGATACAAGACATCTCTTTCCCAGACTGACAGGACATAGTGACATTCTGAATAGCAAGCCTATGTTTTGATAAAGTATCAAAGCACCAGAAGTTCACTTATAGTGTGTAGTTAACAGAAGCGTGATGGGGCCATGTCAGACCTGTGCCAGCTGGCAGTGAGTCCCAACTGGTGCTCCCCAGGGCTCAGACTGGGGCCAGTTCTCTTTACTAT
>VZRW01003966.1:0-13313 GCA_013398125.1 Aegotheles bennettii | reverse complement strand
AATCTCCTCTCCTCTCCTTGAATCTCCTCTCCTTGAATCTCCTTGAATCTCCTCTCCTCTCCTTGAATCTCCTCTCCTTGAATCTCCTCTCCTTGAATCTCCTCTCTCATATATTCTCACTCCTCTCTTCCAGCTGGTGTTGCGCAGCTGTTCTGTTCTCTTCTTAAATATCTAAAATCTTGGAGGTATTCCCACCATCACTGATTGGCTCAGCTTTGGCCAGCTGCAGGTCCATCTTGCATCTGACATTACCTCTATCAGATATGGGGGCAGCTTCTGACATCTTTTCACAGAAGCTACCTCTGTACTCCCCCTGCTACCAAAACCTTGTGATGCAAACCCCATACAAACATCTAGCTTTGTCATTGAAATTTACAACCAGTTCATACCAGTTATCTTCTGCTTGAGCGTCCAAAGTTCAATTTTAGACCTTCATCCTCACAAACTCCCAATTATCTGTTAACCTCCACAGTTCAAGGTGTTTTCCTCCTAAGGTACACTAAAGGAGTATTTTTTTATTTCTTTTAAAATAAATAAATAAATAAATAGGTAGGTAGGTAGGTAGGTAGATAGATAGATAGATAGATAGATAGATAAATAGATAAATAATATCATGGGTAGTATTTTGTCTCTACAGTGACCTGGCTGTAACTCATTTCTGTGCTCACAAGGTAATCGATTTTTTCATCCACATGTTTTCTGCTTGATTGGACACACAGCTTACAGTATTGCAGGAACGACTGAGTCGTATTCTTAGACTAGGTCTCATTATGAACAGTGGTTGCCAGAAGATACAGTCTTTGGCGCCAGACGTAATGAGCAGCATCCTCTGACTTTATCAGCTGGACTTTGGAAATTTCTGTTAAGTTCAGGAAGTGTTTAAGACAGCAGAGGCCTCCCTCTATGGCCAATCTCACCAAACTAATGAATCTAACATGCCTGATAAATTAATAACATTGTTTATGGCTAACAACACCCAGGAAAACATAATGCCAGTAGTTTACTGCCTCAGAGTATTAAAGCCTTGCCATGAGGAGAATTTAGCTCTGTCTTTCAGGAGTCAAAGACGAAGGGAGTAAAAGGAGTGGGTGCCGAAATATAGAGAAGTTTTTATTTCATTGTTTTCCTTATAGAGTTTCTGAATATAAAGTTGGGCTTACAGGGTTGGGTTTTGAAGAGACTGGAAGGAGAAAAAAAGGAAAATAAACATTTTGTTAGTAAAACTGAACAAATCTCATAAGAAGATTGGCAGAAAAACACCTGTGCAATCTGAAAATGACTTTGTTACAGTCACTCATCAGCATGAGCTCATTCATGCTTAAAATGTATAATTCCCCTAAAGAATTTTGCTAAAATGACATATCTCTATTTCTTGATATTATTGTTTTTAAGATTAAATAATAATAGTAAAAAAAGCCAGCAGTAAGTAGACTAAACATCTTGCAAAATTATGCCAGCTTTCAAAATCATATAAACTGCAAAGGCAGCTGCATGTTGTTCTGATTTCATTAAAGTAAGAAATTTATTTTACATGTAAAGTCCTACATGCAACTCATGACAAACATGATGTCATTGAAAATGAACTCTACGGAGATGTTCTGAGAAGACTAGAAAATAAATTATTGCCAAATGCATCATATGGCATTAAAACATTCTCCTACTTTTTGTTGAGTCTTTCTTAGTCTGTTCCCTGTATCACTTTCCTGTCATGAAAGTGTAAACAGCAAAACTACTACAACACCAACAGAAATCTCCCAAAGACACAAAGCTTTCAAATACAGACTAGAGGGAAAAACATGACAGAAGATCATCAATAAATACATATGTGACAAAACACCAAAATAGTGGACAAAATCCTAAAAACTGCCAAGAAATCAAGGGTAAAGGAGAAATAGAAATCCAAGTAAAACTGTAGAAATGAAAGAGCAGACATTTCCAAAAGAAATGCTGAGAAATGAGGAATAATCCACAGTCATTACCAAAAAATCTATCATGATGGAAAAACCTCAGTCATGAAAGAAAAAAAGAATAAACATGTGAAAACAAACAGGCATCCAGCTAACTGCCAAAGAAAAGTTGCCTTTATTTTCTGGAATGCTGCTTACCAGCCAGGTAAATACGTGTTCCTGCAGCAGTGGAATGGTAACCATTGGCAGAACATCTGTAGTAACACACATTTACAAGCTGAAGAAAAGTTGTTATTTCATGTTTCCATTGCAAATATAGAACTAAAGAAAGAAATCTGATTAGTGTCAAGCAGCTTACTTCTTCAAGGTGTACCACTTGCAAAAGAATAAGGAAGTAAGTAGTTTTTTCTGTTTTTGTCATTTTAATACTAGTCCCAAGTCCAACTAGGCTAGTGAAATTTTGAGAACAAGCACTTTTTTCCTCAATAGACAATATTTTGATAATCACAATTCTCCTCTGTCGTATAACTCTCATACAGAATCAGATACTGAGTTTCATTTCCCTGAGTGTCAAATTGCCTGTTATCCGTATGGGAGTTTGACTCATATGTCAGCTAATTCACTGACACCAAATCACAAGAATATCTGAAGACAGGGCACACTGGATGGAAGAACTGAAGATACAGTGGAATTGAACTCTCTTAGCAAATGTATACATTGCAGTTGTTGCACTCCAGCTCAGAATAGATGTCTGTTTTCTGTGTTAGTTACAATAATTTCCCAATGTTTGTTTTTAAGCTTTACTTTCAGATATGAGATAATCTTGGCATTGCTTTTGCTGGACAAATTTCTGTGGCATCCTGTTATGGTGTCTATAGAAAAACACATTTGACTCCTGTCCTTCACTCTGTGGTACTTTCCACAGATCACAGATCACAGATCAGCTAGGGGTCAAACTACATGGACCCAAGCCACAGTTTGTTCAGCCCTCTTTTGAAGAAAGAATTTTGCCCTTATGTTTTCCATACAGACCCCCGATCTAGTGGAGGAAGGAGAGGGACATATTTAACCTACCAGAACACAAAGGTGTGGGAGAGCTGACTCTTTTTATCTTCTTTTTGTTTTTTTAATCTGGAAATCACATCAATAATAAACAGCTCCTTCATCAAATTTCAAAATATTTTGACAGGGAAGAATTTGGGCTGCAAAATTTTCTATAACAAAATGCTATGTAATCTAGATACATTCTAAGTATGGTGTTAACAATATTCACTCAGTTCAATTTTGAGCAGGGTATGCAATGAGTAGTATTTAGTCAGTTATTTCATATCAGAAAAACCTTTTTGTATCTATGGACATTCCCACTGAAAGACATACTAAAATGATTCTTCTGATGTCTGCACTATACTGACGTTTTCACATCTTTTTTGCTTTCAGAACAGATAATAAATCAATCTTTAGTGGGTCTTGAAATCATGTATCTGATTTTTCTGCAAGAGCACCATCACTTCTTAGTAGCCTACTTTCAGTATATTACTTGCCAGTTTCTGTCTTACAACTGAATAGACTGGTGGTTCGATGTTGTACAAGTCTTTCCATGGTTCATCTGTTATCAGCCACAGGCACAGCACAGACATTACTTGTGAATGGATAGGCAGAAAAGAAAAACTTAAAAATTCTGCTATTGCAGTTCTGGAGTATTGGTGTAGATTTAATTTTAAAACATCACCCTCACAGTTTTAAAAGATAAAAAAACCTAGCATGTGATGTCCACAGTACTTCTGAATAGTTTTATGTCATGAGTGATTAGAATAATTATAGGAAAAAATACATTCTTAATATATTTACATCTCCGGATTAAGTACTTGACAACTTGCTGCTCTATTGTCCATGATTTCCTGCATGGAAATAAGAATGTAGGCATTTAACTTAAAGTGAAGGAGGAGCAGGGTACAGGATATGACTCTATTTGTGAGTTTTTATTAAAAACACCTAGGGATACACAAATAAGTAAACTAAAGCTTAATTAACTCTGTTAAAATATTTTTTTCAAAAACAAGTGAACACTTGTATGTTATTGAATATAACAGTATCTTCAAAATAGGTTGAAGATTAATCAATGAGTTCATATATAAGATGCATGTTTTCAGAGTGCCTGTTGTACTCCACAGGAGAAATCCCATTATACAGTTGTGAGGAAAGATGTGGTGAAAGTGCAAAGTAATGAAGTAACAGGATGAAAGTTTTATTAGAATAGTTAACAATAACAACAAAAAAACCTGTAAAAGCTGTAACAGATTCAGGAATAAGAACCAACCCCAAACAATATTGACAAGTTAGATGAAAGAATAGAATATCCTTGTTGGTATAGAAAAATCTGAATTATTTTTCAGTTAACAGCCCAACAACTCTCAGGTAATTGTTGTGTGTATCGATCTAGTATACAAACACCATCAAGACATCTTTACAGATATCCACACAACCCATATAAATAAACATATAAAAGATATTTTCCATTAGATTTTTTTAATGTTCTTTACCAGAAAAAGACCAACAGTGCAAAAAGTTCATAGTGTTTATAGTAAAACATTCACATTAATGATTAATTAAAATTTTGATATTCATTTTTGACACCAGCATGAATCATCTCTGGATCTTATTGTCACCATTCATTATGTCCTGATAAAGGACACAGCACAATAAGCAATTATTAACAAATAACTTGGCCGATTATCTTAGCTGCTGCTGCTTCTTATTTTCCTTTTTCTTTTCTCTCTCTCTTTTTTTTTTTTTTTAAATTCAGGAATTATTTATAAATCTCTTGTGATTTGCAGACCATTTAAGTAATTCCAATTTACTGTTTTATAATGATAACAGTAAAATCAGAATGCCAAGACTGCCCCTCATCTCATCAAAATCAACATGATTATGAGTAACACTTGCTTTAGTGGGATTCAGGTTTTGCCCACTTAAATCATAAAAAATCCAGTCTCACTGTTAGCAGACCAGAAAATTGGGCAACATGAACAACTGTCAGCTATTTGATGGCTTAATTCCACTATCTCAAAAGCTGAGCTTCCACAAAATATTTCCAGGCTTTGAAGACAAGTCTCTGCCCAGAACTGCGGGTGACAAGTAAGAGGAGGAGAACAGCAGAGATCTCCCGTTGTTCCTGGGATGGAGATACGTAGAACCAGTCACATAGTTTTGCCTCCTACAGGGCAGCTGTCTGGAGGCTGTAAGATATCTCACCTCCCTCACTGCCAGTCTGCCCTACAGACTGCCTGACCTGCCTGACTAGCATTAGATGCTAGGACTCCATGGCTCAACCACTTTCTAACCCCATGTTCTTTTGGGAAATTCACTGACTTGGTACAAGAGTCCTTTGGAAGCATACTGAGTTAAAGGGAGTTCACATACCCAGGAACAAATTTTCCAGAAAACAGATTGTAGATCAGGCCTGGGACAGACTGCTTAAGAGCCCCATAGTCTTTACAGTACATTGCAGGCCCTTCCTGAAGGACCATGGAAGTCATGCTCTACCATATACGTGATTTTTAAAATTTAAAAATCAAGATTCTGAGTAATTTTCTATTTCTCTTCTGTATTCACAGGACACAGCACATCTGCAGTAGTAGTGTAGTCTGCTTGACAAAGTGAAGCTGCAGGACATGCACCAGAGAACTCTCTCAAGACAGGAAGTCACAGCTAATAATTACCTCAAATCAGGCAAAATCAGAACATCCTTTTCCTTGTGAGTTAATCATACTTTCTACACAACTGTTTCTCTTAAACAAAGCCACCTTTCATTATATATCCTACAAATGAAAATAGAAGACTGGTCCTCTTTTCCTCGCTGCCTGACTCTTGCCTTTGCCAACCCTGTGTGGGACTGGAGACCTGGGTTTTGCAGTGCTGTTTTCTGTGATGCATAAACATTTTAATTGTGTATACCATTTCCACTTACAACTTCTATAGTGTGCATTTATTCACTATAGTGTGCATCTATTCACAACTTCAAATTAATTTATTTGTATGTGATTGTATATTCTGATATTACTAATATTCCAGACATGTATGATAATTTTTTCATACAAATACCTTGTTCAGAATATGCTTTTTCAATAATCATCTAAGGGTGGCTGGGAAAATTTTCCATATGGCATATTTATTTCCAGCATTCATTTTCATCTTAATTGTCCCTACTCTCTTACACCACTGAACTCCATAACAGGATAAGAACAGATACTCACAACAGACATTGAAAATAAACGCAAAAGCTCTCTGATGGGTCACAATTTAGAAAAATTATTTCATGGAAGGGGAAGGATTAACTGGAATATGCCTGTAGGAAGCACTTGTAGTTTATTAATGAAAATAGATACCATGTAGTTCAGAAATCAAAGTAAAACAGGCTTACATATATATTTTTTTAACTGCACTCCACCTTGAAAAGAAATATAACAGTTAAAGATGTTTGACACAAGCTTTGAATGAGAAGACAAAAATCTGTGCACTGAGTAGTTTTGAAAGCCTTTCTTCTTATAGCATGATGCACAAGAAGTATTTGGCAAAGAAATTTGGTACTGGAATACAATACAATCTTATTTTAGGTAATACCTGACACCAGTCTAGCCAGCCTCTTCTACTTCTTTCTCAGTTTCTAGGGAGTTTTGCAAGCAGCTCTTACAGGAAAGTTAGGTAAGAAAGCTGGTATTAATTAAATATCCTAAGATCACTTTCAAATGTTAAAATAATAATGGGTCAATTCAACAAATGATCAAAAATCTTACTACTTAGTTCATTAGTTCATTATTGATCAAGTGTTTATAATGCAAACTTCATTAAGTTATTTAAAAAACTTTTCATATGATTTAGATTTTTAAAAAAAACCAGCCACCTGTATGTGTTTATAAGGATTAAGGATAATAATTTCAGAAATAAGAATTGTCTTTTCATACGTTTTTAAAGCTCACCACTAGGAAGATTAGTTTAGGTATTTCAGAAGACCAACTGCTTTTGTGATAAATCACAATAGGCAGTCTGTTAAGATACCAAGATCTCAAGAGTGTAAAGAAAGAACAATAACATCCTGCACTTATTTGTCAGTCAATGAGCAACACAGGTACCTTTGAGCCAAATTGAGCTGCAGTTCTCTTCATTAGTGGAAAGGTCTTAACTAGGGATAGCAGCCCAGTGATATCTACATTCTCTCTGAAAAACCTGCCAAGGTCAACTCCAACAGCACAGAAGTTGGCATCTTTTTAAAGAAGTTGGTCAGAAATTCCACCAGTCTCTCTCACATTTTCTTTTATCACCTGCCCTTACCTCTATATAAGATTACACCTCACAGCTTTCATCTTCACTCCAAGGAGTGCAGGAATGGTAGATGAAAAGGAAAGGTAACAAGAGGCAATGCCAATAAACAGTAACAGACAACTGGAGATTCATCACCCTTGTCCAGAAGGCGAGCTGAATTTTCAATTAATAGAAAAAAGTATTTTTAAAGCATGGGTAGAATTCCAAAGATCATGAATTAGTAATCTCTTCATAAATTATACAGTGCTTGTGTATTCTAGATGAACAGTCCTATGAAAGATTTATGGCTAATACCTGAACTTCAGAATTCTTGCTGCATTGACAAGCTATCGAAATGGTATTGCTACTATCTTTTTCTCACTGGTATATGCATTTGTTTCAATTAACAGCCGCAGCCCAGAGTTCAAACTGGACTCCGCTGATACAGTCATTCTAGACACAAAAATCTTAAAAGGCATTATAATTTGCCAATGCAAGATGATATGTCAAAAGAAAAAAAGAGCACATTAAATGAAAGCTTTTCTTTAAAATAAAATACATGCACGATTGAAACAATGTTAAACCTCCCATTTTGGCATGCTTTTACTGGAATATATTGCCTCTTTTTCTACCAATACTGATGTACTATTAAAATTTTGCTTCTGACTCTTTTTAGCTTTTTTTCCATTGAGTATTAATGAAAATTTTAACAAAAAAAATTATTGCTTTTAAGAAAACAGACACTGAGCAATCATGGATTTGTTTAAATTTAAGCCTTATTAGGACTTGGACAGAGTAATCAAAAGTACTTATTACTGATTTCTCACAAAGCCATATTGTAGCCAAGAGTCACACCTGAAACATACATAACGGACATCATAATATTGATATATATATTGAAAAGTTGACCCAATGTCTTTAAAGTAGGAATGAGAAGTAAAACTAAGTTAAAGGACAGTCAGTATGTCTCTGACTGAACAGTATCTATTCTCTCTAATGATCCACACAGTTCTTTTTCCCAAGATATCAAAGCTAAAGACTTAGACTCCACATCTTCTGCTCTGTCACCCTTCCTTGACTTCCTCCACAAGAATATCTGGGCATATATATATGTATGCATATCCAGGACCCAAGCCTGCTCTCTTCAGTACATAGCCATGCCTCTAAGATTGTCTTGAGCAACTACCAATATTACTGCATAAAAGTTCATCATAGTTGTCCCCTAAATCCTGAAGTCTGACATGAAGACTCTGTATACTCTTCATCACTTGCTTCCTTCCTATTCATCAAGTATACACCTTCTATCTTTGCTCTTATTTACAAATAGCCTAAACAAAGGAAAAAAATAGATAAATAATTCATGGGTATTAACAATTTTTTCCCCAGAATTTACAGTTTCTTTACTTTGTACTGAACCAAACTGTTCCTAAATTTTTTCTGTAGGTTGCAATGACAGATGGTATATCCACCTGCTTCTTGTTCCCTTAGTAACATCAATAATACCATACAAGTCTATAAAAAAGCATACACTAAGGGATTGTCATCATCAGCCATCAACATTTACAGGGCCAGAATACTAATGAGGTCTTACCATGGGGACTAAAGCATTCAATGAGATGCTTTCAGTAATGGAGAAATCCTGCTTAGAAAAAAACTTCGTCAGACAAAGGGAGCGCTTTATCCAGCTCTAATTTTCAGTGTCCAACAAGTGGAATTACAATAAATATGAAATATTCCAGCAGCCAGACCTGTTTCACTATAATTTCAAACCAGAAACTTTTGACAATAATGTATTCTCTTTATGTTTGACTTTCTTGCAAAATTTTCATCTTCGTGCTTTCATGTTTATTTTTTTCTTATTACCAATACAGATTTATGTGTGGGGGTTGTCATATGGGGATTATGCAACAGACCAGCAAACATTAAGAACACTTTAAACATTTTGAAATATTACTTTCCCTGAGTCATTCTAGTTCAGCTCTTGATGAAGTGTCCAGAGTGCAGCACAGGTCATCACAGCACATAGTAACATCCTTCTAGCTTTGTCTGCAACTAATTTTCAAAACTGCATTAGATTTTAGGATTACAATTTATAACAGATCTCTCCTGCTTAAGTAGGTGAGTGTTTCTGTCATTGTACAGCCTTTGCCTCAGTGCTCCTGCACCCCAGTTCCTGTCCTCGTGCAACATAAGGCTGTTACCCCACAGCTGTATCTCAATGGTCAGCCTGTGTTTTCCCATCACCATACTGTCACATACTCCATGTCACCACTTCCTCTGTTTCTTATTTCCAGCATGCAGATTCATAAACCACTGGGGTCTCCCTGCAGTGTGCTTCTGCTTTGAAGAGAACCATGTAGGTTTTACAAAATGACACAGCTGTGAGACACAAAACAGCCTTCAGAAATTATTAATCTGAATGCCACATGAATGTGTGTTTTAGCTAATCAGTGTGACTGCATTTTTAGGGGGAAACACACGTCCCCTGCAGGACTATGCAGACACCATTGGACCATGGTGGCTGAGGAATCTCATGATTCTTCTCATCTGTAACAACACTCCTGCTGCAAAGGTAACCTTCTTCTTTTCTTTCAGAGCATTGATTCTGACCCTCTGGCCTCTACCTGCAGTGTTTAGCTCACAGTCTTTTTGGACTGACATTAACAGTTTGGGTTTTTTTGCAATCCCGTGGCAGGGAGGACAAACATACCTCACCTCCTGAAAAGCAGAACCAAGAAAAGTAGAACCAAAGAAACCCAAACCCTAAACTCTCAGAAATGCAACTAGAAAATAATCCTGTAGTGTGTTTGGAACAACAATCA
Source organism: Aegotheles bennettii (assembly GCA_013398125.1). NCBI lineage: Eukaryota > Metazoa > Chordata > Aves > Caprimulgiformes > Aegothelidae > Aegotheles > Aegotheles bennettii. Next base: position 3,286 of record VZRW01003966.1, on the reverse strand, counting down.
AAAAATTGTAAAAAATTAGAAGTTGTCCACGATCAGCTGGACCCCTTTGTAGTTCAGTATGTGTACCACCACCAATGGTTGTGCCTATTTCTGACATTTTGTGCATACAGTATTAAAGAGACATAATAAGAAAAGATAATTACCTTTTTTCCCTTTATCTACTTCAAAAATTAAGTGGCTACAACAGTTAACAGTAAATTAATTACACTACAACATGGCAATGCATCTGGATTTATACTGGTAACACAAATATTGTAGACTAAATTGTAGCTGAATCAAAGTTTATAGGAAAAGTTTGGATGTGTGGGGTTGTTTTCCTAAGAACACACTAATTGATACAGTTGAAGAGATAAGATATTGAAGCTGGAGGAAAAAAAATGTTTTCAATAAAGCATTCTGTACCCAAAAGTTTGTTTATTCTAGAATAAACAGTTCTGTGTGTTTTGTTTTGTTTTAAAAATAGTAATGAATTGATGGCAAAAAAAGGCCTACTTTAAAGAGGAATGCCTACTTAACAAAACACGAAGTTAGAAGTTTTGGAGAATAATTTTCTTTTAGGCAAATTCATCTGGAGGCAGGTAACTTAGGTGAAATGATCTCAAGAGTTTACACTCTTTCCTATGAAGTTAGCAGGCAGGCACAGTTTGTTGAAGAAAATATAGAGCAATGACCTAATTTAGAGGCACATCTTTTTTATCAGCCAGCTAGAGAGACTATGTAAACACCAAAGATAAGAAATTAAGCCTAGGTGATGTAAGAGACTGGTGTCTACATCTGTCCTTGGGAATGGTAGACTTTTATGCAAAACGAATGGAATGCAAGAACATAGAGGAAATTATCAATTAAAGAAATTCTTTAGAAATAAAAATGTCACCAAATAAATTTTATTGTGTTTTTAGAGGTGTTTATCAGACTCATTTTCAGATAGGAAAATTTGTGTTTATCTATTACTCTTCATCATTGCAACAAGGTCTCTTATGAAGTGTCAGGGATAAAGATAAAGGATTTCCCTTATTACATCAAGCAACCTTAAAGAAAGGTTTATATAACATGTCATCTCATAAGCACATTTATTTTTATTTCTCCAAAGATTATTTGAAGAATAATTTCTAAAAAAGTTTTAGTCACCAAAAAAACAAAAAAAATGCCTTTACTACTCAGACAATATATTTTCATACTATAAGATTTACAGAAAAGATTTTTTTTTCCTCCTGCAGATAACTTTTTTTGGACAAAGGGAGTCATGACAAAGAAATCATAGTAGGATTTGATCTTAATACTCATGTTTGCTTAGGAAACAATGATTTGTTTTTAATATATTAAATGTATATATACATTTTTCTTTTAGTGAAACTCAGCTGTCAGCTCCTGATCACAACATCAGTACCATTACTTCTTCACGACAATCTGTCACAATGCATTACAAGCTTACAGTATTTCTATTTTAAATGGCATATTGATTACAGCTAGTCAGACTTTTACAACCCTGTAGAAAGTGTTAATTTTTGTCCCCTTCCTCTACAAAAAATAGTTGAGTTTCTAACATTCAAAAATATTCACTTCATTTAAACTATTTTTTTGCTTTCTCACAGCTGAGTGAAGGTGAATTTGTCTTTGGAAATGTATTAAAAAAGTAGCCTATATATCATTAGAAAATAAGGCGGCAAACAAAATATTGACCTGTCGTATTACAGTGAACGTTAGCTACATTCTTTATGTAGTATATACTGGCCATATATATGCTTGCCTTTCTGTGTTTTGAGCAACTCACAGTCCATGTGAGCATAATATCATGATGTTTTTCAAGGCACATACTCCTGAGAGTATCTTGACTACAAGGCTTTTTAGCTATGTCAGAGCAGAGACAGGACAATCTATATATGTTGAGAATATCTGTGAAGAATTTAACTCTTCATTACCTCTGCAAAACAGCAAGCACAGTAAAATCCATTGAAAAGAGAATTTTTATCCTTATTGGCTAACATGCTTAAGGACTGAGTAGGCTATGATAGGAATAAAAAAAGTCAAAGATTTGATCTCATATAGCTGAAAGACTGACAATGGCACTAGATAGCATACAGTGTTGTCATCTACCTCTAGACTTCATGTAAAATCTGGTCACTGGTGCATAGTTTGGCTCACAGGAGATGACCAAAGGAAGACCCTTTCTCCTCACAGTTTCATCCTCCTAAAAGGATAGCTTTCACACTGAGTTGTGTGTTTTGGGGAGAAGAGAGCAATAATAAAAAGCTTATTCATAATTTCCTCATTCCTTAAGTATAATAGAAAAGGTCAAAGGAAAAACAAATGCTGTAAATTAGTCTGTTTTTTCCATTAGTCTGAGGAATTAATAAAGCTGGAATCTCCAAAAACAATTAGGAAGCTAGTCTGACATTATTCTTTTACAGGAGAACATTGTCCTGTATTTCAGATATCCAATTAAGAGTTATATTTTGAAGAAACATAAGTAAAACTGTTTACCTCTTCATCCTTGCCCATTCCAATGTATTTAATATAATCAGTATAAGATTGGAATTAAAGATGAATATGGGATGAAGGAAATGTTTAGACTTCCCACATGTCTTGAAACCCATGTAAGCTATCTTTCTTCCCACAAGGAAGTATCCTAAAAGCCAAACAGATATTTCTGAAACCGTGAATAATTCCCAAAAAGTCACCGTTCAGTTTTCATATAGCTAAACTGGTAATGCGGACAAAATGAAGTTATATTTAAAGGAGAGGGGGTGGATAGGCAGGGAAGAGGGTTAGACAAGCAAGGGAATATCTTTAATTTTCCTTTTGTTTTCCAAAACAATTAAACAATTCCACTCCCAACTCATTTAGAGTAGTTTCAGTTCTTTCCTTCAAACCTTTTCATAACTCTTCAGAATGGAAATTAGGAGCTAAAGGTCAAAGAATAAATTATGCGTTCAATAAAGTGACCCAGATTCAATGTTTCCTATGTATCCCCATAAATTTCAAAATGTTAAGAAAATGACAAGAGTAATTTCCCAAAATCCTTCCAATTAGATTGTGAACTTAATATTATTGTGTTGACAGCTCCCTAAGCCAATGAACAGTGGGCATTTTATAAGTTTTTTAAGTCTGGTGAAGATTACTAAAATACTAGTGAAAATATATTATTTCAGAAAAAATAAGTAATAATTAAATTGATTTGGAAGAAAGAATATATTTAACAGAGTTCAGAACACAGTTAAGAATATTTGTAAAGGGGGCCTGCCTGATCCTGTGTCATTTGGTACTACAGCTGAATCACAGAATCACA
>VZRW01003965.1:0-14916 GCA_013398125.1 Aegotheles bennettii | reverse complement strand
GGTGCCCCTTGGGAGGTGCAGAGCTCACACACACACACACACACCCACCCCTCCAGGATCTGCCCCACACTGCCGAGGGGAGCTGGATGGATTTGGGAATTGCATCCCTAGGAGGATGGCTTCCTGCAGCTCCCCACAGTCGGCATGGTGCCTGCTCTCCCCCCAACCTGCATCTCAGCTCCGTGGCATCTCCCCCCATCCCAGCTCTTTCCACCCGACCAAGAATTACAAACCCCAGGGGCTGGAGACAAAAAAAAACACCTGGATTTCAGGAGTGAAGTCAGCTCCTNCTTAAAAAAATAAAGGGAGGGGGTGGTGGCAGTGAGGCAACAGGATGGGACCATCCTGCAGCCGGCGTACGGGCAGCATGGCCACGGCACCCATCGGAGCGCTAACGGATCCGGTTGGAAGCAGCTTATCCAAGCTCACTACTCCACAGGGAGAGCACCAGTGCGCACAGCTCCGAAAGAAAAACACCCAAAAAGAAAAGGGGGACACTCCAGATTTGCACATGCACAGAAAGCACGAAGAGAGATGAGGCACCCGACGGGCAGACGGGAGGAGAGGACCAGGCACGGGGGGACACGCGCACCTCGCGCATGCAAACACCACGGCGCACACCCACAGCCAGCCCCGGTCGCTGCTTGGCTTGGGATTTCTCAAGCTTACAAAAAAAAAAAAACAACAATAAAAATAGAAGGAAAATGGTTTTGTGAAGCTGATAAACTGTTCAGGCTCAGCCTCTCAGAAGGGAGCACCAAATTTTGCACTTTCCGCAAAGTTTTGCAAACGCTTTTTTTTTTCCTACATCAACGTGCCAGTCCCTGGAAAAAAAATAAATCCTCAGAGTATGGCAAGGAAAACTTTCCCTTTCCCTTCCCACTCCCAGCACCCGGCACCTCGGCCTCAAACCTCGCCAAGGGGTGCACGGCGCGCGCTGAACTTTACAGGGATTCCCGTTAAAGACACAAAGGAGTTACGCTCACGGCTGAGATCCCTCAGGTTAAAGTCCCTCTCAGGTCTCTGCTCTGTCAGGAGGTGATCGTTAAAGGTTTCTGATTGTTTCATACCCAAGCAGGGAAGAGAGCAATTCCAGAGGCTCCGTCACCCCACTTAGCAGCCTGCAGGTCACGCTGTCTGGTTGGTAGCAGTAGATTGGGCAGAAACACGAGGTAGGCCTCCATCACACGTCTAACTCTAGCATGGCAGCTTTTTGTGCAGTTTCCTCCTGCTGGGGGGCTCAGGGCCTAGATTTTCACATCTTCCTGGACACTGAGCTGTGAGAGGGTTTTCTTGATGCGGAGGGCAGTGAGCCGAGCCGCTCCGTTGGCGTACCAGCACTCCCGCATCATCTTCCCCATCACCCGTAGAGCCTGGGCCAGAAACAAGGGCAAACATCAGTGCTGTCCTCTCTCCTGACCACAAGTCAGCCTGATACAGACCCTCAGACCTCTTAAAACCAGAGCTCAAGTTGTATTTACTCTTTACTCACCTTATCACGGGGGAAGGGGACGTGGAGGTGGAAGCAGACCTTACCTCGTAGCTTTGCCACCAGTTGGGGATATTGGGCCGTAATTTCTGATCACAAACAACCTTCCGCATCTCCTCAATGGAAGGATCAGAGGGTACAAGGTCGTAGTACGGAAGCTGATACTCCTCATGGATACCTGAAAGGCAGAGGAGGAGAAATGAAGCTCCTGGGAGGATGGATCACCACCAGAACGCTGGCGGAAGGCAGAGCGATCCTGGTTTGGGCTCCATGACTCATTGCTGAGATGCGTCAACACTTTGCAGTTATTTAGGACAGAAACGAAGAAATCTGGGATTCGAGTTGACAAGAAAAAAAATTCACGGAAATAAAATGCAGCTGCCCAAACTGGAACGGAGTCAGCGTGCTGTGCTCAACACCTCCCAGCACAGAGGGTCATCGGATGTCGGCAGAAGGACTGGCACACGCCTGACAGCACTGAGCTCCTGCCAAGACACTCTCTATCCCGACTCAGGGGAAGAAAGTCGTCCACCAAATCATCCACCACTTCCTTAAAACCCATCCCAAGGACCACCAGCCCTAGTAGAGAGCGTTAACCCCTCCTGAGCAACAGGAACCACCGCAGCTGGGAAACCCAGGAGCGAGCCAAGCTGAGCATGTTGGGCACACAAAGGGTATTACCTCCGGCGTTGCACCTCCGAGCAATCTCCCAGTAGACCAAGCCCAAGGCGTAGATATCAGCACATTTAAATGAATCAAAATGCTTCATGTTAATGGTTTCATCCAAGACTTCAGGAGCCATGTACCTGCGGGATGGAAGAGGAACAGCAAAGGACATTTTGAGAGGGTTCTCCAGAAGATAGCAAGTGGCAAGCTTTCCCATGTGGCACTTCCCAGAAGACAAAACTGCTCTGCATGGCCTTAATCAGCACAGAACTGTGCCCCGTGAACAAAAGAACCCAAAAAGGAAGAGGAAAGAGGTGGAAATGTTCAAAAGCCCACCAGGCCCCAGAGAGCAGGACCCAAAAGGCTGTGGAGAAGGCCAAGCTTGCTGCCAAGTGTTATTTGATGTAGCTGCCTACACCTCTCGGCTTGGTGGCACCTGGAGACAAAGGGACTGATGTCCCTTCAACCCGGGCACAATGTTGACCTTCAGTGGGACATCTGGAAATGCTTAGGACAGAGAATGTCACCCGTGCTCAAGCAGCAGCTCAGGCATTTGCTAGTGACACCCTGACAACCATTCTCCTACCGTTTGGTTCCAACCCTTTGATTTGGTGCAATGTCAATCGTATCCGTGACCGAGTCGTGCCGGACAGCCAGCCCGAGGTCGGCGATGGCACAGGTGCCGTTCTTCTTCACCAGAATGTTCTTGGATTTCAAGTCTCTGTGAGCAATCCCAGGCTTTCCTATGGGAGCAAAAGAAAACGTAGCAGGGGTCAAGGCCCGGTGCAATGTGTGAGTCAAACTGGCGCAGAGGCAGGACCGGATTTCAGGGCGTTTGTTAAACTCCTGGTGTTGCAACACATTTTCCTGTTTGGGTACACTGGGGCCTGCAGAACAGAGCCCTGGTGCATGCCAAGGTCTCCTCAAGCTGATGCAGTTCCATCCAGAGGCCTCAAGAGGGACATGAACTCCACCGTCCACCATCAGACACCTTGATGTGGGTTTAAACTTGTGATTCTGCTGTTGCCTGCACCAACACCCCGCCCGAGCAGCACCGATTTCATGATGGAGATGTGAAACTCTGACCTAACCCCAGCTCTGCAGCCCTGCAAAGCAATCCCTCTGCTGCTCAACATCCCCCAGATGAACCCGGGCTGACCCCACTAGCATCTTCCCCTCCTCAATTCTGCTTTATTCTCCCCTCACGAATTCCCAGCACCTTTTCAGGGCATTGTTCTTACCCTGAGTGCCCACGATCTCCATGTGGAGATGGGCCAGCCCGCTGGCGGCGGACAGGGCGAGCTTGATCATCCCCTCGATAGTCACCGTGTAGCGGTTCAGGTAGTCAAAGAGAGACCCGTGCTCGTGGTAATCAGAGACGAGCCAGAGCTGAGTCCATGTTCCATTATCTGCAGCAGGAAAGAGACTGTGCTCAGACAGACAGACACAGGGACAGCACGTGGACATCGAGCATCTTCCACCCTGTTTTTTCACCCTAACAGCCAAGCTGGGAGCAAACCATGACTTTGTATGGTTTCTTCAACCCATTCATGGTAACAAATGTAATGTAAATATGTAAAGGGTGAGGGGCAGGACGATGGAGCCAAGCTTTTTACAGTGCTGACCAATGATAGGACAAGGGGCAATGGATGCAAACTGGAGCACAGGAGGTTCCATGTGAATCTCAGGAAGAACTTCTTTCCTGTGAGAGTGCCAGAGCACTGGACCAGGCTGCCCAGAGAGGCTGTGGAGTCTCCTTGGCTGGAGACATCCAAACCCCGCCTGGATGCGTTCCTGTGTGATGGACTCTAGGTGACCCTGCTCTGGCAGGGGGGTTGGACTGGGTGATCTTTCGAGGTCCCTTCCAACCCCTAGGATTCTGTGTGATTCTGTAAATTGCTGCTCCCCAGAGCAGCCTGCATGCTGGTGAAGGCTCTGCTCTCAGGACCCAGACTCTTCTTACCTTTGTTATCAGCAGCAATAAACCCCAGGATGTTCTCATGTCGCAACATAACGGTCTGATAGATCTCTGCTTCCCTAAACCAGGACCGTTCCTCGCGCGACGAGAAGATCTTCACAGCGACATCGCCTCCGCGCCACCGGCCACGCCACACCTCCCCGAAGCGACCTTTGCCGATGATCTCCTGAAGGACAATGGTCCGAGCCACGGTCCGTTGGACAAAAAGAGGCAAACCTAGGGACAAGAAATCGGAGTGGATGTTTGCTGCAGCAAAGAAACTCCTGGAACTCCAGTGGTGGAGCATCACCAGACTGAGAAGGCTCCACATCTGATAAGAACCAGGAACTTAAGTAAGACCCAGATGGCTTTGGGTGACCCAATGGCTTTGGGTGGAAGGCTCCACATCTGGTAAGAACCAGCAACCTAAGCAAGACCCAGATGGCTTTGGGTGACCCAATGGCTTTGGGTGGCCATTTGGCTGCTCAGGCAGCATCTGTATATGGCTTTGAAGCAGCGTGTAAAGCACCGGAGCACTGAGCAGTCAGGGAACTTGGGCTCTATGGCAGATCAAAGCAACTCCAGCCTGAATATGCAAAGAACGGAGCTTGCTGAGGGCAGGCTCTGCTAAAAAGCAGTAAACCCCCAGAAGTTCTCTTAAGAAAGGAGCCCTGACAGAGCTGTGGCCCCTTATGTGAACTACATAGCTCACCTGCTGAGGGTGTGTACAGCAGAGATCCCAAAACACTTTATATAGAGCAGATGTGGTGCTAAAGGTTTAGTCCCTGGTCAAATTCAGGTTGTTCTGTTCTCTGCCTCTGTGCATTACCCTATGGTTTCCATCTGCTGCAAAATTCATTTGTTTTCTTTCACCTAACTGCTTTCCTAGTCCAAAGTCATGAATAAAACGATGACCTCCCTCCCTGTTCTGGGGATGATTCCTTCTAAGTGCTACAAAAGCGAGCGCTGTGTCGTGAGACCCAAGGATTGGGTTGAAACAGGCTGTGCAAACACAGCATTTGCACACTGAAAAATGTTCAGCTGCTGGGATCTTTCCCATTCCCCTGCCAGCTTTGATGCAGGTGACATCCTGCATCCTCCTCCGAAAGCCAAGAACCCACAGGTTAGCAGTTAATGCCTGCTTCCAACCCAAATCCCGTTCCAAGGCTAAATTTGAAATGGATGCAGCCATCTGAGTTATCCTCTTGCAGAAAAGGAGGGATAACTATTTTTACACATCAGCAGTTAAGGAGGAGCTGAACTATTGCTCTCACTGGAGCACTGAACACTACCACGGGGCCGTGGCTACAGCATCTCCTGCACGATTGAACTTCAAACACACCCTGGTATTACTCATGACGGGGCAACCTGGATGAAGCTGTGGCAACCAGGAGCCCAGAGCAGACTCCTGCGTTACAATTCCCAGTCCTCATTCGTCATTCCCAGTCATATCTTCATACCTGAGCCAGAGCCCGAGGTGGAGAGATCGTAGACTAGATCTTGCAAGGTCTTGTCCTTCGAGAGGCACATTTCACAAGAGGGGTCTTCCACGTCCAGCCGCTGGCGGTTGTGATACACTCGTTGGTGGTGATGGAAAACAAAGACTACTATGATCATGACCACAAAGGCCAGGAAGACTGGGCCAGCAATCACTGCCACCAGCTCCACGGGACCCCAGCTCGACGGGGGTTCGTTGTCTTTCAGGTGTCCTTGAGAGGAGAAAAATATGACACTTTCAGAAAATTATCACACCTTCACGAGTGTTTTTTAAGGAATTTCTTCTTGTGTTTTAATTCTCCTCTCGGAGCCTGGATGGTTTTAGCTTGCTGTTCCAGGGTGGTAGAGGACACAGCAAACAACAGCGTTAACATGGGGCTGACTGACTCATCCAGCAGGCAAATTACAGCTAAAACCCCCGAAAAGAGGATGGCACATCAATTGTGGGATCAGGGATCATGGCACTTGCTATGGGAAAGAGGATGGGAGCCTGATGTGGGCTGGATTTGCTGGAACAGCCTGAATTTTACCGTCTACTTCAACTCACTTCTCCCTCTTCCCCCCTTGTCCTGGAACAACCAGTGAAGACTCATACCCAAAGCCAACAATCATCTGCCTTTTGGAGAAGAGATAAAGACTTCCCCATTGCACCCAAGGAAAGCAGATCCCACAGTCTTCACGTGACCCACTAAATAACAGCCCAAAACAGAGTGGTGAGGTATGAGGAAGCACTTCATGCCCTCTCTGTCTCAGGAACCAGAGAGCAGCAGACACTTCCCACCCCCTCACTCCACAAGGCAGGGCTGCTTCCTCTTCGCATGCTCACGATTTGGGCACCCCTCCACCCTGCACGCTTCCCTCTGGACCTGCTGCAACTGATGGCTCACCACTGGGAAGGTCTCCTCAAGGAAGGCCACTCTACCAGATAAAAGGCAAGGGATCCCCAGACAAGGGATCCAAGAGGTGCTCAGGGACCACACACTGTCCTCAGGCCACCGCAGGCACCACCACGCAGCAGAAACTTCAATTTAACTGTAGTTGAATGTTGCTGCTGCTGCTTTTGGAACCTGGAGGATACCAGGGCTGAGAAGGTGAGAGGAGTCTCCTAACATGGAGCTACTGAGTGGAGGTGGGGAACAAAAACAACCCTGAACTTTGGAAGCTTCTCCTACCCTGAGGTACAACCTCATCACGTGGTGACATTTGTTGGCCACATGGGAGTTCAAGCCACTTCACGTCTGAATTTGAAGCAGTTTGTTATTATTTCCACTTTGCAGAGCAAGGAAATAAAAACCCAGTGCTCAGGTTCAGGCAGCAACCTGGGGGGAGAACTGAGAAGAGGGCCGAGGACTCCTTACTCCCAACCCTGAGCAGACAGCTCCTCCCCTCCCCACTCCACGCAGATGATTTATTCAGCTCTCTACTCACCACTGGGAACCATCAAATCAATTTTGTTGCAAAAATCAGAGTAGCAGCAGTGAGTGTTGCGCAGATCTTCCGAGCTCAGACAATAGAAGGGTTTCCCAGCAGGGATCAATTTTGCTTCGGGAATGCAGGTCCGAACGTGGTGTTTGACCCCATCCAGGTTGAAGACTGAGACCATGCACGCGCCGTCCGTCTCGCACGTGGAGTTGGCTTGTTTGCAGTCAGAGCAGAGACATGTCAAAGCTGCAGAAAGAAACCAAGACCACCTCCTTACAACCCACCGGGGACAGGAGAAGGCTTTCTTCCTTAAATTTCCCCTTTCAGAGGGAACGTGCTGTTCTTCAGCTCAGCAATTGGGCTTTAGAAACAAGAACAAGTCACACTCAGCATTTCAGACCTGCAAGAACCCAAGTGAACAACGTGGGAGCAGAGGAGCCTTTCCAGCAGACGTCTGCCCAGACAGCCCCTTCCCCTGCCCCTGTTGCAACCATTAACAGAGATGACCCAAGTCATCCCTGCAAACCAGGCCGGATCCGACCGAGATCCAACCCAAGTGAAGGTCAGAACACAAAGAGAAAACAACAATTCCTCCAACTGACACCCTTGATTTCACCCAAACTCGCTGCCTGGGCTCCCTCAGCTACGCCGACGCCGAGCTGCTCGTTGGGGGTTGGCGAGGGACGACCACCCCAGCTCCTGAGAGACAACGAGCAGTTGGCAGACACCAAAACCAACCCGATCCAAACCGCCCGCACCAGCCGAGCGCGCTACGCCCGGCTCCATCAGCCACTTACTTAGTAACCGCTTCCCTGAGCCGAGACACCACCTTGGGTCAAACACAGCCCTGGCTCTCTGCCCGCTCGCCGTGAAGATGATTTGGGCAAAGAGCTAAGGAGAAACTCCGAGGCGGATTCCCACATTTTTTCCGCCTCCCAGCTGTCATTGTGCTTTTTCTCAATCTGCCTGAAAAAAAAACCTGTAAGCAAATCCCCAGGCATCGCCATCCTTGGGAACAAAGAGCAGATCCAACAATGTCAAGAAGAAGGGTGGGGCTTGTTTAGCAGCACGCAGGATTTTCTGCAGCTTTCATCAGATCTTTAAGCCTCCCCGGAGGGATTCAGAAACATGTACTTACCCGCTGCAGAAATGGTCTTTCAGGTAGACAGAGAGAGTCTGAAGAAGCGTTTTAGAAGATAGAAGCACTGCAGTTAACCCTCCCCACTCTGACAGATAAATCCTCTGCGTCTGATTTATGGTTTGAAGACACAAATGAAGTCTCTGTGGATGCTGGGGGGGGGTGAGGCACCTTCCCGTGGGGCGAGGGGAATGCTGAGCCCTCGAACGTGCCATCTCTGGCAACCAGCAGATTTATGGGGGATATTCACAGCCTTGGAAGAGCCTCTCGCTCCCAGCCAGCACACAAAGCTGCTGTGGGCACCTCACCTTGAGCTTAGCAAAAAATCAGCAGGTCCTGATTGACTCGAGGGTTTGTTTAGGAGGAAGACACCCATTATCCCTTATCTCCAGTGTCCTAGGAGAATCAGTTAGGCTAATCGCATTACTACTCACTTAATTGTCTCTGGACACTGTGCTCTTCCTTTCCTACCTGTTGTTGGGGAGCAGCTCTGAGGTGGGCTGCAGAATTTCAGACGGGTGAAACGCAGCCTCTGGCGAGTTTTGAACCAGTTTTGAACCACCAGAAGCAGTAAAAAGCCAGGAAAGCCCAGAAGAGCTGTTAAGCGAGACGTCTCGAAAAAGCATCACGAGCAAATGCAGCTCATGACTCTCTGCTTAGCACGGGCCCAGGAAAAGGGGCACAGAAAATGGACAGGGAAGACCCTGAGATGAAACCAGACCCATCGATTACGCAGCTTTTAAGGGGAAACTTTATAAAGAAAGGGAAAAAAAACCCCAGTGTGGCAAACAGCTCTGAGTAAACATCTTTGCAGAGCAGAGAAAAGAGAATTCTTCTGAAAAATACACACACTTGGGGGAATAAACGCTGGTTATAAGGAAGATTTTTATGAAAACATGAGATAGGGAAGAGCAGCCTGGGCACATTCCTACCTTCAAGCTCACTTGAAAGGAATTACTGTTTTAAAGCACCTCCTTTATTACTTTATCAAAAGCTCAAGGTACAAATTAAAAACGTTTAAACCACACACGCATTCCATCCTGTTCTTCTCAACTTGATTCAGATTCAGCAATTTCAATTCAGACACAGCAAAACTCAACCCAGTTCCTGTCAGACTCATCTCGAAGGTCTCAAACCCAGGATTTTGGCTGTGGCAGCTTTGCTTCCAGCTCAGAAGTAAACAAAACACTTCAACGCACTGAGAAAACTGGTTTTGTAAACGTCTTATTGAAGGATCCAGCCCGAAACTAAGCAGCCCTTTGAGGAGGGAAGCAGAGGAGCTGGTTGTATCTGCTCAGTTTTATTTGTATGATTAAAAAAAAATAGGAATAAATCAGTTTACCTGCAAGGTGTGACACCAGAGTGCCCAGGGACAGAGTAAGATGGTTTTGTCTGTTCCACACAGAGAGCAGAAGTTTCCTGCCAAGGGGGGGTACGTCCCACAGAGCACAGCCTCCCTGCACCTCAGGGAGCTGAGAAACTGCTCTTTTTTAACATCAATTCTTATGTTTGCACCTCCAAAACCCCTCACAGTAAGGAGAGCAGTGTGAGCTAAGAAAATGAAGCTCCAGCTCATGTGTGTCCTTCTCCTACACCTTTATGAGGGTCCTCCAAGGGGCTTTCAGATGTTCCTTTCCAAAACCCCCAGGCTGCAGGTAAGGCACTCAAATTTTAGGAAAGATGGTCAAAATCCAGCTCCAGCTTCCCTCACGAAACTGGGAGTCGACTCTGGGTTTATTTTCATGACCCAAAAGCCCAGGATACATGTCTACCATTGCCATATCCTCCCTCAGCATCACCCACTGCCAGCACTGCCATGCCAGGGAGGAAAGGGCTGTCTGCACCAGGGAGCTGCGGGAAGAGAGGAGAACTACAGGGCAACCCATGTGGGTCCAGCATTTCAAGTCTGATTTGCCAGAAGGGAAAATTCTTCTCCTATCAGGAACGCCAGGAAAAAGCAACTGTTGTGTCTGTTTGGGTCGGGGGGGGTCAGAAAATGGATGGGTACAGAGAGCCCCTTGCTGGGCATCTCGGGTGCTTCTGAGAGCAGCCAGGGGGGGCCTGGGAGAAGCAAAAGGAGATGGGAGCGAATAAAAGGGTTTTTCATGCCAACAACATTCTTTTTATTTGGGGAAAAAAAGCTCCTATTGAGCAAAATGTATAATCTACTTAAGAAACTGAGTGGGGTGAAGAAAATAGATGGGGTGAAGGGAAACAAAAGAGCAGTTGAGGCAGTCGGGGCGGCAAGCTGCCCTCTCGCCTGGGGATGAGTCTGCACCCAGGAGCTGGCAGCAGAGCCAGCTCGATCTGCTCAGCACACTCCGACATGCTGCTCAGAGACAGACCCAGCCCTCTCAAGAAGCTGTTTAAACAAGCCTAACGTTAAGCTGCAGATCCTCAGAATGAGAGCTTTGTTCTGGCTCGAGAGATGGATGGGGTCCGTGTTTATCCTGAAGGAAACCCTCGCTGCCACCAAATCCAAGGCAGAGCGCGGGTGGCTGTGACACCGATGGCAGGAGCCAGCCCCGTGCTGCTCCTCCTAAAAACTGGAGTGGGCAGTTGGCACTGCCAAAAGATAAACTCGCCTTGATCCTCAACTAACACAGCCCAGGGCTCAGCTACCCTTCAGGTGACCACCCTGAGCCCAAGAGGTGTTCCTGCTCCCTCCGGAGGCACCCAGCGAGGCTCATGGGTGGCAGCAGGAGGGCTCCTGGCAGGAACCTGCAGCATGGAGATGTTGGCATCCCTCTAAGAGCAGGGAGGAACACAAGAGAAGGCCCTTTGGTACCAAATTCCCCCATTAAAGGTAACATATTTACAAAATGAATCCAAACAAGCAGGCGGGGGGCTGTGGATTAGAGCTCTGGGCTCTAGGGAGACTAAAATATAAAGCTCTGACAGTGAAAGAACATTTCCTTTTTTTCTCCCAGCAACTATCTGAGCTCATTTTGCACATATTTATTCTCACACAGGATCGCATGTGTCAAGATGTCTACGCAGCCAGACAGGGGAAAGTTTCACAGCAAAACCCAAGGTAATGGTGTTAACCACCCCGTGGGATCCATCTCCCAAAGAGGTGACACTTTCCCAGGGTCAAAACCACCTGATCAAGACCTATAAGATAATTAACCTGAAGATGATCATTGGTAAAATTGCCAATAGCCACCCACGTATTTACCAGATAAACAGATTTTTGCAGGGATTGAGCTGCTGTTCTTTTTCAACAGTTTGAACCCAGGCTGGAGGAACAACGATTCCCCTGACTTCTGCGAGGCTCTGCAACAGGAGCTGCAATTTATTACGTCTCTGTGCAGCACCTAACTTAATGAGACCCAATCTGGTCATGATGTTTTAATGCTGCAGCAGCATAATGTTAGCAAGAGAAATGGAAAACAATTGGGTTTGTACCTCTGCTCTTTCTTCAGATGCTCTAATGAAGAGGGACATGTGTAAACATGCTTCCAAGAAAGAAATACCTCTCGGTGTTTCGCTCTCTGCTGCATTGACACAAATAAAGAACCTTTATCACAGAGCATTTTGCCCAAGAGCATGTTAGGAGTAAAATTAATTCCCTTCCAGGAGCCCCTTTGTGCTCCTCGTTCAACCACACCACCCTGAGACACTCAAAGATGAAGGGCTTTAAAAACAACTATTTACTTTCCATGATATTCACCTCGATTCTTACACTGCCTGGGGTCAACAACTGGGATCCCTACATCCCCATCTAAGATACATCCAAGTCCAAAATGCCCACCAGGACCTTCTCCAAGCCCCAGGGTCAGCTCACCTACACCCACCGCCTCCAAAGTCAAGCACAAGGTCTGGATGCTCACCCTGCCCCTGTTTCCTTCCAAAGAAATGAGCACAGATTTGTCCTCCTGTAGACAGAGGCACCACCACCACCTCAAACCTTTCTGCTGCCCCATCAACTTCTCCTGCATTCACATCCCAACAGCTCTTCTGCTCCTCTCTGGTGCTTACGAAATCTACTGACCCACTGCTGCTAAAGCAGAGTTAAAATTAGCTGCAAAGGAGTATGAAAAAAAAAGCACTTTCACGCATGTCATCCAGAAACTAAAAATTACACACTAGGATATTTAAAGTCGGAAACAAGAGGCTCAACTTTTTCAAGCTGGCTGCAGTCCCCCTGGCACAGGTTGGACCTGACCTGAACGCATCACGGCTGACTACAAAACATCCACTAAATGGAAAAAAAACCAAGCAGGAAGAACGTGCTCTCACCTCCGAAGGGAAGAACTTTCCCTGCGTCTACTCAAGCAACACAAACAGAAATTCTAAATGAATTTTAAAGCAGTCAATCAACAGGAGCTTCATCATTAATAGGTTAATTAGAAGAAGCCTTGCCATTTCTGCTGCTGTTGCTCTGCGACTCAGAAAACAGACACATGGCTCCGAACTCCCTCTCCGGGCACTGGTCTGACACCTATTTTGTGTTTTAACTTGTTAGGAAACCAGTTTAGGAGCCAACCATTCCATACCAGTACTGGGGAAGAAAGCCCTGCCAACCACAGCAAGGCAGATGGCTCCTTACTGATGGCTTTCAGGACTTCAAACCCACGCCGTGGATCTCCAGGCCATCAGCACATGACTTTTCAGCCCAAACAACAACTTGTTCAACGCGCAGTTGATATCACAACCCCCAGCAGACCACAAGCTACTTCTAAGAAGCCCACAGAAGGCAGCAAGTGCTAGAAAACCCTTTGGTGAGGGGACAGCAGACAGCAAAGTCTGCTTTGCTGATGAAAAAATAAATATATGGGGTCCAGGATCAATGAGGAAGGAGGCTGGAAGGCTTAAATAATGAGGCCAAAAGTGGGCTCCCACCCCGTGCGAGTGCTTGGCCACGGTCTCTGTCTCTCTCAGCTCAGCACCAGTGAACATTTCATCCCTGTGAAAGCTGTTTTCTCCCCGGGGATGAGCAATTCCTTCTGGGTCTGCTCAGAGAACCGCGCCGGCCGTGTGGCAGAGAACATTATTTCCACTGGTCACCACCCAGTGAACTTTGCTTGCTGTTAAAAGAGAGCTGACGTTCTACCCTGCTCCTTTCGCAACAGCCATTTCCGGAGCATCCACTGCTGGCAGCAGCTGGAGTACCCAGGGAGGCAAAAAAAAAAAACCCCGAGCTGTCTGGCCAAGGAGCCCAAGGAGTTCAAGAATGTTTTGTTGGACACCGCTTTTAATTTCCAGTCAGAGAAGTCTTTCTTGGAAAGTTGTGAGACCTAACTTAGGGGTTTGCCTGATTTAACCGGGTAAATATTTTAAGCAGGTGTTAATAATAAAATCTGCTGGCCCAGGATTGCTCCCCACGGGATTCTTTTGCTTTATTTCAAGCAAGCAAACAAAGCCAACCTACAACCACCCCGTAAACCATCGCTGCAGAGGCACCTTTTTTTTCTTTTCCCTTATTTTTTTTAAAAAGGAAGGAGCGTGGGGAGGTGTTTTCTACTCTGTTTACAGAGAGGAGGTTCACAGCTCCCAAGCACCGCAGAAATTAGGATTGTTTTTCCAACCTGCCCTGAAATAAGCAGCTGTTAAGATCTTGGGTGCAAAGCACAACAGTAAGGGCAGCCCTTGCTGGCTGAGGAGCACGCCGGGGTGTGCAGCATGGCTGCTCAACACCTCACAGGGGTAGAAACCCCATTCCCTTGTGTCCTCGGGGCCAGGCTGAGCTCTCACCTTCCACTGGACAACGGGAATAAAGATGTAGGGCACACACTGAGAGGAAACAATAGCCAGCCCAGTATCAAAGGCACTGATAGTTGGAGTTTCCAGGAGAGACACACGCTCGATTGGCCCTTTCCTGCTTATTTATTGTTATTTTTATTTTAAATAAACACCAGCTGTATATAAAAAGCAAAGTGAGAGTCTAAGAGCAGCGGTGCCACGGCTCACATTTGGTCCCACTCTGCCATTTACCACAGAGAAGCTGAGCCACCTTCTCCAGGCTGGTTTTTACTTCAGGTTAAAACAAAGCCCAACCTCCCCTGAAGCAGGTTTGTGCTCCCAGAGTCAACAGGACTCACGAGTACACCCCTACCCTACTGCCCGAGTGGGGTTTAAAGCCATTTTCTGCAGCTAAACAAGTCCAGATCTGCAGGCACACAAAGTTATTGCCTCCTGACAGCCTGCTGGTAAGACAGAACACGAACGGCGAGAGGGTTGGGGAGGAGAAGAATGTTTCTGTGCTGTTCCTGTTGGAACAGGCACCTGCGTTGCACAAGCAGCGATCGCCCTCGATAGCCACCGAGGGATGGGCTGAGCGGCCAAGCCTTGGACACCAGGGAGGCCACAGCCACCAGCCCAGCCTCTGTACCCCACCAGGAGGTGCTCAGAGATGCTCTGGGCCCATCCAGCTCTGGAGATGTCTTTAGGAGCTGATCCCTCCTGCTCTGACCCCGGGAAGCAGCGGCGCTCGCACCCCCCCGGTAAAGAAAAGGGATCCCAAGGAACAAACAAAGAGTTTTCCCTCTCCCCTCCCTCCAAACAAACATTTACAGTGCTCACAACCCAGAGGCACGGGGTTTTGGGAAGGTTTCTTCCAAGAAACCCACCCCACAGAGCCCCAAAGGCCGTGTATTAAGCACATGGGGGGGCTGCTGGAGCCCCCCCCCAAGGTCACGAGCTCCAAGGTCTGACCAGGTGGCACTTCCCACCCTGGGGCTCATCCGTCCCCCAGCGCCTGCCCCATGCCAAACCCCCGCTTCCCAGGGTGACCCCCTCACCCCG
>VZRW01003962.1:0-24268 GCA_013398125.1 Aegotheles bennettii | reverse complement strand
TAAATAAATAAATAAATAGCTGTAACATTTAGTCAGGTAGGTCATTTATTTTCCTAACGAAGCATGTAAAACTAGTGTGAAAGGTGTAGCCTAAATGTTATTATACCTGTACAGGCACATTGTAAAACTGTACAGGCACAGTTAAAGTTGAGAAATATTTAATCCTATTCAAAGTCAAGCCCAAGTAACTTTACCAACTGCTTGATCTCCTGTTGAATTTATCACTCCGTTCATCTCCATCAGGTTCACAGAGCTGGGCCTGGAGAAGAAGTTTGACACACCTTACTGCATCAGCATCCTCACGCTTCAGCCCAGCCAGTTTTGAGAAGGTCAAACCCCACACAGTCTGTGAACCCTTACTTACCAGAGGCACCCCAATGCCTGCATTTCCAGCACTCCTAGGCAATGCTGCAATGCTAACTCTTCGAAGGGATGATGATGGCTATACAAATAAAAGGCATTACTGACTCCATCAAGGATTGACTTGATTACTCACTGATCACGAAAAACAAATCTGTTTTTATACTAACTGCATATAAAAAAACTAGATGTTGATACTTGAAGTGACACACAAAGAAGAATCAAGTCATGAGCACAGCCCAAACCATGTTCTTTAAAGCAGCATCTTTCCACATTAACTGTTTCCCCCCATCTGAGCATTTGAAGTGAGACTGGCTACACAGCTTCCAGCAAAATGCCAAAACTGAATGTGTCTGAATTCTCCTGATGGTGCTCACGGCAATTCCTACAGTCAATTTGAATTGCCCCCATCTGTTTTTTTTTCCATCTCTCTCTGCTAAACCTTTCTTCTGTAATCCCAAGGAGAGAACCATGAACAATACTTCTTAACCATTGCATGAGAGCACAGCCATTTCAGCTTCTGTACACACTTTATCTTCTAAGTGGGATCACATGCAGTTCTCTTGCATTTGTGGGGGAGTGGGAAAAAAAATATCCTCGCGTTTGGTGATATCAGCCCATATCTGAGACAGAAAACTAAAGTCAAGCATGTAGCAGAGCACCAGTGCATGACAAGGCAAAGGAAGACATGTGAACACATACACTTAAAAACACATTTGAAATTTCATGTTAAGCTGTAATGGCCATTACCTTAAAGTTAAAAGAATTTGGTAGCTTTTTATTCGTAGATTCATCTGTGAAGAGATCAAACATCAGAAAGGCTTACAGGAATGCAGTGAGCTTTATTTGCAACTAAAGGTCTGGCTTTTTGCAGTATCTTTTTAAGTGAGGAGTGTATCAGAGTACTCTCAAAAAGCAGAAATAAGATTTCAGGAAAAATGCTTTCTACTTCAGTAGGTAAGTTCATAATATTCATACATTACACATCCTCTACAAGCATCAATTTCTGTTGCTATCATTAAATGTGTTCTTCTAGTATTAAGGCAGTGTCCCATTACAGGACAGTCTTTTACTATCAGGAAGGAATAACCTGTGATTCAGAAGTCTCCTGTGAGGATTTTACTGGTGTGCAACACTACTCTTTCTGTTTTTAAAGTACATGCTCTACTTATCAGAAGAATTTAATCCTTCTCTGGCAAAGCCACAAGTGCACAGCGCCATCTGAAAACCTGATCACTGTACCATCTGCTTAGAGGGGGAAATTCAGAGCACCTGCGTTTAAGGAGTCTGTAATTCGTATCTAGAAGAGAGCAGGAGGCATCTGTAGAGAGCAGTCAAAGCTCAGCTACCCAGAAATAGCTACTAGGAATGCTCCAGTGTGAGTGAACACTCAAATTTACTGCTCCCAAGGAGTAAGATCATCACCACCACATGCAATGCACTTTTCTAAAAGCCAGAACATTACTTCACACTTGCAATGTTTCCCTCCCCCCCCCCTAAGATTCATGACAGTTTCCATATCCATCTAATTTCAGAGAGTTGTTTCTATTACTGTTAGTAAATTGCTACTTTTTCCTATATTTTTAGTAAAGGAGATACAACAGCCATATAGCCCCTCCCCTAATGTGTTAAGCTTCAATTAGATAAGGGTCTATCTGGCAGGTGCTAGAAAGAGGAAAGACAAAGCAACTTTACCTCGATCCCCAAGAGAACTAAAGGATCTCTCATTCTGGAGCAGGACCTGTTTCAGCTCCTCAAGTTCTGCATGTTCTTTTGCATACATGCGCTTCAGGTTTTCCACATGCTGAATCATTACTTCCACAGCCTTGCAGACACGGCTCTCCTGACAGAGCAAGTGCAATGGCAGTAAGAAAAAGAAGCAGCTCTTTGAGGAACTGCATAATTATTAGGGTATAAGACTTTTCCCCTTAACCATCTACTCTTATCTTGTGTTGCTGTGATCCTGTCATTTTTGTCCATCCTTTCAAAGTTTCACTACAACCCATTTCTCAACACATGCCCAAATTACACAGGTCTCATTTCTCCAATGATTACTCTTATCATGAAATTAATTAGTCTTAATTTTCTGAGCTCTTCCAACTCCTCCTCATCTCTTTCTCTGAGCTACTGTCTCAGCTGTCACCACGCATTTGCTAGTATTGCCAAGTCATATTTTCATGCTGTTCTTTGGCATTATACACAATTACACAACATTTGAGCAGGTCTTTGTAAGTTTCCACAGATGTAACTTATTAACTGCATTTTCATAAGGCACAGAATTACCATTAGACATCAAGACTATGGTTACCACATTGCATTCTTGTGCTCTCTACTGTCTATGTTCCTTTGATGCAATTTTTTTTTCCTGGATTTTTATTTGTTTAATTTTGTTTGTTTAAGTCAGGACCTGTTGTGTGATTTTGCACAATGCTGGTGCTATATAGCTGCTCTCATGGTGCCTGGCATTCCTTCTAACACCACGAACAGTGTCTGAGAAGAGAAAGCCAGGACCAAGCTGTACTGCTCAGTCTGCATGACATATACGAGATTCCCAAATCTAACTGTGGAATCAGAAGCCTAGTAAACAGATGCTGCTATCTCTTTACATCCAGAAGCTTTTAACTTTGTACAAAATACATTTGCATGGAAATGGTTACCTGATTAATAGCTCCCAACATCTCTGCTCTACTGGCAACTCGGGCTGCATACTGGCTAATGTACTGCAAGCTTTTCTGTAACTTTTTAATGATCTCTTGCGCTTGGTTGTCTTCTTCACACAAAGGAACTAAAGCCTAGGAGGCATGTTGGTAAGAAAAACAGTGTGAGCTATTAGTAGATAAAGAAGGGTGAACCCAACTGATGACACTGAGAGGTTGTGTCCCACACAGCCAAAAGATCAGCATCCAACATCCTCAATCAGTCTAAGTTGTCTGATACAGACCTCCAGTGGGCAGAGAAGTCTGCTTACCTAGCATAAAATCACCTGCAGACAGGGGTTCTTGCCAGATGCTTATGCAATAGAAAAATTCCCCACTGCCTGAGTGATGAAAATTCCCCGCTGCCTTCCAGTTCTGGGCCCCACAGTTCAAGAAGGACAGGGAACTGCTTGAAAGAGTCCAGCGCAGAGCCACAAAGATGATTAAGGGAGTGGAACATCTCCCTTACGAGGAAAGGCTGAGGGAGCTGGGGCTCTTTAGCTTGGAGAAAAGGAGACTGAGGGGTGACCTCATCCATGTTTACAAATATGTAAAGGGTGAGGGACAGGATGATGGAGCAAAGCTTTTTACAGTAATGACCAATGATAGGACAAGGGGCAATGGTTGTAAACTGGAGCACAGGAGGTTCCATGTGAATATCAGGAAGAACTTCTTTACTGTGAGAGTGACAGAGCACTGGAACAGGCTGCCCAGAGAGGTTGTGGAGTCTCCTTCGCTGGAGACATTCAAAACATGCCTGGATGCGTTCCTGTGTGATGTACTCTAGGTGACCCTGCTCTGGCAGGGGGGTTGGACTAGATGATCCTTCGAGGTCCCTTCCAACCCCTAGGATTCTGTGATTCTGTGACGAAGGTTACCTCTCAAATCCTAAGTCTCTCATACTTCAAAAGCATCACCTCAGAACTTTGTTCAGATATGCTTATGATGTTTTACACACACAGAGGCATCCTAAAAAGAGCTGTATTAAGAAACACTTTCACGACCATTCATCTCATCCACCCTACCAGCCTTGGCCAATACTAACCTCTAACATCTTTAGGGCGTTTGTGATCTCCTTTTTCAAATTTTCTTCAGCCAAGTCTCGGGACCTTTCTTCAAGCCTCACTCTCTTATCCAAGGTAAACAAGTCACATTTAAAACCCAAAGACAACCTCAGAAATTCAGCCTGTTGTGGGAGAGGAAAAGATTTCAGAATAATCCAAGGGATGCAGAAGCTTTTAAAGTAGATTTGGATACTGACATGACTTTTGGGACTATACCCCATGAACAAAGTTATAGGAGAGATACAGAAGAGAAAGCAAACATGGCCCACTTCCGCAAAGCCAGTCTTCCCATCTGTAGTGATGGGGGAAATAATCTGCAGCCAGAATAGGTAATATCCTGGCAGCATGCAGTGGACCATCTGTGTGTTTTGACAAAATTGTTTTAAATCAGCACATTCTGCCTGGGAGGAGGTCACAGCTATGCTCCTTCAAGCTTGTGAACAAATGATTTAGTAGTGACAAACCTTTTGTTCAGTTTTACAGATTGCTACCTTTTCCCATCCCATCCCTTCCAAAATTTCCACTGCGCTTGGAAAGACAGATTTCAGAAGCCAGCTTGTAGGAATACATCCAGTTTAAGCTACTTAGCAACATTCTTTTGTACAGGACAAGATAGTAATCAGGGCTTATTGAAAAGGTCTTTTTGTTGTCCAAGATACTTAAGGATACAAACAGTCCAGACTTACCTCCACTTCTTTCTCATTAGGAGAGTCGCTGTAGGATAAGAAGAAGCAATCATGTAACAGACTGCAGCTTTAAATTCATACCTGCATGTGACCATTGAAAGTCAACACACTTACGGCTCATTTTGCTTTTTATCTGCCTTAATTCCACCTGCAGTGGGCGAACTCCCTGAGAAGAGAGAAAAAAGTTCTCAAACAAAAGTGAAAAAACAGCCTCCCAAAACCATCTTGTGAAAGTCTTTTAAGCTCCATCAGAAGCCACTGTTAAAGATTTCCAGTGTTAAGCTCTTGCCAATAAAAACAATTTGTGTAGCTCAGAGTACATTAGGGATGGTGTTAGTAAGATGGCACACAGCATTGTCACTTGCACAAAGTCCCAGAAGTTAATTGTTTAGCTGGCTTCAACTGGCATATAATTAGTACAAGACTGGTTAATTATAGGTTTTGGTCTAAGTTCCCAGCCAATAGGTCAATATGTTATGTGACTTACTACATCACTAACTTCTAGTCAACTCCAAAGGCAAAAGGTGAGGTGATCAGAAGAGAAGCAGCACAGCTCAGTAGAGACATCATCTTGCTTGTCTGTATCATATTACCCCAAGCTCTAGCTATCATAGAGGATGCTGCTTTACAAATCTTTGGGGAGAGTAGGCATGCCAGAACTGTTTCAAATATCTCAACTTCTTTGCAACTGCTAAGAAATTTTCCCTCCTGTCTAAGAGGAAGATGGAGCTGGTTAGATCTGTATCTGTAGAAATCAGAGAAGGTTTGGCATGATAATGTTTTCCTCCTCTCCACTGCTATTTAATTTTGATCTCTAGGTGCAGCTACTATTCCTTAAAACAAAAACTCCTCATAATAATTGTCGTGGGGCAGGCAGCTCTCTGCACCTCTTTGCTCTTGACACAAGTGACCAAGGCACACATTCCAGTGTGTTACACAAATGTGTTCAGCAAAAATCTCTTACCTTTCCTACTGGGAACCACAGCTGGTGGTGCTTCCTCACTCTGCCCTTTATTATTTTTCTTTTCCTGGTCCACCTCCTAAAGGCATATCAGAGAGCAGTTATAGCAAGGGAGCAGCCACAACACCACTGGAGGGGCCTGTCCCCTCATGCAGTGTTTTTTTTTGTCACTGCTCAGCCAAATCAGTTCTATGTTTCATTGTCACTAGAACTCTTACCTGGTCTTGCTTTAAAACATTTTGAATTGCTGTTTTGTGTTCTTCCATTGCAGGGCAGGATTCCTTCTTGATCAGATCCAGTCCTGGGGAGAAACAGCCTCAAAATCAAATGTAACAAAACAAAAGAAGCCTCCGACACCCAGTGTACTAGCCATAGACCAACAGGGCTAAAAGAAATTGCACCAAGTGTCAGGAGAGGGCATTAAGAAGGAGAGGCAGCAGCAAAGAACACTATAAAGACATAAAGGAAGAAGAGTGACAATAATTATTTTTGGCTTGGAAAGATTCTCAGTAAAAAGTGTTACATGTCTACAAGTGAGAGTACTACTCCTGATTGTAGTTCTAGTTGAAGTTGCAAGACTTACAGTAATATTCCCTTGGATAAATGAATTTCATCATTATGCTACCAGCATGGATTCGTTCTTTGTTTGTTTGCTATTTAAAGACACAGTTTGTAATTAATTTTATTTGGAATTTTACAAGCACGGGAATATGTAAAAAAACTCAACCATGCACAAACTAACAGGAGAAGTGATGAGTATTTGTAATTCTCTTCTTTCACATTACAGAACATCAGATGAAGTCAAGAAATAAATGCTACCTCAGTTGCCTTTACAGAGGAGCTCGAGCACAACCAGGTCACGAAATGCATTCAGTTGTGGTGTTTTAGATGTCCATAAGCTTCAAACATAGTCTGACACCTGGACTGTCCTTTGTAGCTGAAAACTGAACTAGCAGGGTGCTGATAGCACCAACAAAATAACTCTTTCCCAGAAGATGAGTGGTGATGAACAGATAAGCTTAGCAATTGATGATGCCAGTTCAAATGCAACAGAAACTTTCAAGTGCCGCAATTTAGAAAAGCTTTAAAGCAGGCAAAAATAACCTCCAGGAAGACAGCTATTAAAAAGATTTTGAAAAGGAAAATATTTAAGAAACTGAAGAAAGTCTGAGAGTCACACTAATTTCTTGTGTAGCAGTAACTCTGGTAGCTATTTATACCTTTTAGAACATCTGGTATTTTTTTTCTTTTCTGTTTATGTAGTCATACGCACCCACACAGATGCAAGCCAAAGAAAGGGCATAGGAAAAAAAAACAGATAGACAGAACACCTTCAGGTTTGAAGTACTTTCTCTTTTCATCCTTCAGATGAACAACAGTTTCTGCCTAGCACTCCCTTTTGTCCCTGCTGATTTTTGCAGCAGCTCTACATGTCTGACCTGGCTTCCAAACACCTTTAGAAAACATTGTGTGGTATTAGCAAAAACCACAAGTGGAGGTTCATCGATGCCTCTGTTCTGGTACTAGAAAGACTTTCTGTTCAGAGGTGTACAATAGGCAGCAGGATTCTCAGACTTTAAAGCAATTTGGATTCTTTCTGATCTGTTTTGCATACCTGTTTCCTCCTTGTCCAAAGACACCTAGACCACATATGAAAATCAACAGTAGAGGCAAATCAGTAGAAAGAAAATACATTTAAATGAGGAGACTGAATTAGATTACAGGAAGATAATACTAAAGAAAGAAACAAAACAGTACAAGAAATTATGAGAAAGTCTTATACTTAGGTAAAGGTTAAAAAAAGGTTACAAACAAGCATGCACATGTATTCTGTGCTGCTTATTCAGATAAGCTTTTTTAAAAATAGCTGAAACACACTGTGTACACATGTTCCAGTTATGTTTTGCTTTTAGTTTTTAAGTGGAAGAAGCACCAGCAGATCTGGTAAGAACAATTCTTCTGGGTGTTTGTGGTTATAGTGGAAGACAGAAGCATACACAAAGGCTTCTATCCTCATCTCTCCTTTGTGTGCTGAGCATCAGTTTTGAAATAGAGGAAAGTGCTATTTAGTTTAGCTATGTCACTAAACTTTTTAAAACCATGAAAACATTCTCTCTTCTCCCCAAATTGCCTGGGGTTTAGTACTGACACAACATTTTGCCAGCTGAGCAAGCATCAAGATTTCACTGAGTTATTTCATGGTTACTTCTTGCAGTGTGGTAAGCTACCAGCCCCCTGCAAAGAGGTAAAGCTTTATTCCTACCCAGAGTTTCAGGGAGGGTTGAGAGCATCGCAGGCAAACATTTGTTCAGCAACAGAAAATCACAAGTTGTCATTAAGTTATTTTTCTTACTCAGCTTCCTCTCTTCAAAGTGCTGGAAGCAAGCTGTTTGTGCCAGTGCCAGTGAGTGCCAGTGTGCTGCAGCAGTTACTGTACCTGACATAGGAGCAGCCGGATCCTTATCGTTGTTTTTTTCCATTGTGACAGAAGTTGGCACATCTTCCTCTTTTTCACATGAGCGCTTGGGTGATTTTTCCTCCATAACAAGGCAGCCTATAAACTCGGGCAACAGAAGGCAGAGCTCTTACTGTTCAGTAAATGTGCAGATTCAAGCATATCTGTTCCCAAGACTTTCCGTGCAAAAGGTTCACACACCTGTGCCCCCGGTTAAGGGCTTACCTGTTACTGGTGCTGTGCTTTCCAAAGAGGATGCAAGAACTTCTTGGGATGCAGTTAAGCGATCACTGGCAAAATAGAATTCTTTCAGACACTCATCCATAATATACAATATTGATAAAGGCTTTTGAAAGTTTGCACAAACCCTGACCTGGATGGGATCAAACTGGCTGGTAGTGTTGACTCTTCACAGTCAATCTTTATGGAAAGAGAAAAGAGTTAACACCAGGGAAAGGGTTGGCATGTGAGTAGAACATTTGTATGTCAAAGTTTTAATCATTCCCCTGCCTGTGCCTGAATTATTTCAGTAAAGAACTAGGTGATAAGTGCATGCAGATTCATCTACTACTCTGAAGTCACCCATACATACAGTAGGCAGCTTAGCATGTTATCATCATTAGGAGTGATATCTGTATTTCTGCAGAAATCTTACCCTAGGAATATCATACTAAGACATGCATTTTGGTTCCTGATTTTGTATTTTGCTTCTAATGCACGTTTTCAAATGACCAACATACATGTTACCACACCACTGTGCCATCTTAATGCTGTGCAGCAAGATATACCCATTTTCAAGGCCTTGACCTCAAACCCCACAAGTGAGGTGCACAGAGCTTCTCTTGGTTATAGATGTCAGACTCTTTTAGGTAAAAAAACCCACTACTATTAGCAGCTTGACTGAGCAGATGATTTGGAACACAGAAAACTTTCACGTTGTGTTGTACATTTTAGCCTGTGTCTATGAATGTCACCAGTTTTTAATATTATATATAACAATTACCCAGCCAGTTCAGAAGGCTTCAGGCCTCCTCCTTTGTGTGCAAAAAGCAGAAAGGAATTCAGCAGTTAGAGTCTGGTGTGTAGTCCTGCTCATGTTCTTTTAGCTGCTACAATGTGGTTCTGGACCCAAGCCTTATCACATCACAGACAAAAACAACATCCTTTTCAGTCTTCTAATATGGCAAGGGAGATACTGAATGGGAAATATCCCTCTTCCTCATTTCATCCTGGGTAACTCCAGCTTGCTTATTCAATTGGTCTCTCTTTGTGGGTGAAAATACAGGGTGAAACAGAGATTTGAAGGGTTAAGGCAGTAATGACTTGCAAGAACTCCACCCACTGTTGAAGAGGAGGGTCCAGTAGAAAAAAACACCCCAACCAATCTCCAAGCACAGAAAGTATGAGGTTAGCTGGCTCTGGGTAGCTTCCTGCATATCAAGTGTCTAAGGGCACTATGGAAGTATGTGTGTGGGGAATAAACAGAAAAAACATCTGGGTTCTGTTATCTTCCCTCCCCCCTCAAGCATCCTCAGAAGACCCAGGAAACCCAGCAAAGTTGAGAAGGAGGTGACCAAGGACCCCAGTCACTTCTGAGAGCAACTGACTGCTCCCAACATCTGTAAGTGCCTTCTCTCCCTCCTCTCGACTCTTCCACTCATCGAAGCTCGAAGCTCAGCTGCACTCAGAGAGCCTTGCCCCAGCCAGACGGATGTTTCCTCTAATGCAAATCCAGGCTATTTTTACTCTAATTTGAATTCTCTGTTAAGCTTAAGAAAGTACAGCGTTGCATTTGCCTTCTTTGGGCCATTAGGGCTACAGGAGTTTTGGGGAAGGAGAAGGTGAAAATGAATAATATGTTGGAATGAAAACAAAACAAAATTTAAGGGACTTCTAAAACAAACACACATCCCCCACACCAACCAAAACACACCTTGCATGACCTGCAGTAAAGCAATACATTATTCTACATGCCCTCTCCCTCCCCAGGCAATCACATGGTCAGTGGTTTCTGTTTGCAAATGAGGAAAATCTTCAATTCCGTTTTTAAAACCCCATACTGACTATATTAGGAGCTCCCATAAATTGCACAGGGTCTACTTTAAGAGAAACAATACCACTCCCCCACCCCCCCCCAACCCCCATTCTACATGTCCTAATAAAATCTGTTTTCACAGGACATTACAGAATGGTGGTTCTTCCTAATAAAAGAATTGTGTCAAAGGAGACCCTGAAGTACAATCCTAATAACTTTCACCCCCTCCATCCATTCAGTTAGCACAGTAATCCAAGGATCCTCTATGACGGCAGTCAAGTTCTGGCCACAGTCTTGTATAACTCCTCCCAAATAAGCATTACCATTTGGAAGGCCTATCACTTGGTTTTTTAGACTGTGATATGACTTTCACATTTACAAATCAAAACAAATATGAAAAGCCCAAGCCTCATATGGATCTCACAAGAGTTCCTTTAATAAATAGCCCCCAAACTCCTACGGTGGCTACACTTTGACAAAATAATTTGAGTTACTTACATGCTGAAGGGCTCGATCTGCTCAAACACATCTGCAAACACAGTGTAATAAAAAAACCTAGGTAGACTCTTCCTATTAAACAAAGGCATTCAAATTCTGCTGCACGTCACATGTTTTAGAATAGATACTGAACACAGCCTGTTTGTCTTTTGTTGGGGGCAAGCTTTAACATTTCCCTTTTCCCCCTCTAGAATATTCACACAGAAAATTTATATAGGAGGGGGGAAAATAAACGGAAAATGGCATTTCTGAGCCCAGCTGGAGTTAGACAGCTCCAGAGCAGTGAAGCACAGGCACTACAAACACCTTTGCAAGGCTGTGACTCTCCAGAAGGACTGGATAAAGCAAGAGCCCTTGAGATTATCCTCTTTAAGGTCACTTACGTAGTAGCAGCACAAGCTAAGGAGTTCCTCACCTGCTTTACCCCAACCGAGCAGTGTGCTGAAACCACGGGCAGTCCCCATCACTTTCCCTTTTTACCCTCCCTGCACTTTCTGCCTTGTTTTGCCACTACAAGGGGACCGCTGCTGTACTTGCAGGTACCACACACCAGCTGGGGTAGGGCTGAGGTTGCCTGCTCATTAGTCTCGCACAGGTTATTTCCAGGGTCACAGAAGCCAATATTCTTCCATCATCACCACCACCACCAGAGTTTATAAAGCTTATTAGAAGCCCTGTGTGGCAGAACTAGGTCTAGTTTTCACTAGTGAGTATTGTGGCACAGAGCACAACGAGGTGTGCTTAGCTGCAGCTCCTCTTGCTGTTTCCACAAGAAAGCCAACTGACAGCTCAAGCTGCAGATGCAGGGTACAATACAGCAGTGAAAGCACATCTGAGCACACCAGCTGAAGGAAAGCTTTCATACAGCAAAGATGTCCTTTTTTATCTGTAACGTGGTAGCCATGGAGAAAGTGCAGAGAAAGGCAGCATTCACAACCAAAACATCCTATGGCTTCTTGCAGGTGCATAAGAAGAGTGAAACCACTCAGAAGTCCCTGTCAGAACTGAGTATTACTGCAGAAACAATATTGTCTCAAGCCTTGAGACCACATTTTAAATACTCCCCAGCTAAAAGCATGACCCAGGCACACGTGAACATCAAGGCATTTGAATCTATAATTACAGTATTCCAGAGTGTGCCCAAACAGAAGGGACTACCGTACACAGAACAAGATGCCACAGCACCCTGCTGATGATGCCAGCTCCATTCACCTTGAATTAGTGCTGATTTATAGCTTCTCAGTCTAGATCTGGGTCTGAGTAATGTACTAAATGCTTGAACCCATTCAAAACCACATCAGATGTCAGAGACAGCACTCACCTCAGTAAGTGATGAGTCCATCATTGTAACAGAAACAGGAAGGTCTGCATCAGTAGAGTTACAAGCAGAGCATATTTTCCACCTGGCAATACACATTTTATTTGCATATTGCCCAAACAACAGTGAAATATATTGCCCGTTTTCCTTAAGCACATAACAACTGAAGTCATCACTACCTGTATAGTCAGACAGCTGGTCTCTCAGAGAAAGACAAATTCAGCAGTAACATCAACCCCTCCTCCCCCAAACAGCAAAAACCACCACCAGTCCTTTTCCCAACCTCCTCCACACTGCACAATTCTACAGAAAACCAGTGGCAAAAGCTTCAAGTGCTGCTGAGTCTTTTGCTGCAGACTGCCTGTCTCTGCATCTTCAGGAATATTCTCATCTTTTAAAATATGCACCAACAGTAGCAAGCTAGCTTTCATAACCTTAAACAGTTTGATCCCAGTTTTAAAGATCTAAGGAGGTTGCTTGATAAACAAAGATCTCAGAACTCCTGTTCTGAACTCTGCGGAAAAAAAAAAAAAAAAGAAAAAGGGTGACTCTTCAAAGCCAATAGGATTTTGGCTCCTAAATGGGAGTGTCAGTTGTGAGTTAAATACTGAAAATAGACACAAGAACGCCTACATCATGACTCAGTTCTCCAGTGTGAAATGGAAACACCATCACTGTATTTGGCTGGTGGTCATACCAGCAGTTGCCCTAAGAGGTTTTAGTATTACTCTTGTGAATAGAAGCAAAGTGTTACCCCATAACACCATTAGCTGACCCCCGAGTGTCCAGTATTTCCTATAAGAGATGCCCATTGTTGAACTCAGGAAGTGCTGGGTACACAGTTTTTCCCTGGAACCTGCTGGATCCTGTGGAGTCTTCCACCCTTCACCCCAAAGAGGTTATTCTACCATCTTACTTGCACCCCACTGCTGTCACATCCGAAGTGGACACGTGTCCCAGATCACAGCTTTCAATCGTGCAGCTGCCAGAGCTCTGTCTACAACGCTGACCTCAGCCGTGAACGGGAGAGTTATTTGAGCATGAGATTTCCAAGTTCAGAGCATCTGTTAAGAGAGACAGCTGTGAAGAGTGGCGGTCATGGGCAAAGTGGGATTTAGTCACGTGTCAATTTTTGACTAAGTCTAAAGTAATCAAGAAGCAGACCAGTCAAATACAGATTTATAAGGTGGCACCTTCCATCTTGGTATGGGTTAGACTATGTAGCCTCAACATATTTTATAGATGGAGGGTCTGCAGTAGCTGGAAACGGGGATTTTCCATCAGTCAGGTTGTAGAAACTTCCACATAGGACAGCTCTGTTGTAGAGAATTGTTTTGTGTGGCAGAGAGGGCTGGGATGTACAGCTGTTTTTTTGTATCAACACTTGCTTGGTGCAAGCCAAGAATACCTGCCTTATTTATGGCTGGAGTGTGATATCACAAGTAGCAAGAACACTCAGAACTGACACACTGAAAGAACCCTTTCAGAGCAGCAGAGTGCAGTCAAGCAAGATCTTCCATTTCCCCCAGTACGCAGAATTACATTTCAGCATTTTATAGTTTGTGTGAGCCTAGGCACTGTGTTGTACCAGCTTACTCTGGAAGAAACACTTTGTCTATAAAATCCAAAATGCACTCTGCAGTTCTGTGGCCCCACAATGCCTGTCTGTCAGTGATTGCTTTTGATATTTGTAAGGCTCGAGAGGTGCAGGAAAGGATGAACAGGTTATAAATGCAGGGATTAAATAAAATTATTTGATTTTCAGCAGCTATGTTACCCATTCAGGTTTTTAAACCAGGACTGGCTTCAACTCAGTAGCAAGGTAGCAGGACATTGCTTGCTACCTCAGCCTCTGTCAGTCAACAGGATGGAGGGCAAGAATATAACTCAATCCCTCTCAACCCAGACTGGCAAGCATCTTGTTAGGACTACACTTAGATGTATAATTGATACCATCCCTTAAGCTTCTGGGGATGTTAGGTTAACAGGCAACCACATTTTCAGGCCTCTAATTTCAAGCCTTATAAACATGGTTAAATGCAAAAATAGGCTAAAGCCAGCAACAGATTTTCAACATTCTACCAGCACATTTAGCACCACTGACACTGTTCTATACCACCTATCAACTCTCCCTATGTTTTAGGAGACAGAAAAATGACCAACACCACCAGGTCTTACCTAGCAGAGGTGTACTACGCCAGTATGAAATATCTGAAGGTGGTGTCCTGGGAAGTTTGGTGCACAAGGTGGATCCTTTGCTTCACAGTCCTTTAGAGCATTGGAGCTGCTAATTGAAAAATAGAATGCGCTGCTGCTGTTCAATCACGCTGAATACATTAATGCCACCAACTCACCCCACACACATGCAGTTGCATCTGCATAATGTAATACCAACAGTTATACAAATACACCATCTGTTGCTTTTTTGTCTAGAAAAGCTCACATCCCCAGTGGACAGAACAGATACAGGAAGAGGTAGAATAAATCAGCTTTACATTTGCAACAGACATTGGTTCAAGTTAGGTCTGGAACTAGATACTACAAAAGCAGGCAAGACGAGCGGGACACGAGAACCAAAAACACCATCAAAATAAAAAACAGCCAACCAAACCTTGTGATAAAAACAAAAAACCCCAAACATCCTCCCCCTTTCAACGAAGCCAAGCCAACTAGACAGACTGAGAAGGGGAACATTTGTCCAGTGTCCAGCACCTGCTACACAGGTCAGGTTTCCCTCAGCAGGAGCAGGAGGGTAGCTCTGGCTCAGCTGTGTGGAGACAAAGCACTGCCCCCACCATGCCCTGCCCCTGAATGCAAACCACTTGCTTGATGTTTATTGCTGAAGAGATGTCACCTGAAGATGGCTGGAGGAAACTTCTGAAGCATCACTTAAGCAGCTGCATTTGACCTAACGTTGCTTAACTGATGAAAACCAGGAAAAAAATTGAAAGATGCAGCCACATCTTCAGCCTCTGATCCTTCTCAAAGTGCAATTTATCAAGTGCTTGTATTTTGCTACAGCTACTATTCAGAAGCAATAGGAAACTGGTTTTGCAATAAGCTTTTGAATATACTTTTGTATGTGTGTATACATGTGCATGCATATATAAACATAAATACGTATCTCAAATTATTTTTATTGAATGCTCAGCTTGGCAAAGTTTCTCACAAGGAAAGTTATTTATTTGCTTCAATTCATGAAAAAAACCTCAACCAACCAAACCAAGACCAAATAAAACTAGTGTCACATTTTAACAGGCTCAGCGATAATCACGGCAAACACACTTACCTCTTCCCTTTTACCGGCTCGGATGGTCTGGGCAGCAGAACGTAGTCATATTCTAACTCTGCACAGCACTGTTGCAGTAAAGTAGTCGTCTAAGGTAGCAAATGTAGAAAAAAAAAAAGGTAAAAAATGAGAAGGAACAGTACTGATTATGAACGAAATTGAATTTTATCTTTCTAATTGAACTATTTTCAGTTATCAGGAAAACTATGCAGTTGTTTCCCCTTGCTACTTTCAGCCTTTAATTCTGCAGACCTTTAAGCACAAATACAGGTTTTACTCACGTGCAGCTAGTCCATGGTTTTGATTCTGCTCTTCTGATGCCCCTGTTACAGCCTAGGATATATTTTAGTGTACCTCCTTATTCTACGTTAAATTCAGACCATTCAGACCCTGAGCTATAGCGTTCCTTACTAGATCTGGTTGGGGAAAAAAGTCCTCCCACAATATCTCCCCCTCCACCTACTTCCAAACTTGAAGAAAGTATTTTTATTCAAAGCAAAGTACTCCAGAGATATATAATTGCCAACATATTTCCACAGGGCACACAAAGGTAATAACTGTTTCATGCCTATTCCAGTGCCTGGATACTGAGAAATATTTTGTTATAAGATTTTAAACATTTGTTTTCAAGACTGTCTGCAGAAGAGAGGGCTGATTGTGGGAGACAAATTGCACCAACACATAAGGGAAAACTTCCCTCAGCACTATTTGAGATGATCATCAACAATTGTTTACAGTGAAGACTAACATCACACTGATAAGTTCTAGCCCATTTTTTTTCCAGAAGGCTGAAAAAGGAAAATACTAATGTGCAGATCAGTACATACAGTTTACTGCCTCCACAGTTATCTACATGTTAGAAAAGAAGACATCAACCGCTGCCAAATTACTTGCAGTTCATCTCAGCTGTAGGTGTCCTTCCACTGGAGCACCTCCTGTGCAAGCCTACCTTTTCTTCTCCCACCAGACAAGCATCATACCTGACACAGCAATTCAGAGTTGCCTTTGAAGCAGTTTCCATCTTAGTGTGTTAAGAGTTGCTATGAAGAGACATTTACAAGTCTTACAGGGTTCCTTACATTTTGATAACAAGCTGTCAGATGTTATAGTGCCTTTAAACCTGACTACTGCCTATCACAAACCCATTGCATTTGCTTTAGACGGAAACAGTTTTTCACATGAAAGAGAATTTTAAAAGTGTGTTTTGGTTTGTGAGTTCCAGAAAACACTGGGCACTTTTTCTTCCCTGTGGTTACATTTTTTCTCTTGCTGTAAAGGGGTGAAGTTGCCCCACAACATCAGTGTTAAGGTGCCACAGTTCCCTGTGGAAATAGACATCTTCATTACAACTTATTGGAATAGAAGCATTTGTTCCTCCAATTTGACATTCTGTACAGAAGTTTTACATTATACTTAGAAACATTCTTTGTTCAAGTTTGTAATGCCAGGGCCTGCCTCTGGTCACTTCTACCCTAATATGTTTATCATAGCTTTTATACCACAGCTGATGGGGGGAGAGGGGGGTGGGGAGGAAGGGAGAAGGAAAGGAGGTCTCATTAACACTGTCATCTCAGTGCCTAAGCAAAAGTCGAAGGCAGCTCTCAGTAGTTCAGCTTTTTCACTGGGTGAGAGCTGTAGTAATTAATAGCAAGGCATGATTAGATCTCTGAAACACAGAAGTAGCTGTGCCAGGCTGACTTGGGTTGAAGTAGTTTCCTTGGCCAACAGGTTCCCTCATTCTTCATCATGCGGGTGAGGGGAAATAAGAGGAATGGAGTGGATGGGGAAGAGACTACCACCCAGCCCTTTGGTCAGAAGGGGCACTTAGACCTGCCTGGCTTTCTGCAGGAATCAATATAAAGCATTGTCCTCTCCCACACTCATCCTTGTTTGTCAGCCCTCTTCTTCATAACATCTTGCAAATTCTCTACACATCTACCAGTTTATTTCTATTGATGTACAGAAAGGTATTTTTGCAAACTACCCAAGTCATTTAAAGCCAAAATCTCAGCCGTTTTCAAAGTGATGGTGTTTTCTGGAAGTTTGTTTGGGGCGTTTTTTAGTTTTGGGATTTGTTTGTTTGGGGTTTTTTTGAGTTACAGTGGCACTAGTCTCTTCCACATGTCTGGGGTTCTTTCTTTTCAGTTATTCTAGCTCACTTTGCAGGAGAGATTTGTCTATTCACAGCTGGAAATTTATACGTTATTTCGATTGTTATGTCCCTTGCTACAAAACCAACCCCTCAGTTTGAATGAAGCCACATATGTGAAAGCAACATGAGCACACACACATGAATGATGCCAAAATATTGGACAAAAGTCAACAAGCACAGTCTGGAGCTGTTTCTGACACATCAGCACTTAACAACTGTGACATAGAGCTAAGACATAGGGTCCCAGATAATTTTTCCTACAAGACAAATTGTAGTTTTACATAAAGGTGTTTACAGTATGCATATATGTTGAGCATCAGTTACATTGCCCTGGGAAATTCAGGCCTAAGGCCAAATGCCCAGTGGGGTTAAGTCAATCGATTTTTTTTCCTTTAAGTGAGTGATAACACACTCCAGAATTTGGAAAGAAAAAGCTACATGTGCTGGAATCAAACTACTGCATTCTTTATTTGCCCAAGCTTTTGAGGTGTTGATTTTAACAAGTGACCAAGAGGTAGTATTCTGTTTCCATGGTTCTGTGGCAAAAGTTGGACATGTACAAGATGCAATGACACAATTGCTTTCTACTAAAGAAAGCAGCTTGATAACATGCAGTTATTCAAAAACACAAAGCAAATACAAGCAGAATGCAGAACATAAAAATCAGGTCTATTTGGTACAGAAAGCTTAAGAAAGAGGGATGACTTTGTTAGGAATTAGGTGGGCTATTCAGGTGTGGGAACAGCACCTTCAGTGAAGGAATGTTAGTGTCACTCAGAGAGTTACTAACCCTTCCTCCTAGGACTGGAGGTTTTGTTAGGAGATTCTGCAGCTTTTGTTCAGCCCAACACCCACTCATCGGGATCCCACCTGATTCTCAGCCCAGATGCCATGGTTACAGATAGATCTCTTAAAGAAGAAAGAAAAATGTAAAGAAAGAAAGAAAGAAAGAAAGAAAAAAATAAGACTCCACAGAGCATTTTACCGGATGACCTGCAAACCAGTCCTATTCCCCCTTACCATAACTAAACCATAAAAGATTTACCTGTGCAAGAGTGAATGCTGGCACATTGCCAGTAGTTACTCACTTTTCTGGTCTTCCACCTTTTCTTGAATCAACTGGAAAGTGCTTGTTAAAGCTGCATTCACATCCTTGGGCTTTTGCTGCTCAGAAATGGCTTCCTCTAACTTGCTTTTCAAGGACGTGGGTTCCTCACAAGCAGAGTGAAAGGCTTCAACTTGATCATCTGCCTAAGCACAAAACAACATGTAAGAAAAAAGGGGAAAAAAAAAGAAAAAAAGCAAAAAAAAAGCAGCCTGGCTAACACAAGGAGCCTCTACAGTTCATGTAAATGAAACCAAACTGCATCTGTTCTTTCTCAGGAAGTGATAAAGCTCCCTCTGAACTTCTGCATTTTTAAGTTGGGGTGGACTGTGTATGGAAGCTATTTTTGTTGCTTTTTTTTCTTTTCTTTTTTTTAAGACACCACAAATATGC
The DNA here is from genome assembly GCA_013398125.1 of Aegotheles bennettii. Lineage (NCBI taxonomy): Eukaryota > Metazoa > Chordata > Aves > Caprimulgiformes > Aegothelidae > Aegotheles > Aegotheles bennettii. The sequence continues at coordinate 5,256 of VZRW01003962.1, read as the reverse complement.
AATGCTGCCTCTTTCATCAGCAAACTGTTGTCACCACCCCCTCAAATTTTACTTCCTCTGCCGGTTCCACTTTTGCAATGAGGCACTTCATTCCGAACATGCGATTTCCTTTCCCAAGAGCAGCGATGGATTGTACGTAACCTTTTGCACCTGCTTGCCTGTTTTATACATAGAAGGAACTGGACTTAACTTTCTGCTGGCATCCTCAGACTGCTTTGTAGCTTTTTTTCAGCTCTAAACCAAGGGCTTCTGCCTGGCCAGAACTTGTTCTTGTAACTGTTTGACAGTTTCTATCTCACCTTGGCTGTGGGGTGAGAGAGCACAAACCACAATCCGTTAGTGACATTTTAGAGCAGACATGTCCAGGAGATGACACCTGCTAGTTGTTGAGACATGCATTAAGAACCAGCTTCAGTTGTTACATATTGCAGCTCCCCAGGATCCAGCACCAAGGACTTTGATCTTGCTAAACACAATTCAACCCAGCAGGCAGACAAGGCTTTTCTTTAACAACTCCATAATTAGGAAGGGAATGGAAGTTTTCCCTGATTTCTCCCTGGCTGAAGAGTGCAATGACAGTGCCAGCCCAAGCCAGCTGAGTACCATAGTGGAAGCTTGCAGAATACTCAGAGAACTCTCAAAGACCAAGAGCTTAGTGAGGCAAACGTTTGCATTTTGGTCAAAAGAATGCATTGTTTTGGGAGAAACAGTAATTGGATATAGAGTCAATCATTCTAGAAAGTATACCCTGGCACTATTACTGCAGATACACAGCTTCATCAGATTAATTTCCCAGTGCTTCAGAGGGTATTTCATTTGACAGCAAGCAGATGCCATCAGAACCAGTGCTAAAGATGATGGCTTTCAAGGAACCCCTTCTTTCACACTGCCGAAACCCTTTGTCCATTTCTTCTCTATCTCACTGTTTTTCTTTCTTATTGCTACCACCACAAACAGTTTTGTTACAATTTTGTAGCTTTAAGACACTGAACCATCAGTATTTTTATCCACTCCTTTCCAAATGAAGGGAGAGCATGTGGGAGGTCTACATTAACAATGTTAAATAGAAGATAAGTCAGGCAAAAGTGCAGTATGACTGCTCTGAATTAGCTCTCAGGGATTCAAAGCCCTAAGAAGCTGCTTACACCCCAAACCCAGGTAAAGGCATGCATGCAAAAATTTACATTTAGCTTAAGATAGCAGAAGGCTGACACTATGGGTTCCACAAAGACGACCAATTCAGATTAGCTATTCTGGCAACAAAAACTTGACTAGCTACTTTCCTGAATGTCTGAGGAGGAAGGGCAAGCATGCAAAGTGTTGCACCTGCTGTCTTTGCTGCCACATGTGTAACATCAAAACTCATAGCAGGAACCATGTGCCAATAAACTAAAAGTTATATTTTCCTATTTAATGATACAACTCATTGAAGCTATACCCTGGGGAAACTGAGGCATTATATCATCTGGGGCTAGCAATTGTCTCCCAAAACAGTAATACCTGCAGGCGTGTATTTTACAGGTCGTCTCCTTCACACAAACACAGCAGTTTATTTAATAGTTGCACCTGCTAGATAGGCAGTGCCCTCTTGCTTAACTGCTTGGTCTGTGGTCTTTCTGGTGTTTTCAAAGACATCTGCAAGATTGTATGTTACTTCACACACAAAATTTAACTCCCACAGAGTGTAAACATCATACTAAAACCAGATCCACTCTCCAAAACAGCAGATAATTTCCTTTGTGAAAAAAGTCTTCAGAATTCGGTAAGCTTTGTCCCACAAGACAACAAAACTCAACCCAAACCAAAAACAAAACAAAAAAATCCCCAAAACAACTAAGTAACAACAACGACAAAAGCCAGAACAAAGCAAAAAAATGGTACACACACACACACACTTTGAAGGGGTACCTGGCATAGTGCTCTTTCTTTAAGTAAAGTTGTTCTGTCTCAGTCCTCCTCAGGTTGCTAGCCATTCTAATGAAGTCCTCATCTAGGCATTCTTTGTACTTTTCCAAGAGATGAAGTTTCTGGTTCCAAAGATGTCTTTCTTCTTGTAGTTCTTGCTTAAGAACCTGTCAAATTTTGAAACTGAGTTGCCATGTGGTTAGATGAGGAGCAGAGACAGAGGGTAAACCTGAGCTTCAACTTACATAATGAGTATTGTTTCCCTAATCCACCACTTAGTATCATCACCTACACCCAACACCATCCGCAATAAAGGTGGATGACTGACAATACAACAACGACTACTCATACAGCATCTGGTTGGGGAAGGGGAGAGAAAGAGAGGGAAATGAGGATAAATATAGCTTAACAAGGAAGAGATTATTAAAGAGAAATAGGTGTTTTCTTTGTACAAAAAGGTGTTTTGTGCAGTTTAATAAGTTGACAAACATACCTAAACTTCAGACCTGTATCTTCTTAATCCTGAACCTGATGGGATGTGAGGACAGACAGGCTAGGCTTCTGCCAAGTGTTAGTACTTCAATACTTTTTAAAATCCACCAATACAAAACAGTTTGCACCAGAAAACTTAAGCCTCCTCCATATCAGTTCAGTTTGACAAATAGCTACCATTATTTTCAAAAGATTACTTCTAGGCCAAAAGCCACCCTTAGTCTTTCTTTCTGTACAGATCTAGGGTATTCTGTGTAAGTAGAATGACAAATATACAGTTAGCAATTTTTTGTAAGCTGGGAAGAAGATTATATGGCACACAAGGGAGAGTCTTTACAACTTACACCAGAAAGCCTCATCACAAGATGCCCAGAAACAGCAAGAAAAGACATCTTTCACAAGGGAAAGTTTTAGTAACTACCATCATGCAGAAAGCCCTAAAACTTATAATTTAAACTTCTGTGATTCTTTTCTCAGGATACAACTAAGTTCATTTACACTGAAGCGTAAAGGCAGGCTTTGCCTTTAGCACCTTTAGGAGGTGCTTTTCAAAACAGGGATTTCTCCTTGCATTGTAGCATGGTGCTTAAGACTGCTAGCAGATCTCTGTGTCTGCAGCTTTTAGCATCTCCCTTACATAGTTTCATGCACCCTGCCTAGGTATCTCCAGTCCAACAGATCTGAGAGCCTCTCGGTTCGGTTCCTTTGGATGATCCTCTGGCGACGGGACTGCTGACAAAATGCATACAGAAACTGAGTCAGCTGGTTGCATGATTCAGATGCCTGAAAGACACAAAAAAGGTGAAGATGAGTGGAACTGAAAATGGGACCTGACCTCTTACATTTCCATTCTCCCTTCTGTTACATAGTCTTACAACCATTACGTGCATTAGATGTTCATTTTAAAGCTAGAAAGCAGCTGGAACTGGAACATTCATTACTATTCTGATGGGATGGAAAGCTGCAGAGAAATCTGTATTTTTTTAAATTTAATGTTCTGTACCTTTCAGGTTGAAATTCAGCAAATTATTCAAAACTCAGAGAACAACAACAAATCCACTAAGTACATCCAAAAGGAGTTTCTGGATAAAGACATATCATTTTTATCACCCATAATTTTAAAAATACCGACTGCTTAAAACCAAATAATCTAGTGCTTTCCTAGAGTGCAGTAGAATTTACAAGTGTGGATGGTCAGAATCATCCTGTAGGAGAGAGGCTGTGTTTTCCATAGAAATACAAGTGTTTCCCTAGAGACAACCAACTCACATCCTTTAGCTGCTACACAATTCTAGCAGAGAGAGGGTCAAGGTGAACTTTGCCTCCAAGTAGTTTGTTGAGATCAATACTTTATTCTTTCCACTTTCTTTACACCAGTGTGTTAGGAAGAAGAGGGCACTAGACCTCAGCTATCTCAAGGGACAAGACAGACACTCAGCTACCTTTACTGAGGTGCCCTGTGTCCCCTAGGAATGTACAGTAAGTTACATCCATGCCCACAACTATGTTTTGACAGAGAAGAGCAAGTGACCTGTGCTCTCAGCCTGTGACCTTTCTGAAGGCTGTCAAAGACAGGTCTATCCAGGTAGGCATAGATACACTATTCAGCTGCCCCTGCCCCTAGGTCAGGCCATAGCTGGTACCAGTGTGGAGCTGTCCTTGCCCAACTGTGCAGACAAGCCAAGGTACTTAGAGGCCCTGGTTTGGGCACATTTTCAATATTGTCTTGACAAAGTAGGAGACACCCTCCTGCTGACCACAGGCCAGTCACACACCATTTTTACACCTTTATGAGCATATTCTTTGTTATAGGTAAGGTACTTTTATTTTCACTGGTTTGTTTTTTAGTGTATATGACCTCTTTTGTTCCTTCCGTGTTAGGAAAAGTAAGCAGGTGAGTAGGTGGACTGGAAAAAAAGTAGGCAACAGCAAGTTTAATTAATTATTATGTATCTGGAAGCTTCTTCTTGTTTGTAGGGGTTCTTTTGTTCCCTACTGTAAAGGAAGGAATAAGCAACTGAAGCATTTGTTTATTTCCATCTGTGAACTAACACATGTGGCTAAAACTTCTCCCAGACAGACAGAAAAAGAGTCCCAGTTGTGGCTGTAGATATAGAACACATCACCCTGTTGCAGCCTTGAAAAGCTCTGCCACTCTCAAGTTAAATGCACGGGACACACAAATATTTAGCCTAGTGCTTAATGCCAGGAGCAAGCACTAAAATAAATGATGCCTGTTGCACCTCACTACTCTAAGCCGAGGAGTCAGGAGCAGAAGAAAGTTGGAGTGGCCAAACCTTGCACTTTACAGAGGCAAACCAGACAGAAGATTGTGGCATCGATACACAACCTCTTAGGCATTTAGATTTCATACTAAAATTTAGACCATGTCAGTGTCACAGGCTTCATTTTACCTATAGCAGAAAAAAAATGCAATGTAAGCATCTTAACACAGATGCTGCCAAAGACTGGTCTCTTTACATGTTTAATGGTCAGAAAGCACAAAAGCTCAAGATCACTGAAGCCAGTGAAGCTTTTTCAGAAGAGATGGAAGAAGGTTCTGAATTTCATTCCACGCTCTACCATATGCTTAAAGACTTTGCCAGCAAAGAAGCAACTGATCGAGTGGAAACAGCAAGCTTCCTGTTTACTGATGCTGTATATCAGCTACTCCTTGCTATGAGAGTTTTAACATACTCTTAAATACTGCATGCTTTCCTTTAAACCTTTATTACCAAAAGCTTTCAATAAAGTTACATTTCAATTCTTGAATCAGTTTCTGACTTTCGTCAGAACGGAGGAAGAAAAGAAAAAGTAAAAAAAGGTATTCTGCAAGTTCAAGGCATGCTTTAAAAAAAA
>VZRW01003956.1:9348-28143 GCA_013398125.1 Aegotheles bennettii | reverse complement strand
TGCTCTTGTTGAATTTCATTAAGTTTCTCCCCGCCCAACTCTCCAGCCTATCAAGGTCTCTTTGAATGGCAGCACAACCCTCTGGTGTGTCAGCCACTCCTCCCAGCTTAGTGTCCCAGCTTAGTCTTAATAAAAAGAGTTGGATGGACAAAGACAGAATCAACACATGCTGAGTGTTTGGATGGTTCTTTTTCCATGAATGGGATGAAATCCCCAGCCTGCAGTTACCTGGATGCCTCTCAGAGCACTTCGAGCTCTAAAGCCAACTAAAACTCAACGAAACGAAGCACCACAAACAAGAGAAAAAAAAATCCACTGACACCCATGGGACCATAAGGAGCAATCAGAACACTCTTAAGGAAGGTGGCTGCAGTGGCTTTGCCAGCATGGCCTGATGTCTTCAGGATGAAAGGCTATTTAAAGGGTCTCTGTCAACAGCAGAGTAAGGATGAAAAAATCCACTGACTCACGCGGTGACATCCAACCTGACGCTGGAGAGAGCCTGGGCTGGGGAGGTGCCGTGAAAGGGGAATGGGTTTTTTTTCCCATTTCAGTCACATCACAATTAAATCTCATTATTTCCCTCACAACCCAGTCCGTGTGGATCCTCCACCAGAGCTGCAGCTGAGCATGGGCAGGCAATGAAAGCGGAAAGGAGTGAAATGAAGAAGTTGGCAGCGGCACGCCTGGGCCCCGCTGTTTGAAAAGCTGAGCACATTGCAATTTGGCCGACTCTCTAAATGGTAAAGATTTCCTTCCACACCCATCCCCTAGACATATTTAGAAATTGCTGTGCTACTGCCAAACCTCTCTCCTCGTGGCAGCAAACCCTTCCTCTGTGTGTCACCAGGTCTGTCTCCACGCCGCTACACAAACATCTTCCCAGGGCTACTGAGCACCTGGAGATGGTACCAGCAGATGCTGGTGTCACCTCCACAAATAACCCCTAAGATTTTCTCACATGCATCCATCCACCAGGACTTCATTTCATCCAAGCTATTTTAGGAATCCCAGACTGGTTTGGGTTGGGAGGGACCTTAAAGCTCATCCAGTGCCACCCCCTGCCATGGGCAGGGACACCTCCCACCACACCAGGTTGCTCTAAGCCCCATCCAACCTGGCCTTCAACACTGCCAGGGAGGGGCAGCCATAGCTTCTCTGGGCACCCTGGGCCAAATTTGGCCTGGGACAAATTTGGGTGATTCACACAACCACAGAACCCCAGACTGGTTTTGGTTGAGAGGGACCTTAAAGCTCACCCAGTGCCACCCCCTGCCATGGGCAGGGACACCTCCCACCACACCAGGTTGCTCCAAGCCCCATCCAACCTCCCCTTGAACACTTAACAATGCTTCTTTATTTTCCAGTGGGGCACAAAGGAAGGAAAAAAAAGGTTTAAAGAGGTTTGTAATGGGGGTTTGCAATGGCAAGGAGTAACTCCAATGACAAGGAGTAACTCCAGACAGGTTTGCCTCCTGGGAAGCCAGGGCTGAGGCTCCGTGTGCTAACGGGCACATAGAATCATTATGGTTGGAAGGGACCTCCAGGGTCATCAAGTCCAACCTTTATCTCATCATATTCCTAACCATTAGACCATTAGACCATCCCAGGGTAGAGCCCTGGGAACGCTGCACATCTCGGAGCACCAAAGGATTTCAGTTTTGCACAAGAAAAAAAAAACAAACACAAAAAACAAAACAAAAAAAACCCCACCAGAAGCTTTTTATAGAAGTTTTTTTGGCAACAGAGGGCGTGGAAATATTACAAATACTTCAGAAGTCAGAGGACATTCTGTACTGGAGCGGAGACCATTTATAAAGAAGGAAAAAAAAAGAGGTAGGGTCATATTCAGCATCCAGACTGCTGGCTCAGGCTGGGCTTGCATCACACCCAAATACCACCACCACCTCGTCTTGACTCGTGTTCAGTGGTTGGAGGCTGCACCTCATCATTCTGGGGCAGGGAGAGGTGAAAGGGAGCAGCCTGGGACTCTCCCGGGGCTCTCCGCACCCCGTCCCTCCTTCTCTGGCTCCATAAGCTCCCTGGAATGGGACCACCCTTACCCTGGGCAAGATGGGTCCCAATTTCCCATCACTCCTGGGAAGCGGAGCGAGATGGGATGCGGGCGTGGGAGGGAGCACAGGATGCTCCTCAGGCTTTGTTTCCAAACCAGGTGATTAACCCAGACCAGGCTCTTTGAGGCTTGTGAGGCAGGAGCTGGGTGTGATGCCCTACCAGCCTCTGGGGGAAAGGATAACAGCCCTGAAGGGAATTTCTGCCTCTTGCACAGCCTCAGGGTGTGTAAGGGAGGGAGTAGTCATCAGTAGTCATCAACTCTGGAGAGCTTCCTCCCAGCTCTGACACCTCCTGGTGCTCCCAGCTCCCACCAGCACCAACTGGGATGATCCCTGCTCCTCTCCTCAGGCAGTCTATGTCCCAAATCTTCCCCACCAGAGGAACAGGAGAAGGATGCAAGTTTGTAACCCCCCCCCAGCATCTCNCCCAGCATCTCCCTGCGGCTCTGCACACACTGTGTCCCCATGAGAAGCAGCAGGAAACACCAAGGCATGGGAAAAAACCTTCACACTTCCATCTTGCTGTTTGCTTTGCCTCTCCCATGTGCTCACACGGCACAACGGATCCTGCCTGGAGTCTCTCACTGCTCCCAGGACACATGGAAAAAAATACACAGGCAACAGCAGGAGAAAGGGGATGCTGCAAAGAAGCAGCTTAAGGGCATGAGCAAGGCGTCTGCTGTCCTGGAATCCAATGAAGCTGTCACAAAGGAAAAGGGGATTTTCCCACTAGTGGGATGAGGGGTTAGTGGGAGCTCTGCAAGCCAAGTGTTGAGGAGAAGAGGATTTTCCTGCTTGCTGTTATGCAGGATGATGGGCAGCCACATCTCCTGCCTCCCCGAATCCCACTTTCCAACGAGCATATTCCCACCCACACCAGTAAAGTGTGGATTTGTGGATTTGGTGGGTTGTCTCCTGGGCAGACGCATCTCCCCAGTGGGATGACGAGAGGAGGAGGGCACATGGGAGCCCCACCAGCAGCACCCCATCCCAACCTCCATCGGGCAGGCAGCACCAACCCCTGCTGCTGCTCAAAATAAAAGTAATTCAAAAAATAAGTGAAGTTTTACTTTCTCTTTCTCTGGCCTTTTAATTGCAGATCAAAGCTGGCCCTCCAGGCCAGCAACGCCTGCCAGCAGCTGCTCCTGGGCAGGCTTCCAGGCCAGCCTTCGGGTGAGGGCTGCCCATCCCATCCACCCTGCTCCCCTCCTCCCGGCTCCTGCCGGGGTCAATCCCTGCCCTTAACCCTCCCACCCGCTCCTGGTGGTGGGAATGGAGGGGCTGCAATCCAGCAGCTGGGAATGAGAAGGCCCTTTTTTCCGGCTTCGCATGACCTCTGGGAAAGTGAGGGATGTGTGAGAGGCTCCAGCATCTTCCCACAGGCACCTCTGGGATGTCCCCGGGGAGCTGGCAGGGAGAGCTGCCCTGTGCCATGGCTTCAAACTGCACAAGAAGAGGTTTTTCTTTAAAAAACAACCCCACACGGCAACGGGGACACCTCCGGGTGCAAGTTCAAGGGAAAACAAGGAAAGGCACAACCCTACAGCTACCTAAAGGGAGGTTGTAGTGAGGCTGCTGTTGGTCTCTTCTCCCCAATTGCTGATGACAGGACGAGAGGAAATGGCCTCAAGTTCCATCAGGAGAAGTTTAGGTTGGATATTAGGAAGAAGTTCTTTACTGGGAGGGTGGTTGGGCACTGGAATGGGCTGCCCAGGGAGGTGGTGGAGTCCCCATCCCTGGGGGTGTTCAACAAACGGGTTGATGAGGCACTTGAGGCCATGGTCTGATGGTCTGATGGTTAGGAATATGATGGGATAAAGGTTGGACTTGATGACCCTGGAGGTCCCTTCCAACCAGAATGATTCTAGGATTCTAAATCATTCACCCCAGTGTGTTCCTGCCTGTGCAGAGAGGATGTTATAAATGCAGCCCTGCACCACGAGGAGTTACTCACATTACTCATTAATCATGCCATATGCTACAATTACTGAAGTGTGTAATTAAACGCTCCGGGGGCAAAGACAGCGAGCGGTTACAGCCCAAACACGAGCCACTCCCCAGCACAGATCCATGGGCTGGACACTGGTCCCAGGCACACTGGACCCTGACTTTGGAACTGGAGGGGTTTGCAGAGACAAGAGCCACGCTGCTAGGGCAGGGACTGCTTCTTTAAGGGCATCAAACTGCTGGAGCACGTCCAGAGGAGGCCACGAGGATGGTGAAGGGCCAAGAAGGGATGAGTTTTGAGAAGCAGCTGAGGGGGTGACCCCACTGCTGTCTGTGGCTTCCTCCCAAGGGGAAGAGAAGGGGCAGGGACCGATCCCTTCACTCCTGTGGCCATGGTCTAATGGTCCAATGGTTAGGAATATGATGGGATAAAGGTTGGACTTGATGTCCCTGGAGGTCCCTTCCAACCATAATGATTCTATGATGATTCTATGATTCTATGACCAGTGACAGGACTGGGGTGACAGCAGGAGCTGAATCAGGGCAGGTTCAGGTTGGGTGTCAGGAGAAGGTTTTTCCCCCAGAGGGTGGTGGAGCACTGGCACAGCTCCCCAGGGCAGTGGGCACAGCACCGACCCTGCCTGAGCTCAAGCAGCGTTTGGGTGATGCTCTCAGGCACATGGGGTGACCCTGGGGTGTCCTGCACAGGGACAGGGGTTGGACTCAGTCATCTTGAGGGTCCCTTCCATCTCAGCATGTGGTTCTATGATCTCCCCTTCTGCCTTCAAATGTCTACTCTGTTTTCTACTGGGAGACAATAACATGATGGGTGTGGGGTGTGAGTGCCCTCCGGGACCGTGTGCTCCAGGACCTGTCTGACCCATGGTGCAGCACCAAGGTCACACAGGGAGGAAGAAGGGACAGGAGGTGATTGGGATTGGCATGGAGTGGTTAGGTGCTTACCCCCAGCAGCTTTTGGATCTCATATACATACATACACATATATATATATATGAATCAAGACCTCCTTTGGGCAAACACAAAACCACATATATGTATCTATATGTCTTCCCACTGGGAAGCTCTTCCCTGGACCACAGAAGCATTTGGACACCTAAATTATATATATATATACACACACATACATATATATACATACTGATATACTAAAAAAATAGTGGTATTTGGACACATTTTTAAAGATAGATTAAAAAATATAATATAGATAAAATATACAACCGTATGATATATTAAATATATAAAAGTTAAAAAGATATTATTATGATATGATAGATGATAGATATGNGACCCATGGTGCAGCACCAAGGTCACACAGGGAGGAAGAAGGGACAGGAGGTGATTGGGATTGGCATGGAGTGGTTAGGTGCTTACCCCCAGCAGCTTTTGGATCTCATATACATACATACACATATATATATATATGAATCAAGACCTCCTTTGGGCAAACACAAAACCACATATATGTATCTATATGTCTTCCCACTGGGAAGCTCTTCCCTGGACCACAGAAGCATTTGGACACCNTTGATATGATATGAGATATGATATGGGATATTATTATGATATGATATACCATATATTATATATGATAGATATGATTGATATGATGTGATATATGACATGACATGACATGACATGACATGACATGACATGACGTGACATGACATGACATGACATGACATGACATGACATGACATGGGGGTTGGAACTAGATGATCTTCAAGGTCGCTTCCAATCCAAACCATTTTATGATTCTAGTCTATTCCATTCCATTCCATTTAAAAATAGTGGTATTTGGACACCTATTTCACATAAACCTCTGCAGTCCAGGGAAGACAGATCCCAGCCTCTCTAGCTCCAGCACTGCCACCTCCCCACATCCCACTCCCCACTCCCTCAAGCCGACGCTGAGCTGCCGCAGCCGCCGACCCCGCGGCTCTGCTGAACATCTGGCTCCCGGTAAACACAAAGACAGGGGCTAAACAAGATTTAATCACCACATTCAGCCACGTCCCTTCCGCCCGCCCTCAGACAGCTCAGGCTGATCAGTCATTAAAAGAGGAATGAAGTTCCCAGCAACAATCCTGCTTTGCCCAAAGCTGGGGGTATTTATGCCAGCCAGAACCACCCTTGCCAGATGTGTCCCCGTTGCAGAGAGCTCCCAGCACAGCTGGGCTGAGCTCCCCGAGCTGCCTCTTCCCCTCCCACATCTTTAAATATTAGCATTATTCTGCTGGTTTGTTCATAAACACCCCGAGAGCCCCGGAGGTGAATAAAGAGCTGCTTCAGGCCCATGTAAGGGTCTGGCTGGTGACAGAGCTGTGACGTGATGAACTGCATCAGAATTTCCTGATGTGACTCACCACTGGATTCACCAGCAGCTAAGGGGACCTCACTGGGGACATCAGAAATGGCAATGGGAGACAGGGAAGCAAAATCGGCTGGGAAATAATGCTGGCTAAGTCTTTTCTATTTTAAGAAGAAATTGCCCAATATGTGTATTTAAAAAAAAACCCCAACAAAACAGGAAAGAAATAGCAAAGCTTCATAAGGAGCTATATATATGTGGAGAGAACCACAGATGTGATGGAGCACGTAGGGGTTGAGCTCCTCCTGCCTCACCAAACAACCAGGTCAGCCAAGAGTGACCCTGGCTGCTTTCTGAGAGCAGAACTAGATTTACTATGAGGTCGGGTTGCAGGCTCCTTTCGGAGGGCAGCAAGCAGGGAGGACACTGGTACGGAGCTGAGCTCCTCGGAGTGAAGTTGCCATCTCCTGGGGGTTGTTTTTGGGGGCAGGAGAAAGAAGGTTTGGCTTCTGGGATGAGAAATTTATGAAGGTGGGTAAAAAGCAATGCATAAAAGCAGCAGCCTGGGGCAATGACCTGGTGGGAAGTGATCCACCCTTTCTTCTGAGGCTTCTTCTCACCAAGGGAAAGGAGTCGGGGAGGAGAAAGGGAGACTCGGTTCCTTCCCTCCACCAGACAGTTTTACAGGGAAGCATCACCACTTAATCCCTAATATGATTTTCCACTGGAAGAGAACCCGTGGAGCTGGCAGGTCTCCTATTTCAGGGTTTGTTTTTCACCTAGCGCATAAATTCACAGGAAAAAAAAAAAAGTATTACAACCCAACACGAGCAGCTTCACCCCACCTAAGACAAAGCCCAGAACAGCCTTGCCATGAAACAGAATTCAGCACAAAAAACGTTACGTTTGGGCACGATCGATCCCGTTACTGATGTATTTACACCTAAAAGGTTGGATTTGCAAGGGGAAAATAGCAGATACCCAGGCTGGTTGATGCCCAGGTGACTGCTGGGTGTCTGAAGCTGGAAAATAACATTAATTTAATCATTTTATGAGATGAGCACACCCAGCAAAGGACAGGCAGGAGCCAAAGCAAACGCCTGAACGCTCGCTACTTACTGAACGTTTTGCAGATGTCAGAAACCGCCTTGAAGACCCTGTCTGAGAAGTTGACTTTCACCTTGACGTACTTCATGTTGGGCAGCTGGAGGCGAAGCAGCTTGTGCTGAGGGGTGAACTGGAGCTTGGCATCAGCCTGTATCCCGTATTTGTCCAATGTCCAGTGCGTTTTGAGGAGCCAAGTTTTCTTCTTTTCCCACCACAGCGCGTGATCTGACCAGTCTTTCTTGACATCTACAACAAAGAAACCATTATAGCATTCAAGTCTGGACCAGAATTAGCCTTCAAAAGACAAAAGCAGAAATTTCAATGCGTTGCATCGGAAGCCACCATGGATCCAAACCCACCGACAGAGCTTTTCAGCTACAAATAATTCCTTGTACTCAATAGCATCCTGATAAAAGTAGGAAAGAACCCAAGAGGAATAAGGATGAGATACAACGTGCCCATGAATCACTCAACGTGGCAGCAATGAGGATGGAGGATAAAGCCAAAAGGGTCATGAATGACCCAACACCATCCCCGGGAGGATTTCGCACAGCTTTTTAGGTTAACTATCAGTTCTTGGGTTTTCCCCATCATGTAGGACACCTGAAGGTGAGTCCAACACACAGAAAGCAGAAGGAGGTCTGCGAGAAGAACTCAACACTGTCTCCTTCAGGTCTTTCAGTTTCTACAAACCAAACTGGAAAATTCCCAAATGAAACCAAAAGTGACTTCCCAAAGGAACAGCAGTGCAAAACCCAACAGCCATCTCTCCTTCCATCAGGGACGTAACCACGGGCTCTTTGAAGGTCGCGCCCAAGTTGGGAAGCATTTGGGGAACCAAAGCATGGTGGTAACTCCAAAAGACAACCACTGTGCAGTATTTTCCCTAACACCTGGAATGTTTTTTGCTAACACCTCCCCACAGCCCCTGCCATTCCCACGGAGCATCTTCTAGTCCAACAACCACCGATGGTGCAACGTCCCCCCCACCACGCAGGAGAAAGGGAAGGAGAAGGGGAGGGAATGATCCAGGTGCTTAGCTTAAACCTTCCCTCTCCAAAAACACTGACCAGGGGATGTGTCAGCATCGATGGTGACAGCAGTGTAGGCAGCCAAAGCTCTCATTTCAAAGGAAAAACCAAATGTTTCTTCAGGACGTCATTTGGGCAAGCACACAAGAACCTCAAGAGGCTGCATGACAGGATAACAGGGACACTTCTGCACTCTGCAGATGGCAGAGTTACCAGTAAGTTTTGAGCTTATGGACTTTGTATGAGGATTATTTTAATTTTCATAATAAAAAAAGAAGCTTGAAATCCTAAAACTATGGATCCGTTGTGGTTGGAAAAGGGTGGCACTTTCCAGGTTAAGGCACTGGTAACAAAACAATTCAGTTTTCAGCTCCAGATCCTCCTCAGATCCCAGATTCCCAACTTGAAACACCAGGATGACCCAAATTAAAGCTGCCAGCTGATGTTTATTGCAAAAGCTCCTTGCTCCACCCTTCGGCAGCGACACCAGCCAGGGGCAAAGCCAGCAGAGTGCAGAGGTGAAGCCCCAGCAGATCCACCACTGGCTGAAGGCACCGAGGAACATACTCCAGGACCAACATCCGTGAAGATGATCCCCACGAGCCACGTCTGAACTTAATTGAGACAAGAACAACGTGACACACGAACATTTTTCTGTCCCTATCTGCAAACTGGGGCTCAGGATTACTGAGAAAACCCAGCAGAAGCTTTTTTTTGTCTTTGAACTCCCGGTCTTATGGCATAATCGTGCAGCCAGAAAGTGGAAAGGTTCAGCTAGACTTTTCAACAGCTTTGTACAATCAAATTAAACAAAACCAAATATAGAAAAGCATGCAAACTTGCACAAGCCTTGGCGACTCCCAAAAAAATCTGAGAAATCATTACAATGGACTTTGGTAACCAAGTCCAACTTCTGCCCTACTGAAAGCTGAACAAATTGGCACTGAAAGTAAGGGGGTGGGGGGAAAAAAGAAGGCATTTTGAATCATGAACACTTGTGCTTAACGGAGGAGATTTGGGTTTACACTGCAGATTAACCTTGCAGGTTGTGCCACGAATAAGCACAGCATCATCTTTCAGCCGGAGAGTAATTAACACTTTAAATGAACAGTGAGATGCTGGCTGTACTCAAAGGTAAAGGTCTGTGGCTGCCCCACGGGGTAGTTATACATAAAGGAGCTTGGCAAATGTTTAGCAGCTGACTTGTGGGGTTGAGTTTAACACTAACGTGGTGACAAGAAACACCCCGGTGCTGTGCGAGGCAGCAGGCACGACCGCGATCCTCGCCCACCGGGGAATGCCAACCGCCTGCTCAGTGCTGACCAAGGGTGTATAAACCTTCACCAGGGTCCCAGTTCATGAGTTACTGATTTGTCAGGGCTCCAGCTTTACGACAAGGCTTAGTATTTCACAGAACCATAGAAACATCAGGGTTGAGAGCCCTTCAAGCTCACCCAGTCCAACCCCCACCTCCATCCCCACTCACCCACAGCACCCAGCGCCACATCCAGACGCCTCTTGAACACCTCCAGGGACAGGGACTCCACCACCTCCCTGGGCAGCCCATTCCCACCCCCAATCACCCTCCCAGGGAAGGAATTGTCCCTGATGTCCAACCTGAATCTCCCCTGCTGCAATTTCAGGCCGTTCCCTCTCGTCCTTTCCCTGTGGGCACGGCAGAAGAGACCGACCCCCCCTCCCCCCAACCTCCTCTCAGGGAGCTGTAGAGAGCCAGGAGGTCCCCCCTGAGCCTCCTCTTCTGCAGGCTGAACACCCCCAGCTCAGTCTTTTCAGCTCAGTCTTTTCCCATTTACCACTGCCAGGCGCAGGATGAGCCATTCCCTATTTATCAGAGCCCGGGTAAGGCTCCAAGCATTGCCAACTCATTTTAAAGATCCCACACCTCAAATTCAAAAGGTCCAAAACCTCGCTGCACATCTCAGCGGTGCCCTTTGTAGACCCAGATCCCTGCACATCCCTGAGTGGCTGTTTCCAGCCATGGCATGTACCAGCCTTAGGGCAATGCCACCACACAACAAGCCAGCAAGTGTCCATCAGCATCTCCACCAAAGCAAGCATGAAAAGAAACAGAATTATTTGGTGGGATGGGAAAATATTAGTCTAAATCAGGCTGATTCCTGCCTAGGGCACAGAAGGGAGAGAGAACACCAGGATTTAGGTGTTCTCAGTGCAATAAAAAAGCATCCTCCCACCACGGCCACCTTGGGCAGAGGAGAGCACAGAGGGATGCCTGGAAATGAGCTGCAGGCATTTCCCAGGGTCACAGCAAATCCTTGCCACTGATGCTCCCCTGCCAGGCAAGGAACCCGCCAGCGGAAGGCTGCAGGGATGTGGAGGCTGGAGCTGTCAGCATCACCTGGAGCACGGGCTGGGGAGCTACAGGAGCCCAGCCCCGGCAGCAGCGGGAAAGGGAAGCACGGTGCTTCCTTCCCGGCATCAAAAATAACCCCTGCTCCCTGCTCCCTCCACCTCCCTGCATGGCCTGAACCCAAACCTCGGCTGCTGGGAGCCCAGGAGGGCTGCGTGACCCAGCTGTGATTTTTTTTTGGAGATAGAACCTGGTTTTTCTATCTGCATTTGGACATTCTGTACAGCAAAACCCCGGGAGCAAGCTTGCTGTCCACCTTGAAAAGCTGCTCAGACGGTCCTGCGAACGCAAGAGGCATCTTAAATCACCCAGACAGCTGCAGGGACCTCTGCGAGGACAGAACATGATGAGGAGAGATGAGGAGCTGTTCCATAAAGTGTTTTAACCTTAAAGATCCTCAGCGTTCAGCCCATGCCGGCGCCTCGCTGCAGCCACATCTCACCAGCTTGCCCAGCATCAGTTGCAGGCTTTTATTCCCACAGCTACCACTAAATTCACATCTAGAATTCAAGCAGCAGAAAATGAGCCTTCATTGAGATGCACATGAAGTGTATTTTAATTCTGGGCTTGCTGTTGCACAGACACACATGTCCACAACTACACATGTCATAGAATCATAGAACATGTCGAGTTGGAAGGGACCCTCCAGGACCATCGAGTCCAACCCCTGTCCCTGTGCAGGACACCCCAGGGTCACCCCATGGGCCTGAGAGCATCATCCAAACGCTGCTGGAGCTCAGGCAGGGTTGGTGCTGTGCCCACTGCCCTGGGGAGCTGTGCCAGTGCTCCACCACCCTCTGGGGGAAAAACCTTCTCCTGTAGTTTTCTACACATGTTGTTGAGCAACCAACACACATTTTGGGTGAAGTGCAGCCCCATCTCAACCCAGGAGCCCTCCAAACACCTTCTCTCTGCTGATCCATGGATTTTTACAGTCCCTTTTGGGCTCTGCTCCTGCGGCAGCTACTGAACCCCCACCCTGCAGCAGTGCTGCTGTCACTTGGCAGGCTCCCCCTGCGAGCTTATGACTTACTCGCAGTAGTATACAAGTCTCCGGCGTTACATAAACACTGTGCTTGCTTTGTTATTTTGGGATATCCCCTATTGCAGATGGGCCCTCCTTCCATGAAAGAACCCAGATGCAACCAAATAAACCTTTCCCCCCCTCCCCAGCACATGGTCAAACCCCATTAGATCAGCAAAGAGCCTACAGACGTCTCCACCACCTTCATGTCAGAGGTGGATTATTAGCAAGCTCCTGTGTAAGCTCTGAGTAGGTAACACAGGGAACCTCTGCGAGCCCATCTGGTTCCCATCATGGCTTTTTGTTTGATTTTTGGGAAAATGAAGATTTGCAGCTGAAGCTGCTTTCCCTGCAATGCTCTTCACCTCAGTGGTGGCCAAAGCAGAGGCTTCAGCTCATTTCTTAATTATAACTGACGGCTTCCAGAGCAACAGATTCCAGCCTTCAGCCCTCCCAGGGGAGAGATATGGAAGGACCATCCTCCTCCTGCACACAAACGGCAAACCAAAGCCCATCCATCCCACTGGTTGTCTCCTAACAACCCCATGCACCAGTACAGGCTGGGGGCTGACCTGCTGGAGAGCAGTGTAGGAGAAAAGGACCTGGGGGTCCTGGTGGACAGGAGGATGACCATGAGCCAGCAATGTGCCCTGGTGGCCAAGAAGGCCAATGGCATCCTGGGGTGCATTAGAAAGGGGGTGGTCAGTAGGTCAAGAGAGGTTCTCCTCCCCCTCTATTCTGCCTTGGTGAGGCCACATCTGGAGTATTGTGTCCAGTTCTGGGCCCCACAGTTCAAGAAGGACAGGGAACTGCTTGAGAGAGTCCAGTGCAGAGCCACAAAGGTGATGAAGGGAGTGGAACATCTCCCTTGTGAGGAAAGGCTGAGGGAGCTGGGGCTCTTTAGCTTGGAGAAAAGGAGACTGAGGGGTGACCTCATCCATGGTTACAAATATGTAAAGGGTGAGGGTCAGGACGATGGAGCCAAGCTTTTTACAGTGATGACCAATGATAGGACAAGGGGCAATGGATGCAAACTGGAGCACAGGAGGTTCCATGTGAATCTCAGGAAGAACTTCTTTCCTGTGAGAGTGCCAGAGCACTGGACCAGGCTGCCCAGAGAGGTTGTGGAGTCTCCTTGGCTGGAGACATTCAAACCCCGCCTGGATGCGTTCCTGTGTGATGGACTCTAGGTGACCCTGCTCTGGCAGGGGGGTTGGACTGGATGATCTTTCGAGGTCCCTTCCAACCCCTAGGATTCTGGGATTCTGTGATTCTATAGGGACACAAGGAGCAGAGCAGCCCTCCCTGCTCCCCGCTCTTCCCCCGTGGTGAGGGAGCACCAGGGCTGCCTTTAATGAGGATTATTCCTGCTTGGGAAATCAAGGTAGCAAAATGCCTTTCCACAACCCCCATGATACCTCAAATTACTCCATATAGATAAAATATATATATATTATGCCTATAAACATACACACACACACTTACATCCTATATATACACACACACATATATAAAATATATGCATATAATATGCACACATGTAAAATATATGCATATATAATACACACACATAAAATTATGCATATATTAAATATATATACACATAAATTATGCATCTATTAAATATATACATACATATGTGTCATATATACACATATGTCATATATACACATATGTCATATATACACATATAAAAATATACACCAATATGTTTATACAGACACACACACACACATATATAAATATAAATGCTATATATAGAAGATAAGGTGAAAAAACTGAACTAAACTCACAAGCCAAGCATCTCCTCTTGCAAAATGGGATTTTCCTGCTCATTAATCTCCCGAGGTGAAAAAACAAAATGACTTTTCAGCTTTGCAATGAGTTTGGTGCAGATGGGCTGAAATTGGTCGAGGGTTTTTATAATGGGGGAAAAAATATAAAAATAGTGGGTTGGGTTTCTTTTTGTTTAAATTCAGATGCAATACCTATTTTATTGAAAAAAAGAACACAAACAGACATGTAGAGTGTGTTTCAAACCCTGGCTGCAGGCAGCAGACAGCTCGAGAGGCAGCTGGGGGATTAAAGCACCTTCCAGCTCAAATACCTGCTGATAAGGCACTGATCAACCCTGAGGAGTGGCCAGGGGCTCTCCAAGGCAAGGGTTGGGTGTTGGCTGGTTACACACCCCTCTGGGGAAGAACAACTCCTTCAAAGGAGAAGAGACCTCCAGCAATAAATAGCTGGGGAGTGCCTGGGGTGCCCTGGGCCAGCTCACTGGGAGGGGATGTGTCCTCCTCTCCTGCCCCCTCGGGATGCACCGCATGGCCACCATGCATGGAGAGCAAGGAGAGAAACTGGAAAACCTGAGAAGGAGAGTGATTTTGGGCTACAAGTAAAGAAGAGAGGGGATTTTCCCCCTCTACTCTGCTTTCGTGAGCCCCCCCCTGTGTGTTGGGGCCACCTCTGGGGTCCCCAACACAAGAAGGACACGGAGCTGTTGGAGAGAGTCCAGAGGAGGCCACGGAGATGCTGCGAGGGCTGGAGCAGCTCTGCTCTGGGCACAGGCTGAGAGAGTTGGGGGTGTTCAGCCTGGAGAAGAGAAGGCACCGGGGAGACCTTGGAGCCCCTTCCAGTGCCTGAAGGGGCTCCAGGAAAGCTGGAGAGGGACTGGTGCCAAGGGCAGGGAGGGATGGGATGAGGGGGAACGGGTTCCAACTGCCAGAGGGGAGATGGAGATGGGATGGGAGGGAGAAATTGTTTGGTGTGAGGGTGGTGAGAGCCTGGCCCAGGGTGCCCAGAGAAGCTGTGGCTGCCCCTCCCTGGCAGTGTTGAAGGCCAGGTTGGATGGGGCTTGGAGCACCCTGGTGTGGTGGGAGGTGTCCCTGCCCATGGCAGGGGGTGGCACTGGATGAGGTTTAAGGTCCCTTCTGACCCAAACCAGTCTGGGATTCGATGAAAAAAACCCAACCCAAGCCACCAAAAATCATTGCACATAACCTCATGCGGTTGCTTGGGCAAGTTTTCCTTTTCCACGTGCTATCAAGTGTTGGGTGTCAATGAGGTCTGAAGGCACAACTTCACACCACTAAAAAAAGATCAGAGAATATTGCTAATGTTCCTGAAACATTCAGAATTACTAAGAATTGGCTAATCCAGCACATGGAGCAAGACAAAGGTGCTGGGGTGGGACAAGGGGTGATGGTTTTAAACTAAAACAGCAGTTTCAGATTAGATACAAGGAAGAAATTTTTTATGCTGAGGGTGGTGAGACACTGGCCCAGGTTGCCCAGAGAGGTGGTAGAAGCTCCATCCCTGGGAACATTCAACGCCAGGTTGGATGGGGCTCTGAGCACCTGATGTGGGTGAAGATGTCCCTGCTCACTGCAGGGGGTTGGACTGGATGTGACCTTTTAAGGTCCCTTCCAACCTGAACCATTCTGTGGTTCTGTGAAGAATGAAGAAGCTCCAGCAGCACTCATGGTCATTAATATTATTTACTTTTCAGAAACTACTGATGCAACCACTCAATACGGCTGCTGCCCTCCCCCACCCATGGATGCTGGTGCAGGGATCAGCTTCTGCAACTCAATGGATCAGATCCAGAGCCACACTGTTTGCTGGGAATGGCTGCAAGATCATTGCTTGCTTCTCAAAGATCCTCCCAACCGGAGCTGGGATTGGGATTTCAGGAGCTGGATGTGCCCAGGCTCCACTGTTGGCCCTCTGTAACCCTACAGTGCCAGAGACCTAATGACACATTTTGGGTTAAAACCATTGCAGGCAAAAATACAGGGAAAAAAAGCAAGCCAGAATTTTTACACATAAATATATCTATAGATGGATAGATAGATCTCTGTATTATTTTATATACTTATTTATATATTAAATATCTATTAATTTCTATACATATATTTGTCTTTTTATATATCCACAAACACAAACACGTTTATATATGTAAGAACAGGAGTACAGCTATGTGTGTACACACACAGCCACATACAGATCCATGTTTTATGGTGTCTATATAATACACACATGTACATCTGCACAGCTGAACCCACTGCTCCCTATGGGGAGGGATGGGACATTGCTCACGCTGACCTCTCTAAACCCAGATTCCTTTAAACATGCCAAAGCCACTCCTTCCAGGACAATTACAGGCAAAAAAAATTACTAAAAACAGAGCTATTTTCATTTATCTTGAGTCCAACAGAAATGCTGATGCATTTTGCTGGGTGACAGGGTCGCTGTCTTGGGGCAGAACCTATTTTTTGAGTCTTTTGGGGGGATGTTGAGCACTGGAGCAGACTCCTCTCCACCCCCCAAGGGGGATTTAACTGCAGAGCAAAGTTCAACATGGAACAAAAATCCTTCCAGCTTCTGGCCACGACACTTGAAAAATCACACTTTGAAACACAGAGATAAATATCCTATGGAATTATGATCAGGCTGCTGTAATAAAGCTGCAGCCAGGCAATCTGATGCCCTTGGTACTAACGAGATTTAAGAGGGGGTTTTAATTGCATGGTCATAAATACTGGACAGAAGCTATGAAAGATACCACGTACAGCAGCCACCCTGTCGCAGCCACTCGCTGAAGGGCTTTTATCTGCTGGTGAATGCAAAGTGGTACCTTGAATTCTCCTCTGTTTACCACCAGCAACAACCATCATCACTATTTTATCCTACTTTGTTTTCAGGAGAACAAATCACAGAATCATTGAGGTTGGCAGAGACCTTCAAGCTCACCCAGTCCAACCCCCACCTCCATCCCCACTCACCCACAGCACCCAGAGCCACATCCAGATGCCTCTTGAACACCTCCAGGGACGGGGACTCCACCCCCTCCCTGGGCAACCCATTCCCACCCCCAATCACTCTCACAGGGAAGGAATTGTCCCTGATGTCCAACCTGAATCTCCCCTGCTGCAATTTAAATGTTCAGGAGAACATCTACACACACCCACGGAGGTGTCCAAAGCAGGGCAGACCTGTGCTAGAATTTCAATCTAAGAAGAATAGTCCTTGCATGAAAAATTGAATGACTGGTTAAAAATAAAAATTAAAATACAGACAAAAGCAGCCTTGTTCCCAACACTGTGATTCCCAGGAGCTTGGAGATCTCCCTCCCCGCGTGCCAGGGGACAGGCGTGGTTCATCACTGCCAAACCCTGATGTCAAAGCACACCCTGTAGTCACAGAGAGCTATTGAAGAGCAATGGGAAAAGAAGGAGGAAAAAAAAATCACCCATGGAGGACACTGAGCACATCAGGACACAATGACCATTGAGGCCATGGTCTAATGGTCTGATGGTTAGGAATATGATGGGATAAAGGTTGGACTTGATGACCCTGGAGGTCCCTTCCAACCAGAATGATTCTAGGATTCTAATGCTGAATGCAGATGACCAATGCATCTTTCCTCAGAAAAATTACAGAGTGTCTTCTGCTAACGAGGGAACTGCTGGAAAAACAAGTGTCCCTTTATTGGGTTTATAAGTGAGGTTTACAAGGGCAGGCTCACGTCTCGATGGGGTAGGGACGGGGACTGAAGGACTGAAAAGGCGACCGAAAAGTGCCGCAGTCAATTTTCCTGTTGCTCAAAAGCAAAGCCATCTCCTGAAGAGCCCACCACGTACAGAGCCTAGCACCGAGGCACAGCAAAAGCCTCCAAGAAATTTCACCACTTGGCTTCTAAATCATGGGTATTGTTTGATAACCCATGTGTGGAGAAGGGATGCTCTACAAGCCCACACCATTGATGAGCATCACTGCAGAAGCATGAGGCTTCCCCTCTACTCAGCCCTGGTGAGGCCACATCTGCAGAACTGTGTCCAATTCTGGGCTCCCCAGTTCCAGAAAGACAAGGAGCTACTGGAGAGAGTCCAGCAAAGGGCTCCAAAGATGCTGAGGGGACTGGAGCATCTCTGTCCTGAGGAAAGGCTGAGGGACCNCACAGGGAGTTCCATCTGAACATGAGGAGAAACTTCTGTACCCTGAGGGTGCTCGAGCCCTGGGCCAGGCTGCCCAGGGAGGGTGTGGGGTCTCCTTCTCTGGGGAGATCCAAACCCCAACTGGACACCACCCTGTGCCACCTGCTCTGGGTGACCCTGCTTTAGCAGGGGGTTGGACTGGATGATCTCCAGAGGTCCCTTCCAACACCCACAATGCTGGGATTCTCAGATTCTGTGAGCCCAAATGCCCCCCAGAACACTGCTCCTGGCAGTGCAGGACTTTGCTCCTCCATCCCTGCTCACCCTATGGGATGCTGAGCCTCCGAGCATCCCGCCTAAGCCAGGGTCACACAGAGGCTTCGTGGAGGAGAGCAAATCCCAACAAGCCTAAAAGTGACTTTTTTTAAAAAACAGTAACCTCTAGGAAGGAAGCTCTTTTCAGTGTTGATAGAATCACTCCACCAGCACTTGGACATTTAATTAATTAAGATGCCACAGCACTATTTACCACTCCCACTGCTTGTACTGAAACACAGATATCCCCTCCTCCTAGGGCTGGGATCATTCATCTCAGCTGACAGAGTCACAGACTGTCAGGGGTTGGAAGGGACCTCCAAAGCTCAGCCAGTCCAACCTCCCCTGCCAGAGCAGGACCACCCAGAGCAGGGCACACAGGGATGCACCCAGTGGGGGTTTGAATGTCTCCAGAGAAGGAGACTCCACAGCCTCTCTGGGCAGCCTGGCCCAGGGCTCTGTCACTCTCACAGTGACAAAGTTCTTCCTTATGCTCACCCAGAACCTCCTGTGTTCCACCTTGCACCCGTTCCCCCTTGTCCTGTCCCTGGCCATCCCTGAGAAGAGCCTGGTTCCATCCTCCTGCCCCTCACCCTTTGCATATTGATAAACACTCATGAGGTCACCCCTCAGTCTCCTTTT
>VZRW01003955.1:139514-199313 GCA_013398125.1 Aegotheles bennettii | reverse complement strand
TGTGAGGGTGGTGAGAGCCTGGGCCAGAGTGCCCAGAGAAGCTTTGGCTGCCCCGTCCCGTCTCTTGAAGAGTTCAAGCCCAGGTTGGATGGGGCTTGGAGCAACCTGCTCTAATGGAAGGTGTCGCTGCCCACAAGACTGGTTGAACTTTAAGGTCCCTTCCAACCCAAACCATTCTGTGATTCTAGGATTCTGTGTCAGCTGCCATAAGGAGAGAAAAAAAAGAGTAATATTCAATAGCTTTTTCTTCCAAACCCTTGTTATCTACCTTGGAAGGAAATGATGGTATTGTTGGAGACCATCACAAAATGCCATGGAGTGAGGCAGACCTATCAATATGCAAAGCTGCAAAAACATCAGCAAAATAAGCAACTGTGAGTTTTCAGCAATCTATTAACAAAGCATAACCAGGCTGGCTGACGTAAGGATCACTGCAGGATTTAAGGAAGCCAAAGGACAAGACAGCACTTCTGCAAACTGTTTTGGAAAATCCCATTATCCAACCCAAACCACATGGAAGAAGATGTTTGTCAGAAAAACAGGCCATGGCAATGGCTATCAGTTGTGCAGTGACAGGTAAGGTCACAGAACAACAAGATAAAATGTTGGAAGAATATGTATTTTTATGTTCAACAAGTTGAAGATAGGTAAAAGGGAAAAGCTCAGCCAGGACAAATACGGGGTATTATTTTAATTATGTCATGAATCAGAAAGCAAATTTCCATAGAAACAGATTGGATGGAGAAGGAGAAGCCATTAGAGCCAAAAAAGAGTCAAAGGGGGAAAACAGAGACTACATGAATCCTCTGGCCTTCTTCCTAGACAGAAGTAGTCTGGATTTTGCAAATGGAGTAAGGAAAGTGGTGGATTTGGAAGAAATGTGAGAGTGGAACTCCAGAACAGCAGTACCAGGACCAAAGCAATTATCAACTGCAGAATAAGGAGCAGAGGAGATGGTTAAAGCTGAGGCTACCCTTTACAGTAAGACTGTATCAGCCAGACTTATTCATACAAACAAGAAAAAAAGTAAGGAAAAAAGTTATTTTGACTGTATGTACCTAAAAAGGAGGAATGCACACACCATTCACTCTGTGCTCTGAGCTTTTAGGGATGTTCCATCCACTCTGTGCAGAGATTGGCAGTCATTCCATACTCATTTGGGAGCAGGATGATAGAGGAGAGCTCAATGGAAGAAAGCATCTGCACATTGTCTTGATTTTGCTATTGTTTAAAGTAACAGTTGTTCACAATCAATCAATTTATTCCAGGTGTGTGCAGAAACATAAGAAAAAGCAGCAGAAATTCATTACCTGGACTTCTTTGAGTAGTTTAGACACCTGAATAAAATTCAGTCTTGTGTCAATGGGACAGTAAACACACTTCATTGCCAAAGGTTGATAAGGAGCCAGGGCATCCAGATAAGAGAAATCTGGTTCTGAAAAGAGAAATGTTGAAAACACTGAATGCCTGTTAAGAACAAAGATGGCCCAATTCCTCTCTGATTCCACATTCTAGTCTAGACAAGCTGTTGTTCAGCAATGTTAATTCGGATATAGATTTCCTTTTTCTTCTTAGTTTTCAGTTCATTTGATGAAAATTATGCCCACAATTAGTCTTACCTTAATCAATCAACAGAGCAACACTGTTTCACTTGAACACATCATTGCGTGATTTTTATAACAAGTTTAATCAAGACAAAACCATAATCCCTTATTTTTAATCAAAAGAAGGCAAGATGTATAAATTTTTGATACCACAAATGTCAGCTTGTTTTTCACTACAGCAAACACCCAGCACAAAGATCATTTCTTGATAAACCTGTACCAATGTCCTCTGCTGCAGACACATGACTTCCCAACTCCTCTTTTTCCTTACAGCATATATATATATATATTTAATCTAAGTGCCAGGTTTAGACTGGTGGGTCCAAATTTTAATATAACCCAAGAGGGTTCTGCCAGCAGAGCAGTTCTAGTACAGGCCAGTATGAACTGAAGGTTCCTCACAGTAGGGGCAATCCAGGAGAGATGGGCTGTGCTAACTTTATTAGTTGGTATCTTTATTAGACCTAGCAAGTCTCAGCTTCCCTCTGTACTCTTATTATTGACTTTTAAAAATCAGATTAGAGGTCTGCCAGGGAAAAGTCATGTGCTGAACGGGCTTTTACTCAGACAGAGAGTAGTAAAACATTGAGAATACTACAGAAAATGACTATTTTTCTGGTGAATGAAAAACACAGGGTCTCATAGGTGACACAGTGCAGGATACATGTAGTTGCTTCATTCTGGGGGCCACCAACTGATCACAGAATGGTTTGGGTTGGAAGGCATCTTGAAAATCAACTAGTTCCAATCCCCCTGCCATGGGCAGGGACACCTCCCACCACACCAGGCTGCTCCAAGCCCCAGCCAACCTGGCCTTCAACACTGCCAGGCAGGGGCAGCCACAGCTTCTCTGGGCACCCTGGGCCAGGCTCTCACCACCCTCACACCAAACAATTTCTCCCTCCCATCCCATCTCCATCTCCCCTCTGGCACTTGGAACCCGTTCCCCCTCGTCCCAGCACTGCCTGCCCTTGGCACCAGTCCCTCTCCAGCTTTCCTGGAGCCCCTTCAGGCACTGGAAGGTGCTCCAAGGTCTCCCCAGTGCCTTCTCTTCTCCAGGCTGAACACCCCCAACTCTCTCAGCCTGGCCCCAGAGCAGAGCTGCTCCAGCCCTCGGAGCATCCTCGTGGCCTCCTCTGGACTCTCTCCAACAACTCCGTGTCCTTCTGATGTTGGGGACTCCAGAAGTGATGTGGAAAAGCTTATGCCATCACTCTCTATCCCACTGATAATTGTGGGATAGGTCGCATAAAACAAAGGCTGGGAAAAGAAAACCTAGCAAGTTTGGCAAGTACAGAATGAGGAAAAGAGAAGGGGATGCATGGAAGACTTATCCATGGACTATTCTGAACCACAAGGCCTCAAAGGACAAGCTGCAAAGCCTTGATATAAACCAGTGTGAGGTATTTCTCTAGTATCTACTCAGGCTGTGTAAAAGGAAGAACTCAAAGGAAACTTTAATACAGATACTTCAGTTAGGTTTAGACAGTCCTCTTCTGTGTTCTGCAATCACCCCGAGGAGAGCACTGGCTGGATTTCTCATGTAGACAGCAACAAAAAATACCCTTAAACAGAAGAAGATCAGCACCCAGCATGGTGTCAGACATTGGATACCAAGCCTCATTCTACTGATAAAGACAAATTAATTGCTAGCCTAAAAATCTGCTGTTGGCTAAGTATCAGTGATGATGATGTGGTTATATTTACCCTGTGAGAACAGAATATAGCAGGAGCCAATGATACATATGTTTGGAACTGTCAAAGGGGTAATTTTCCCAAGTTTAAAGCAATTGTCAGAATAACTGCCTGGGAACATCAAAGTGAGAAATATTAACAAAAAATGATAGTTGTACAAGAACATCTTACCAGATGCCCCGAAAGCCATGAATCTACAAACATGAAATAAGAATTACACCGGGCAAAAAGCCATGCTTGTTAAAAGCAGATGTGTTAGTGGCAATGAAATGAAGCCTAAAAATATCAGTGGGAAAAAAAATGGGAATTAATGGCAGTTAAATTTAATAGCAATGAAAAGAAGTTTAAAAACAAGAATACTGAGAAGGTAGCTAGCTGAAGGATGATCCGTGGTCAGTTAGGGTTAAATCAGAAGACATTTTAAAATTTATTGGGGAAAACCAGAAAACTTAAGTCAGGGTACAGGTCCTCTGCTAGAGATGTACAATGAAATTGCAAACAGTAAGTTTAAAAAGTTATCAGAAGAACTTTTCCATGCCATCTGGTGGTGTGGGTGACACAGAGATTTGACTGCTTGTACCTGAGAATGCCATGAGGCTCAGATGATGTACAGGTGGGGATGTTTTTAATCTAAAACCCCAAAATGGCACCCAGTCTATAGTCTCTCTGTACAACTAATAAGAATGCAAGAGCCTTGGGAAAGTGAGAAATTCTAAGGCAGGAATTCTAACACAGGACTTAGAAGATTTGGAATACAGGAATAGCTGTTTCGAAACCACCTGGAACCAGAAGTCACCTGTGTGATGGAAGACAGTGCCTGTCCAGGACACATATTGACTCTTTCTGACAGAATTACAGCTCTTTAGCTTTTTGCCCAAGACATCTGATTTACTACTCTGTGACACTGAGCTATAAAATCTTCCACTGTACAGCACTAACGTGGCATGCATAAGCTGCTTTTAAGATCTCCTAGGGAGTTAGTTTTTAAAGCACTGCTGTTATTGGAAAGAAAGCAAGAAACAGACTTCTTCCTACCATGTTTTCTTCCAGAATTTCTTTGTGGCTTAGTGGTATTCAATACTTTTAATCAATCATCTATTCCATACTGCTTCAGTGGGACCATTTGCAGATGATCCAAGCAAGCAGAGCAGCACTGCAGCTCACTCACAGCTGGTGTTTCAGTCTGTATTCTCTTGTAGCTGTTTTTTACATTACAAATTGGAAAGGTGGAGACTACCCAGCTCCTGTGGACTGAACAAGCAGCATCACCATTATCAATACTGCATGGTCTGTAGTTTAAAGGTCTTAATTACTAGAAACTGGGAGTCTTTCACAGGTAAAGCTGGATCATAATCTGCTATCACATGCTGCTTCAATGGACCACATTTCTTTCAAAACTACAGGAGATTTTACCTTAAAACAGGAGAACTAGATAATTAATAAAAATCCTAGGCATCAGTGGATTCAACTTCAGATTTCCACTGGAGTTACTAAAACCAGAAGAACTTAATCTGCTAGGAATTTGTGTAGACACAGATGTCTCTGTTCCAGCTGAGACAGTCACAAGGAAGCAGGAATGTCCTGCTGAGTGCATATGCCCACAGACAGACACAGAGTCCAAAAGCCACAGATAGAAGAATTTAGGAAACAAACCACCCCGAGCACCTGGAATCACTGTGCTCCTAGGTCACCACAATCAAAGCAGATCTCAACTGGAGATTCATTTGAAGTGTAAACGGGGAATGAGTATCAAAGATCATGACCTAATGTATCCACAGGTTGTTACCACTGCCATTTAGATGCCTTAACAGCTTGCCAGGGCCACCTTCTAATAGAAGTCTGCTCTATTTTGCCACTTCAAGAAAGGATACATTTCAACACAGAAAGGTCTATTACCTCTCCCTGCAAGAAGGCACAGAATAAGAGTTCCTGCCATTAAAGGCCAGTTTCTGACACCCTCCCTGATGGTGGGTAGCACCTTCACATGATTGATGCCACTGATTTCCTAGAGATTCATGAAACACACAGCCCAGCAGAGATTGTACACACTCTGGTTTTAATTGAAGTCCCAAATGGAGTAGAACTCACTATTTCCAAGACAATGCATATCTATATGGCAATTTTACCAATTTCTGTAATTTAGGGTCTCAAAGGGCAGGAGTGATGGGTACCATAACAGCTGTGATGTTAGTGCTGTGGTCCCAGCATAATCACAGTCAAGATTTGAGTGTCTTATCAGCTCAGCAGGAACCTTCTATCTTCCCTCCCCTTTCAGCAGAGCTAATCACACAACTTCTTTAAATCTTTCCAAATTGGTTTAACAGTATCCTGATACTGTGACACTTTTTGGTATCAATATTGTGAAAGAATAAAAGGCTCTTGCCCATCACTATCCTCAAGTCTACAGTCTGGAAAAAACAAAGGAAGAAGGAAAGCAATAACCCAAGCTGTTTGCTTTAGGAGGTTATGTGCATTCTGGCAGTACTATTCACTAAAAAGAGGAAGAAAATAAGCTTAACAGTGGGACTCCATCACGCCCTTGCTGTGGGAGTAGGTTTGGCCAGTTACTCAGTGTTCTCCACCCCATTTCTAATTACTTTGTCCTAGTCCAAAATCCACACCTTCTTTCTCTGGCTGAGTTATTTATAATACATCTCCCAACTATTACCAGAGCTCTTCATACACAAAATCAGTAGCAACAGCCTAAAGGATTATTTCCTTTCTCACAGCTGAGGAGTGCCTGCTGTAGGGTTCTGTTTGGATGACACATCGGGAACAAAGAGGAGGCACCTGGACAGAACATCAGTTTGAGGGAAAGCCTTGAAGTATTTTTAAAGGAGATCAAGCTCTGGAAGATAACCCCTTTGCTATATTTCACAGAAGCTTCATGTTCTCTCTTAAATACTTTGTCTTGCTCTTAATGATTGGCATGGTCCCAGGATGCAGGTGCCCCGTGGATCTCAGACCACAGCACATTTTGAGGTGGACAGGGCTTGATTCATTGAATCCATTCAAAGCAGGGTCAGCACTAGAAGCAGACTGAGAGAAGTAGAGGGATTTAAAAGACCTGTTGTGCACCTGGCAGCCTGAGTCACTGAGGAAGGAAACAACTCCCCAGGGTATTAGCTAGGAGCTGTACCTTCAGCTTCAGCTACAAATGTGTCTGTCAGCCAAAAAGCACCTGAAAAAAAAAAGCTCAGCCAAAAGGCAGCAAGGGCACAAATATCACCACTGCCAGGTCAGTATGGGGTGCACACTTCTGAACCAGCAGAGATGACAGAAACACCCTTAGAAACAGCCTGTCTGGTTGCCTAAGGTTTTGATTAAAGGGCAGTAGAAAGGATGAGGAAAGGTTTGTGATTCCAATGGAATATGCAGAAGTGCTTCTCCTTTCTGACCAGCATCAGTTAGGTCAGAAAGGGTTTAACTTGCAGCCACCTGCTTTTAATCCAAAAATTAATTTCCTGTAGGCATTTTACTGCTGTGCATAACAAAGATTTTGCTTAGAAATGACAGGAAGGGACTCTGCATGGCAAAGGTTGGCTCTGCAAGGCTAAAATGAATTAAATGGTACAATAATTACATTTGTCCCTGCAGTCAGTCCTGGGGTCTTAATTTAGATGAGCTCCTACTGAATTCAGAAGCTTCAGCCCCAGAACAAATGAGTGAGGCCCCTAGGATGTGGCCACACTTAACCAGAGCACACAACTTACTGTTAATTTGGTAACAATAACTGCATTTTACTTACCTGTGAATATAACAGTGTTCAAGCTAGACTTCCCCCATAACTCCATGAAATGAACCACATCCCCAAATCTAAGAGAGGGATGTCCAGTGAACACAACACACGGCTGCTTGAAGTCATTGCTGAAGTCTCCATGGATGCTGGGATAATGTTTCAATTTGTTTGTCTGAATGAGCTGAAATAAAACCGAAAATCCAGACATTACAAACTTTTTGTGCCTCTCTGTGCCCTGTGGTTCAGTGTGTTTATTTACATGAGATTATAAATATTCTACAGTTTATTCCTAATTAATCACAGAATCCCTTCCTGCATATCTTCTAGACTTTCCAACAGATTTAGTCATGACTGTCCAAAATGTTATGAAAAGGAAGTCGCAGTATGGGGCCAGGTGCCTCCAAGTTCTTGTTCTCATGCCTTTGGTACCAGAAGTATGGCAACTGAGAGGAAACTCCACAAACACTCCCTGCTTAGAGTTTCCTGGAGTGAACAGAGCTCTCAGCTGCCAAATTCAAAATAAGTGACTTTTTTCCTATTTGCCATGTCTACAAAATGCTCTGGGCACTGATGTTTAACCTGGTTTTCTTGTATCACTGTAGTACCAGGCAATTCTGTCTCCAGCAGTATATTGCTATGAGTTTCTTTGGTGTAATGGGTTTGCACAAAGTCAAGATCCTGAAAAAACCATGAAAATTAAGGACTGACTTGCCCTTCCTTAACTATTGCTGAAACCAGCAGTAACAATGAACTAAGGGCAATTAGTAGCACTTCTCACTAGAGCTGGAAAATCAATGATGCACATGGAAGAGACTTCTTTACTAAGATGTGGAAGTTTATTCATCAAGGCACTTTTTGAGGAATTATTTTGCTTTATTTCTCCTGCCACTGTTTTCTAATCTGCAAAGCAAGATTCAAGTTAAAAAGCAATGTAATAGCCTAGTTTGCTAAGTACTTTCATGCAATATTTTGCAAGTATTTTCTTGGCAGGTATAGGCTCCCATCCCCAGCCTGATAAATAGTGTTTTCTTTAAAAATAAGCAATTTAACACAGGGAAATCACACACTGAACAACTCAAAACATACACAGGAATAAGGAGTGTGAAAGGAGGGAATGGTACTGCCATTGCCAGCCAGGTTTTAAAGGTGGGACTGCTCATCAAAAATCTCTCTAACACAGTGCTGTCTCCTGTCAGGCGTTGCAACATTGCTCAAAACAGAATTCCCACATGCAGAGTTCAGCAAGATGTTCCTGCAGCTGTTGTGCCGTGGAACCCCAGCTGATAGGACTAATTAGCAAAGAGCATGCTCGTCACGACATGTCACAACATGATGGGAGCATTGTGCCTTTTTAGCAGAGAACCCAGCCCCTCGGCACAGTCCTCTTCATTGTAACGTGTTGGATTTTTAAAAGAGGGACTAAGACTTCTTATTCTTTATTATTTCTTCTTCTTAATCTTTCCAGATTCTCTTTTACTTGCTAGTTTTTGCTACAGTGGATCTAACTCAAGTGGTTGTGCCTACATGGAAATGAACAGAAAGCTGAGAATTCTGATGCATCTTTAAGCTCAACAACATAAGAACTTCAGAACTTTGAAGTTATTATGCAATTAGGTTCTTAATTGCATTTAACATCACTGTACAAAAGTATCAGCCCTACTCACCTTCTAGTTGTCACCATCTAAAGATGCTTTGGTGCTAGAACAGGCAATGTCCAAACTTACCCTCAATCCCCTTTCAATAATAGAAAGTTGGCTGCACACAGGTGCCAATATTTAACTTTCTGCTTTGCTTCCTTGAGTTTGGTCTCTCTCAAGATCCCAACAGCAAATATTTTGCTGTGATTCTGCATTTGACTTCCCACACATCCTGTTTAAAACCTGGATGGTTGGAATGGAATGGGATTGGGGTATGATGTAAAATGGAAACGATAGGTGGACACAGCCTGTAATTTCCATGTGAATCCTTGGATCATGGAGAAGTAGCTAGGGGACTACACTTTCTGCAGCTCACTAGTAATTACAAATTCCTATTTAATCTTCGAGAGGAAAATTTGGGAAAAAAACCCCATCCAATAACTGCTCTGGCAGTTAATATGCACTGAATCTTGAAAACATTTCTGCAATTAAGACCGGTAAAGATTTCTGATTAACACATCTGGAGTGCAATATTTAGAATCCAAACTTAGCTTCAGTAATAAAAACTGAGGTTTAGCAGACAATGAGCAAACCAAATTTGATCCCATATAATAGTGGCATTTCAAAGAACGGGTAGGAAATGGGTCCATGAAGCTTTCCCTGGGTTTTTTTTGAGGGAAGCCAAAAGCCTGAAGTTGGAAAAGCTGTTTGAATTGGGTAAATGGGAAGAAGGGGACAATTTTGACTTCAAATATTAAATGGGATGTGTGACATTCCAGGGCAAAACTCCGACAGGGACCAGAAGACAGCTAAGTGCAAGCTGGCATTTATGTAACACCCCTCTGAAAATCACAAACTGTTCTTTCAGCATCTTGTTTCACAGGTTCTGTAGGATTCTATTCATTTGTAGACAGCAATCAAGTGTTTGCTAAGATGTGGAAGCAGCACCCGATGTGCAAAAGCATTCTCAGCAGCCTATTTCACCACTACACCTATACAAATGTTCACTGTTTATACACATAAAAGCTGTATTCTCTTCAAAGCATTACAGCAGCTTCTCATCCCTTCCTATTACTTTGTAGAGAGATACAGGATCTCTGATCCAGTTTTCAGGACTTTGGGTTTTGGGGGGTGTGTGTGTTTTTAATTGCTTTTTAATATATATTTCCAGCAACAAACCACCTAACATAACTCTGGAGTGTTCTGCTTCTGGCTGGGGGGGTGCTAACTCGTGAGGGAAAAGGGACAAATGAATCCTCAGCACCATGTCCTGGGTTCATTGTAACGTGTTGGATTATTTTTTATCCTGGAAGATCTTTTATAATAAGTCTACTGAAGCTCCATGCCTTAGCTCACAGTCTCTGATTCTCACAGGTAGGTGGGAATAGCAGGGGTGAAAGGCTACAAAAACAAGTTTAGAGACATTCTGCTCACTCCAGTGAGAAAGCAGCTGGTAGATTTTAGTGTGCAGGGCAAAGTCTTTCCTAATCACCCCATCAAAAATATATGGAGCTGAACTTGCAAAACAGGTTCAACCAAATTTCACAAATCATTAAGAGGACTAAATTTGTAATGATTTGTACAAATCTTTTATATCCACAGATGAGATTGGCTGTATAAACACAACAGTCATTACTGTGCCATGTTCAGATCTCCAACCTGCACCTGGTCAAAACCAATGCCTGGCGTTCAGCCAACCAGTATTTTCAAAACAGGACTGATTTCTGGAAACCAGAAACAACATTCAGAGCATCCTTCTACAGAAAGAACCGTTATTGACCGAAAGCTTAAGAGACAGAGGATGGTAAAGTACTGAACTGAGACTAAGGAGAGCTGTGTTTTTTTAGGTCCCAAATGGTTATGCTTCCCTTTAAAGCGGTAGATTTGATTTACAGGGTCTGCAACTGCTGCTATAAACAGGATAAATCTCCAGAGCCTTTGTGTACCCTTTATTGAAGCAAGCAAAAATACACTTCTATTTACTCTGTGTGTGCTTGTGTGTGTGTGTGTGTGTTTGGTATCCAGAATTTTCAACAGATGTGGTTCTTACCGGTGAACGAGTGATGCATTTATTACTTCACCTCCCTCACTCCCTTCACAAGACCAACACTAACTCTGGCCTAATTCTATATAATACTGTATGACAAAACATAATACTATACAATCACCTGGCTCCAAGTATTTATTGCTTTGAATGTATTACACAGAAACTGGTATATGGAGGAGGGAAGCAAAGATGAAGAAGACAAATGCTAGTATTTAGACCACAGAATCAATAATATTCCCACCCTGGCTATTTTCAGTCAGAAAAGGACACTTCTCCTAGCCCTTTCTCTTAGATGTTGCTAACAGAATCCTTAATAAGAGAACAGCAAATCCAAATTCTTCCTCCACTAGCAAATTCTGGTGAATATAAATTACCTCTCCATTTTTTTCTTGTTGCAGATGTTTAGAGAAGCCTGGATTCACTTATCTTACAGCCTGAAATTGTCTATGTAAAGATTGAGCAGAAAGCAAGAGAAGCAAAAGCTTCTCATTTTGCCTTGCTAGAACAATTAAAATATTTATTTATAAAGCCTGTACCTCCACAAAAGGGGTGGTGCAGAGTGTACAACCCATGGTTCCTGTTGAAATAGTTGGGGAGATGGCTAATTCCTCAGCTGTGGCTGTGGTAGGATGGGACACTCCCATGTCCTCAAGGAATTTGGTAAAACACTACAAGTTGGTTCTGGGATACCAGAATAACATTTCTAAACAAAGCAAATTACTGATTTATGCTCCACAGCATTTCAGCTAGGCATTGGGGAGCTTAAATCTAAGCCTATTTAGACAGTTGATCCCAGAATGTAACTGATACAGTGCCTCGGAATTGAAAACCACCACCTCCCTGGGCCAGCCTGCTCTACTCACAAACTTTTGGAAACTCCACTTTTTCACTTTGCAGAAGCTTCCAACATTACTTCAGTTTGAGCTCCTTCTCCTCTCTTCCCCATCACAATAATTGCTGGTGAAAAATTGAATTGCCACTTTTGTTTAAGCACAGGGGAGAGCCATCCACAGAGCGACCCTTCCCTTCCTTTCCCTTCCCTTCCCTTCCCTTCCCCTGTTTCTCCACCTCACTTCCCCAGTTCTCCTCCTGGGAAATCACTGGCTGGAATGTACAGCAGTCCTGCTCCTGGCCCTAGCTCCCTCCAACAGAGTCACAGCAACTCTTACCCAGCAATCACAGAGAAATGCCTTTCTAAAGAAGCTCTTTTAGCTTGTGCCCTGCTAAAAGGTTGCAGATGACACTTCAAAAGCTTGGACACTCCATTCATATTAATTTTAGTAGGAATTGATGTCCAAATCCACCCCTACGAGCCTGAAGCACTTCAGCCCACATTCCTTGCTCATAACAGAGGGAAAGTATATTCCCTGTTCACTTGGACTGGATGTTAGGAAACAAATTGGCATCCCAAAGCACAATAAATTCTACTGTGCAGGAGGAGATAAGATGAACACCTACTACTACATTAAAGCAGAAGTAACGAGGGAGTAGAAGCGTTCTGGGTTCTTTGCAGAGCTGAACAGTGTGTCTGGTTTTATTCAGCATGGCAGAACAACAAATGAGTTCAAAACAGGCAGCATAAATCATAAACCTGGAAAATTTCCATGCGAAGAGAATGAAAAAGCTGGGAACAACTTAGTATGGAGAGAAGAGTAAGATGAAATAGAAATAATTGTAGAGAAGATGAAGATACTTTTCTTTATCCTCTTGTAACAATAGGAAAGGGAAATGCAGAATACAATCATAACTGATTAAGGGAAGTGAATGCTCTTTTAAAAGATGCATCTGGCACCACTGGAACTCACTGCTGCAAGAGACCACATAAACAGTTTGGGTGATTTTTTGCCTTGTTTGTTTTTAAATCTTGCTGTTTATATAGCTAACAAGAACACCAAATTGCAGGACCAGACAGCATGCTGGGCTTGGACTTGTTCTGTAGATAATTAGAAGCTTATTTCCTGGCCTGTCCCTTTCTGATGTATTGTGCCAGGCACGTTATTAATGCTCACTAATAACTAAGAGGCATGTCTGAGTAATTCCCTATTTTCTTCTAACAATTGAGCAGCTAAGCACATCTTTTCATGATGGGCAATTTCCACACAGGTTACATTGCACAAGCCTACCATTACTTTGAAAAAAGTCAGGTAATTCCCCAATAACAACCTGGCCCACAGAAATGATCATTCAGTGTCTGGTTCTGATACTCATTAAAAATTCCCCTCAGTGCTCACAAGCTCCTGGTTGTAAGGTGGTGGAGTCACTGATTTAGGAAGAGACCTAAGACAAAAAAGCTGGCTTTAATTTAGTGACTGGAAGCCTTGAGTTCACATCCTTGCTCCCACCTAGGCAGATGGTATGGCCATGGCCAGGTTATTCAGGCCAGGTCTGTATTCAGACCATTGTGCTTGGTAAAATTACATCAAAACATCCTAGCAGCTGAGCCTATTGTGGATACTCTTTGCATAGGCAGAACTGGGTTTCTGCCAGGGAATAAATAGTACATTTGTTAAAGATTGTACTGAAAAGAGGTTATATAGATGTTTCACATCATGTGAGTTACGTACATAGTATCAGCTGCAAGATTTTGTCCCCCTTCTGCTTACACTGCTTGTTCCAACTCCACATTTCATAGAACAAAAAGAAACCCAGCTCCTCTCCCATGCCTTAGAAACAGGATGACAGCATTAAACCATGATCAGCTGTAGGTACCACTCAAACTGGAATGCAGCCCGAGGCAGCTGAGAATCACAGAAGTAAAAAGATGACTGTGGCTGTCCCTCAGAGGACAGCAACAAGGAATGGAAGGCACGTGCTGAGTGATGGGTACCAGCCATGGACATCTTGGTGCTGTGATGGTGAGCATGGGTGTCTGATGCGTCAGTCAGCTCTATAAATCTCAATACGCTCTAATTGTTTAAAACCAACTAAACCAAACCATGCATCTTACAGAACAGAAAGGAGCAATCTGATCTGGTGTTCTCCAGCCTGTCTAAGCTCCAGTGACTTACGACCTTAAGAAGAGCACCAACAGCAGCCTCAGCCTTCCTTTGCCCAGGTATTTGGTTTGGTTTTGCTATTAAGCCAGGCTTTTGAAAGAGTGTTGCTATATGCCCAGGACCTCTGCCTCCCACTATACAAATTGGCTTTGCAGAAAAGCCAGTATCTATCAGGAATTAGCAATGAAAAAGAACATTATGTCCATCATGGAGTGGGGGTAGTGCAGGTCACTTCCCAGTGTTCACTCCACTTCCCAGCAGCTGTAAGTGAACACTCACACAATTTTAGCTGCGTTAGGCAACTGACTGTGAAGTGTGCAGTACTCACCTCAGACAGTGGCTCAGTGTTGAAATGCCCAAAGGCTACAGCCTTTTCACAGCCTGGGAGCCACAAGGATGTGCACACACAGTATCTTGTGTCATTCAGCACACTTAAGGCAAGCCTTATGCAAATGTGTAAGAATGGCTTCCTACCGCTGGGTCTAGATAAAGCTCTCTGTGCACCTCATGATAAAATGTCTCTACCTTTGTGGGTCATAACCTGTATGATTCAGCCTTGTCAACCAAAGCCTGGACTTGTAACAGGCACTTTATTCCCACTGTGCACTGCATTTAGTCAGAAGGAAACGGATCTCTTTGTTATCCACCGCTGTGAGTCCTTCCCTAGATAATTATCTTGATCTACACATAAGGCACAGAGAATGCCTCAAAAGCTAAACAATAATTTGGCAAAATCTCATTATCAACAGGTCTCTGGGGAATACAAAATGTCCCAATAATTAGAGGACACAGTTATCACTCTGTAAACACAAAGACCCATCATATAAGATGGGTTAATTAATCCAGTCTTTGACAGCTGCTTATTTGGCTCCTCATTTTTGGAAGGGATTTCGCTTAAACCTGCCAGTTCCAGCTCAACTACAATTTCAGAGCGATGTCTTTGGTAGAACATAGGCTGTCAGGTGAAACCAATGCCACTGGATCAGCAAGGACACCCCAGAATGCAGAGATGCAGGGGAAATTAGAGAGCATAGCCAGCAGCATGGCTACAGAGTCTTGTATTCAGAGATCAGGCTTTGGAATTGATTTATGGGTGTGAATAAAAAAAGTGGTGAATAGGTGGCTTGCCCTGCAGTCTGTGTTCTTCTTGGTAACTTTGCATGTCTTGCCTGAAATACATTCAAACATCTGCAAAGAGTGAGGGCTTCTGCTCAGATACTACTTCCAATAATGCCTTTGAAGCACCTACAGATGATAGATATGATGGGCAATGGCAATTTCCAAAAACAAGTCCCTGGATGAGATATCTCGGAGGAAAAAAAACACCCAATGCCTAAAAAAGCATTTAGTCTCTCAACTCTTAAACCTGCAATGGCCATTCAGCACAACTCATCAAGCTTTCCACCACAGAAACTAATAGGGTCAGTTTTCTGAGACTGCATGCCCCAAATGGCTCACTGTCTCACAGGAGCAGGATTTAGCCAAAATTATTTCTCAGTCCCATTTCTTCCTTTCCCAGTCTGCCTCTCATTCACCTTAGCTGGAAATCTTCCTGTTTCCAGCTGAGAAAGTAAGAGATTTCCTTTCTTGGTATGTGAGATAACTCTGAAGGCATGAGTTATACCACATTTATTTAATGTCTGGTTGGCTAAAACTTCCCTTTAAATTATTATTTTGTTGCAGGGAGATCCCCTCAGAAGACAGGAACCTTACTCCTCTTTGCTTCACTAAGATGTTAGCTCAAGTAGTTTCATTTAAAATTGCCAGTGACAGTGCTCAGTGCTGCAAGCTTTAATTTTTTAATCTCAAACCTCTCTTTCAAGATGCCAATTCTCCTTAAGCAGACAACATGATGCCTGTTTCAGCTAGGGAGGTAGAAGCTGGGATGACTAAGCTGTCTCTGACAACAAGTTCTTGGTTTTACAGACTTTGAAATAAACTGTTTGGACAAAGGGAATATTTGTGGCTGCAGTCTGATAAGAGCAAATGTGTACACCAGATAGCCTTCTCTGGGGGAAGAAGTAAATCAGGTGAGCATATGTAAGATATATGTCGAAATAAATATCATGATAATTTTTGAGTTGAGGGAAAACCATCATTCACTCCTTCCCCACGCTCCCAAATGAATCACAGAAAGAAAAGAGCTTGTATGAATAATGGCACAAAACTTTTAAACAGCTGTAGAAGCACTCGTCAGAAAAACAACAGCCACACAGGACTGTGTTCCAGAAACCCACCCACTCTGTGATCTCAGCAAACAGCAAGACCACGGCGTGCTTACCTCGGCGTGGGGAAAAGGAGGTTCTGGAAGATACACCTTTGTTTGTTTGTTATGACACAGCCTTTAAAAGAAAAGGAAAATAACCTGGGTTAGAGACCTGGGTTAGAGAACATCCTGCAGTATCTGCTGCCATCTACTGTTACACTTTATCTGGAGAAAGTAATTTCACATCTGTGGCATCAGGTGCAAAATCACCCATCTGTTTTGTTGTTTCCAGTCTTTCTGTGTAGAGGACACGACAGCTCAGTCGTGGCAAGATCACTTAGAGAAGGTACAAGAGAGCTGAAAGCAGTTTTGCATGCTCTATGTGACAGAACAACTCTGCTGTTGAAGAAAAATTTGTAACTCCACATCCATGTCATTTAATATTCCAGACCTCAGCGGTTTTTGCAAAGACAAATCACCTGTCAACAGAAAAACTCCACTTGCCTCATCCCACTTCTCAGCAGTGACTCTGTCCTTCTGTTCATTATAATCTAATTCCCCTCTGCATTTTATTATTGCAGCTACAATGTTGGGAACTGCTGCTCACCATGGCATAATGCTCACTGCTACCTGCTATTGTTCATAAATCATTTATTAATAAAGCATGAATATTGAAAGCTGTGGATTGGCTCTGGCCAGACTCCTGATTTATCCTGTGATAGAAGTTAAAAAAAAGGTATTCGTCAGAGGCCTGTGTGATGTTACAATTATCTGTAGTGACACTCTCCTGGTGGCTTTTTCTGGGAAACACCACCCATCTCATACTTTCTTCACTTTATTATAAAGCAATAAGCCTGGGTCAACCTACATTTGATGAAATCTAAGATACTAAGAGCAGGGAATTTCTTTTAGCTGGCTTTTAGTAGAATTGGGAGGCTGAAATCCCCAAATTTCGATCCTGGGTCTGGCCCCAAACCTCCATTTTACAGATTTTCAACCTCTGCCTCCATTTCCACGTAAGTAAAACATTCACCTTACACAGAAGTGTTTGGAGATCAGCTAATGTTGGCTTTGACTTTTGAATACAAGCCACTATGGTTAAGTAGAATTAAACTAAATGGTGCCTGAACCCATGGGTGTCTGAATTGTGCCAGAAACAAAACAACCCAACTGGCACAGCTAATATTCCTGCTACTTTGGCAGTATTATTGTAACGAGAACCATGCAGCTATCACTTCAGCTGCTACTGAAATGAAATCACCACGTAAGTACAAACCAAACAATTGTTTAATTATAAACTAGATGAGTCAACACACCCTGGTGAGTACACTGTAGCTTGGCCAGGACACCAAGGCTTGATTTGCCAACTTTTGCTGCAAGTAATGTGATTAAAATTCACCAGATTTCAATCCTGTTTACAATTCTCCTGAAGGATGAATTCACATAAGATTTCCAGGACCTCTCTTTTCTTTCCTGAACTACAGACTTTAAAAAACTGGAGAGGAAGGAAGGAAGGAAGGAAGGAGAAGCTGACTTACTCTATTTAATAATCCAGATCATGTCTTCATTTGTAAGAATTTAGGAACAGTTACAAGTGGTTGGGTTCTCCTTTCTGTGGCTCAGAATCACACAATAACTGAGGTTGGAAGGGATCTCTTGACATCATCTAGTCCAACCCCCTGCCCAAGCACTGCCAGCTACAGAAGCCTGTCCAGGACTGTGTCCAGTTGGGTTTTGGTGTCTCCATTGACAGAGACTCCACAACCCCCCTGCACACCCAGTTCCAGTGTTTGACCACCCTCACAGTAAAAAAGTGTGTTTCTTTTGTTCAGGTGGAATTTTGTGTGTTCTAATTTGAGCCTCTTGTTCTGTCTCACTACTGGGAAGAGTCTGGCTCCCTCACCCTCATTTCTTCCCATCAGGCATTTCTACACATAGATAAGACCCCTCTGAGCCTTCTGTTCTCCAGGCTGAAGAGTCCCAGCTCTCTCAGTCTCTCCTCATCTTTATGGCCCTGTGCTGGCCTCACTCCAGTAAGCCCATAGCCTTCTTGTACTGGGGAGCCCATTACTAGATACAGCACTCTCCACGTAGCCTCACCAGTGCTGAGCAGAGAAGAAGGATCCCCTTCCCTGACCAGTGCTCTGTCCAATGCAGCCCAGGATACTCTTGGCCTTTTTTTGCCACAAACATACATTGTGGGCTCAGCAAAATTAAGCCTGAAAAATCTATTTTGCTTATAACAGGGAGACCACGGCATAGTTTTGGGGGCACTGGATAAGACATGCAAGCAGGCACAGCTAAAAATCACCCAAGTCAGGTACATCATTTAACTATCAGTGCAAGCACCAAGAAAAACAGATTATTTGAGTTTTTATGTTCTATAGGAAACGATGCTTCCCTAATTATAGAACATCTACTTACACATGGATGCACACCCTTGTGACTCAAGAAACGTGTTCCCAATTCTAATCAAGGATATATTAGAATATGTTGAGTAGCAAGAACCTGTATATGTCTATTTACCATAGCTGAGTGTGTGAACTGGGGCTGGTGGAGCAGCCCTTTAACACCTACCATTCAGCAAAGATCTGGGAGAACTCGAGGGAGCTGTTGGCAACAGGTGAGATGAAATAAAATGGGACATTGGAGAGCCCGGCGGAGTCGATGTACTGGTACAGGCACTCCAGCAGATCATATATTACTCCAGAGGGGTAACAGGGAACGAGCACATTTCCTCCATTCCTGACAGTCATAGCTAAGGGAGAAAGCAAAAATCAATTAACAGGGCTCAAAGTGAAACTTTTTTGTAGAATTCCTTAAATCCGCCTATTACATGAGGTGTAGAAAGAAGCTATTGCACGAATTAGCAGAACACATTATGCATATGAATTGAGAGGAACACTTCTTATCATTAAATACACTTATTTACTGCCTTCTCCAGGCTTAGTGCAGTGAACAATTACACTCCATTAGCTGGGGGGCACAGAACAGACTGAGCACATGAAAACCTCTTGACACGAGAGGGCGGTCTTGCGCTGGCACATGAGGATAAATGAGTGACACAAAACACCCTACCATCAAAATAAACCCTGCTCCATCTATTGGCTGTCCACCAGAGGGGAAGGACAACAGTTCACAGGTCTCAGCTGAAAGCACTACACATGGTAAACTCTTCTGTACTCTGTTTTCAGGGCTCTAAATGAATGGCTGAAGATGTGGTTATTCCAAACAGCCCTCAAAGATAGAAGGGGGTGGGGGAGTCTTTCTCCTTCTTAAAAAAATACTTCTGTCCTTTCAACATAACAAGTTAAAACCCCTATGAATTGCAGACAGCATGGGACTAGAGAAAAATGAGGAAAAGAAAGAAAAATAGATTTACTCTGTAATTGAGACGTATCTGAGCACACTAGCAAAAGCAAGTACAGAGCAAACAGTTTGTTCTCTGGGCAGAATGAGTTGCAAAAATGCTGTACCTTATGGCAATGTGGAAATACTTTGTCCAGCTCACTGAGAAATTCCTGCCTCACTAGCATTTCATCTGTGGTCGTGGGGTAAAACCATCTCCTGATGTTAATTGCAGAGCAGCAGCAGTAACATTATGTATCAAGGCATTACACAAAAAGCTGTGAAAGAGCCTGAAAACACCTCTATTATATCCCACCATAACCACTTCCTTGACTGCAATTTATTGACAAGCTTGGATGGGCTACGGATTTAGCACATTAAGGGTCTTTTTGCCCCACATGCTCGAGGAGGATTTTTATGGCTGAATGTTTAAAGGTTTTACAGAGTCTAGTGAAATGCACAGACTCTGTAGCAGGATTTTTCACATGCATGTAGGTGCTTCAACTCCTTTTAGCAGCCTTACGTGCTGCTTGCAACAACAAATGGTGTCAGACACCTCCTATAGCAGAGTTAAAATATAACTGCAGTGTACTGGGTTTATTGCCAAGGTTTTCTTCAGGTTACACACAAACTATACCATCAAAATATTTGTGAATATGAACAACAATACTTCACATTTGTCTAGAACCTGAGATGTCACCAAACATCCCAGCCATGGGTTATATTATTCCTCTTTACATGAGCAAGTCTAAACTATCCCATCTGTAAACAGGATGCGAAGAGAGGAATGAGAAGATTAAAACCAGTATTATCAAAGCCATCTGGGGGCTGAAAGTTAAAGCCTTTGCCTCCAGGACCAGAATTTGCACTGCACCCAAAAGTTGTGTGAAGAGGAAAGATAAGTACCTACCTCCAGGAATGCTGCATGGGCAGAGACAGAGGATGTAGAGTACAGGCTGTGTTAGTGATCAGTGGAAAATCCTAAGGAAAAGGCTGTGTCTGCAGCTCTGTCTCTGCTCTGAATGAAGGTACTGACTGAAACACCACGGTGTGTGTCTCCATGAAACGGGTTCCTTCTTTCAGCCAGGCACAAACCAGCTTCACCCAGTTAAGACGAATGGCTTCCTCCTCCCTTTGAAGAGGCAGGAGGAAGAGCTTTCATCTAAAGATGGGCTGGTTAAAGAATTTTGCTGGGACATGAAAAATGTGTGTTTCACTCCTAAGCCCCAGAGTTTGAATTCACAGCTCTCCCTTCCCCACAGCCATTGGTTTGTTATGGGACCCTCAAGCCTCTTCTGTTGAAAACAACCAGAACTTCACCATTCCTGGAGCCACAGAGAAAATAACAGAGGGTAAGGACTTGGAGCAGACCTCAACCTGAGTTTCTGTTCCCAGGAAAACTGAAGAGCCTGTTACCAATAATTAACATAAAATGACAATCTAGGGAGTGGAGCACTCCTCCAGCCAGCTGCCCTACCCACTAGGCCACTGAACCAGGGCTCCTGGCCCCTTGAATCTCATGTTCCTGGTGG
The DNA here is from genome assembly GCA_013398125.1 of Aegotheles bennettii. Taxonomy (NCBI): domain Eukaryota; kingdom Metazoa; phylum Chordata; class Aves; order Caprimulgiformes; family Aegothelidae; genus Aegotheles; species Aegotheles bennettii. Next base: position 178,509 of record VZRW01003955.1, on the reverse strand, counting down.
CACAGTGATGCACCTTTGAAACTGGCCTGGTAAATACTTCTAGTCCCCTGGACAGGAAAGGCTAACCCACCTCTGACAAGGCTCTGTGTGACCACTTTTTGGTTTAGAATATACTACTCAGTTCCTTGGTGCAAGTTTATTTGTAGGTTCTGTCATCTGCACAGCTGGGCTCTACTTCTCGAGGGTGCTTGTGCTGGTTTTGGCTGGGATAGAGTTAATTTTCTTCATAGTAGCTAGTATGGGGTTTGTGCTGAAAAGTGGATGTTTTAATTACTGCTGAGCAGTGCTTACACAGAGTCAAGGCTTTTTCTGCTTCTCACCCCTGGAGATGGAGCTGGAGATGGAGCTGGGGGTGCACAAGAAGTTGGGAAGGGGACACAGCCAGGGCAGCTGATCCCAGCTGACCCAATGGATATTCCATACCATATGAAGTCATGCCCAGCACATAAAGCTGGGGGAAAAGAAGGAAAGGGGGGCGATGTTCAGAATGATAGTGTTTGTCTTCCCAAGTTACCATTATGTGGGATGGAGCCCAGCTTTCCTGGAGATGGCCAAACACCTGCCTGCCAATGGGAAGTAGTGAATTAATTCCTTGTTTTGCTCTGTGTGGCTTTTCCTTTACCTATTACATTTCCTTTATCTGAATCCATGAGTTTTCTCACTTTTCAGATTCTCTCCCCCATCCCACTGTGAGGGGAATGAGCAAGTGGCTGCGTGGGACTTAATTGCTCCCCGGGGTTAAACCACGACAGTGCTCTCAAGTGGCTCCATAAAGGGATAAGAATTCCCTCTCAGCTTCTCCAAAACAGGGATGAAAATCTTCACAAGCATATCCACGTTCTAGGCAATCAGCAGGTCCAATCTGGCTCTCTGCACCACTACAGCAACTTTCTCCAGTTGTCAGGACGAGGACGTGTATATTTGAAAGCTGTTTAAAGCCCAATTTATGTCTGTGACTGATGGATGCACTCCCTTGATAAAAGTTGTATAATAATCTTGGCATTTCAAATTTAGTCTCCTTCAGTAGCTCCGTAACAAGTTGTTCAATTTACAACTCACAATGAGATACTTGCTTCTCGAACAGCTGCCACCACAAGGTCAAGTTGGCACCTAAAAAGCAAACTGTGCTCTTTTCTGCTTTATATAAACACAAGCACACAGAGGCACAACCGCACATGCACACGAAATATCACAAGCTGTGCCTACAGACAGTCTGGCAATTTTGCTGATGATGCCCAAGGCAATGTAAAAATACAATCACTTTCCTCGAGCTGTGGAACATCTCCTTTATGAGGAGAGGCTGAGGGAGCTGGGGCTCTTTAGCTTGGAGAAAATGAGACTGAGGGGTGACCTCATCCATGGTTACAAATATGGAAAGGGTGAGGGGCAGGATGATGGAGCCAGGCTCTTCTCAGGGATGACCAGGGGCAATGGATGCAAAGTGGAGCACAGGAGGTTCCATGTGAATCTCAGGAAGAACTTCTTTCCTGTGAGAGTGACGGAGCACTGGAACAGGCTGCCCAGAGAGGCTGTGGAGTCTCCTTGGCTGGAGACATTCAAACCCTGCCTGGATGCGTTCCTGTGTGATGGACTCTAGGTGACCCTGCTCTGGCAGGGGGGTTGGACTGGATGAGCTTTCGAGGTCCCTTCCAACCCCCTAGGATTCTGGGATTCTGTAATGCTGGTGCTGCAGTGCTGAGCACAGAGAAAAGGGGTTTGGGCTAAACTGAGAGGAACTTGGAGAGGTGACGAAGCGCGGTTTCAGTGCTGCACACCCAATGGGGAGAGGAAATCATGCATCTGACTTGGTGATCATGGGAATCAGCATCTCCAACTCCACACACTGGGATGAAAGCAGAGATCAAGGTGAAATTGTCACACTTCCATTTCTGTGCTTCACAACCTTTACTCACAAGCGTGATGTCACCTCGCCATACACATTTTTGGTACATTTCCAGTGTCTGCTTTAGGGTTTTTACTTGGTGTATTCTCAAGCATCTTGTGAAGTCCCCTGGACGTTTTGGAAATGGGAAAAACATAGGAAAGCTATTGTGCTCAGCCTGCCTACTCTATTGCTTTGCCCAGTAACCTATTGCTTTTTGAACTTTTTCACACATTTGGAAGAAAATTGTTTCACTGTTTTCTTCTCCTGATGTTGGAGTAGATGCATGAATACTGCTGGTGTCATGTAAAACACAGCCCTACCACTACATTATTCATAGAATTATTTCATTTCTTCAAGTTGCTGTGCTTTTTGGCAAATGCCACTCACATTCCAAATTCTTACAATGGCATGATTTTAAGCATATATCTTCCTTTGGATTTGAATCATTTTCTCATTTCTCTTGAGTTGGTCTCATTCGAGATAGAAGAAGGCTTGAAGACCTCTTGGAAAACCCTAAGAATAGTTCAGAATGTTTCTGTACCAGAACAAGTTGTGCAGATAAACACCCACCTGTACCTCCACATGTAATGCATTTATTTATATGCATTCATCTTTTGGATTTTGCTTTGGCTCAAGCTACATCTCTAAGACTTTGTTTAATTTTTAAAAGCATTTCCATGAACAACAGTTTCACTCTTGTTTACTTAGCACACAGCTGCTGCAGCTCAAGACACCACTGACCACCAAGGTGCTCACTAGAGCTCAGCAGAGTTGGCAGCAGGGCAACACGTACCACTCCTCAGCCTCTCCAGTACAAAGTCCAACATTCCAGCTCAGACTTGTCTCCTTGGTGAGGGAACTGGGGTTATTGAGCCTGGAGAAGAGGAGACTGAGAGGAGACCTTATTGCCCTCTACAACTACCTAAAGGGAGGTTGCAGTGAAGCTGGTGTTGGTCTCTTCTCCCCAGTTGCTGATGACAGGACAAGAGGAAATGGCCTCACGTTCCATCAGGGGAAGTTTAGGTTGCAGATTAGGAAGAAGTTCTTTACTGGGAGGGTGGTTGGGCACTGGAATGGGCTGCCCAGGGAGGTGGTGGAGTCACCGTCCCTGGGGATGTTCAAAAAATGGGTTGATGAGGCACTTGAGGCCATGGTCTGATGGTCCAATGGTTAGGAATATGATGGGATAAAGGTTGGACTTGATGACCCTGGAGGTCCCTTCCAACCATAATGATTCTATGATTCTATGATTAAGGTAGGATGATAGGATGTGCTCATGCTACCATCTGCCAGGGGGACAGTAACCCCTGTAAAGGTCCAGAAGGGAAGGGCAGCACATCTGGATCTAGCACAACAAGGTCACCAAAGCTCATCTGAGAGAGCTCATAGGGTAATAAAATTAAAGATGCTTAAAACCAACGAAAACACAGATCATGGTACACACACAAACACATGGTTGGATTTGATGACCCTGGAGGTCCCTTCCAACCATAATGATTCTATGATTCTATGACTCTACATATAAACACATGTATGGCTTAGGAGAGGAAGAGGTGTTAAGAAATAACACAGCTTCAAGGGGAGGTTGAACAAGTCCCTGGAAGGAGAATCCACTGCACATTACTAACTACACAACAGCCATGTCTGATTCAGGAAACTCCTGCAATAAAAATAGTTGAAGGTTATGAGATTAGGAGGGGAAAGTATTCCAGTTTCGTCCTGTTCTTCTACTCATCTCTAGACATGTGCTCATGGCCCCTGCTGGAGGCAGGATGTTGTCAGAGAGGATCTTTGATATTATCCAAGATTATAAATCTTATAAGATGTCAAAACACAGAATCACAGAATCCCAGCATGGTGGGGGTTGGAAGGGACCTCTGGAGATCACCCAGTCCAACCCCCCTGCCCAAGCAGGGTCACCCAGAGTAGGGGGCACAGGATGGTGTCCAGAAGGGTTTGGAATGTCTCAAGAGAAGGAGACCCCACACCCTCTCTGGGCAGCCTGGCCCAGGGCTCAGTCACCCTCAAGGGAAAAGTTTTTCCTCATGTTCAGATGGAACTGCCTGTGTCTCAGTTGGTGCCCATTGCCCCTTGTCCTGTCACTGGGCACCACTGAGGAGAGTCCAGCCCCATCCTCCTGACACCCCCTGTAGATATTGCTCAGCATTGATGAGATCTCCTCTGAGTCTTCTCCTCTCCAGGCTGAACAGCCCCAGGTCCCTCAGCCTTTCCTCAGCACAGAGATGCTCCAGTCCCCTCAGCATCTCTGAGCCCTTTGCTGGACTCTCTTCAGTAGTTCCAAGTCTTTCCTGAACTGTGGGGCCCAGATCTGGACACAGAACTGCAGATGTGGCCTCAGCAGGGCAGAGTAGAGGGGGAGGAGAACCTCCCTCGACCTGCTGGCCACACTCTTCTTAATGCACCCCAGGATGCAGTTGGCCGTGTTGACCTCAAGGGCACGTTGCCAGCTCATGGTCAACTTGTCTATCAGGGCTCCCAGGTCCTTCTCCCCACAGCTGCTTTCCAGCAGATCAACCCTTGACCTGTCCTGGTGCCTGGGGTTGTTCCTCCCCAGGTGCAGGACCCTGCACTTGCCCTTGTTGAACTTCACGCAGTTCCTCTCCACCCAACACTCCAGCCTGTCCAGGTCCTGCTGAATGGCAGCACAGCCTTCTGCTGGGTCAGCCACTCCTCCCAGTTTGATACCATCAGCAAACTTGCTGAGGGGACACTGTCCCTTCATCCAGGTCACTGATGAAGATGTTGAACACGGACAGGCCCTGGCCTCCAACTGGATTCCCCACCACCGTTCACAACCCTCTGAGCTCTGCCATCCAGCCAGCTCTCAGTCCACCTCACTGTGCATTCATCCAACCCACACTTCCTAAGCTTCCCTATGAGGATGCTATGGGAGACCGTGTCAAAAGCCTTGTTGAAGTCAAGGTAGACAATATCTACTGCTCACCCCTCATCTATCCATCTAGTCATGCCATCAGAGAAGGCTACCAGACTGGTCAAGCATGATTTCCCCTTGGTGAACCCATGCTGACTACTCTTGATAACCTTCTTTGCCTCCATATGCTTAGAGATGACATCAAGCACACTCTATTAATAGGCATTTCCACTACAAGGAATCATCCTGACCCTGTAACTCATCTTTTTGTATAAACAAAACCCCAAACCCACATAATTTTACCTTGCACATCCCATAACAGGACCAATGACTCCTCTTTGAATTGAAACATGTTCTAAACAGGGATATTTGATTTTGATTTAGAAATAGTGGGTGATGGAGGAGTCTACCACACTCTTTGTATTATTTGCCTTCCACTACCATGGCAGTCTCACACTGGGAGACAGTACACAGATATTCAGCATCTGTGAATACACACAAGGATTTTAAAAAGGGAAAAACCCCAAAGTATTGTATTTTTTTTTCTTCTTTAAGGGTACCTTCAGATTTAAAAAATAAGACTAAGAAATGTTTGCACTTCAGTTCTGTTTTCAGCCTTATTCTGCAACCTTGGGTAAGCCACCTAAATACTACAGCTCAGATTTCTCCCAGCTATGTTACAGGGAACAGTTAGACTTCTAATGTCTTTTGATAACCTTTGTAACAATCCTCCTATCCCAACCTTTTTAGTGTTACTTGTAAAAAGCAGTGAGTTTAAAATAAAAGGAAGATCTCTGATAGAAGAACAGGCACTATACAGCAGGACAGACACAAGAAAGTGGTTTGATGACAGAAGGGTGAGAGCACAGAGGAACCGAGGTGGGGGAAGGGGAAAAAAGAGGAGAACAGCACTGGATGTGACATTTCAAACAGGCTGGAAAATGCTGCCATTCACACTGATATCACAGCTTTGCAATTATCAGCTTTTCCAGCTGTGAAAGCATCTGATTAGGTTTTATATTTCTGGGGTCTATAAATATATCTTGATTATTTAAAAAAAAATAAAAGAGATTGTGCTGTTTGCTTTTGATATATTTAAAAATCAGGTGTAAGAAGGGAAGCAGATGTGCTTGTTTTCAAAACTGAAAGTCACGAAAAAGCATGTGAAGATTTTACACTGGCTGATATACAGGAAGGAAATAGTAATATTTCAGCTGGGGACAATATCCAAAACCTAGGCAACACGTAGTCTGTTGGCAGCTAAGTGACATACTTAGCAAACCAAGAGTAGCAGATGATTAAATCTCATTATACCTGTTCCATTCCAAAACATTTTAGGTACAACTTGTGTCTCTCCAAGCACTTACTGTATTAATGACATCAGAAGCACATCGTAAAATCCAAACAGCTAGTTTTATGCCAGAAGCCATAGCTGGACAACTTAATTCCAGGAATCTCAGAATTATTTCCTACCCAAAGTAATGAATCAGGTGATAAAATAATCATCTCGCGACGACCTACCCAAGTTGCTGCAGAACTCTCCTACCATGCCATCTGGGTTAGCAGTAGGGATTTGTGTAAGGCCTGTCAGGATGAGGACATCACTGTTTTTAAGAGAAGCCTGGTCCATGGGCTGAAACAGAGCACAGGGAAACAAAATGAGTAACGTGAGAGTTGTAAGACAGGTTTCTCTGCTCCGTACCAAGAAGACTGCAATCCATAATAGATACAGTGACCAAGAAGGAGAACACATGGAACACTTTAAACTTTATATCCCTCCATCTGTGGAGATGTAACTGGAGTTAATAAAACCACATACAGCTGTTTACCTGCATACTACAGCCCAAAACAAACAATGGAACTGTAATCAGATCCATCTCCAAGTAGACTCCATGGACTAATCATTCCATGGCCTTAGGAGCTGAACACTGAAAAGACAATAATTTGCTGGGGATGTGGCCGTGCAGTCAGGAAGGGTTTAACACTTGCATTCCTATCTCTGGCTGCACTGGTTTCCCACTTGCTTCCCTCTCAAGGTGTCTGCTTTGATTTCCAGGGCTCACTATCCACAGGGGGAAGTACCATTTTCCTCAACCATTCAGTGGATTCCCTTTGGAAAAGGTGAGGTCAGCAAAGGGCCCAGGTCAAAGCTCTCAATTTTGTGTATGAATCAGAATTCTGCACGAGGTCCTCCCTTGACTGTGAAGTCTGCTTTTCTGTTCACAATATTACAACCATGACTTTCAAATACTCATTTCAGATTGCTTGCATAGGCCTTTTCAGAAGTCTGTTCTCATCAAATGCTAAATAGCTGGTAGAAAAGAGAAATCAGTCTAGATTCTTTAAAATGTTTATTTATCTAATAAATAATCACTTCTATATAGATATAAAGTTTTTTTTAATGTAGCTACAATATCAGGCCAAAGAGACAAGTATTTCCTTAAAAGCCAGTAGCTGAAAACAGGTGAAAGATCTTAGATTCAACTGCACAAAAAAACCCCAACACACCTTCATAGAAGTAGTGCTCCCAATGCAACACCAGAGTAAAATAAGTCTTGGTTTACCAGTCTCCCCTTGTGAATCAGATTAGCAGCATGCTCTCCTTCAGTATCTTTCTTTGAGGGCTCTGCAAGAGGCTTAGCTATGTTAAAGTGACATAGATGTCCTCACAGGGCTGACCTCTGATCTGCTGGGTCTACAGTGTATGCTGCACTGACCTAAAGTTATAGGTACAACCCTAGACTATGTGGTTAAATGCTGAAGGTGGCTATCACAAGCATCTGTTCATGCCATGTCTGCTTCCTGAGGGACACAGGCATTTACATCCAATGACCAAGTGGTCCAAGGAAATAATGTGGCAACTTGGCCACTGGCAGGCACTATAATGCTAAAGCAAACGTTGCTTCTGCTTCCACTGTGCATAAAGGCTCACACTTGTTTTCACCGAGGTCGACCGTTTGACATATTTTATACTGGCACTTTATTAAAGCAGAAGGAGAGTGCATGTCCACATCCATTAGCAAACACAGAGCAGACATTCAGAAATTACACTGAAGTGTGAACTGATACTAAACATACACACTTGACACTCAAAATTTAGCATAATCCAATCTTGAAAAGGCAAAACCCACTTCTGTCTCTGCAGATGCAGTACAGTTATGGTGAGAAGTTAACTTTTAGTCTTGCTCTGGGCTGCAATGCACTTCCCATTCAAGCAAAGGTGGGCAACTGCAGCCAGCTGAGTGGTATTTTATGGCTATTTATTCTCAATAGACCCTCTTCAGCCTTACCAACCAGGAAAGATTTCTACCAGAAGAGACTGATGAAGAGGTTTTCTTGACTGAACTGTAAAGGGTGAGGGGCAGGAGGATGGAGCCAGGCTCTTCTCAGGGATGGCCAGTGATGGGACAAGGGGGAACGGGTGCAAGGTGGAACACAGGAGGTTCTGGGTGAACATAAGGAAGAACTTTGTCACTGTGAGAGTGCCAGAGCCCTGGGCCAGGCTGCCCAGAGAGGCTGTGGAGTCTCCTTCTCTGGAGACATTCAAACCCCCCTGGGTGCATCCCTGTGTGACTGCTCTGGGTGGTCCTGCTCTGGCAGGGGGTTGGACTGGGGGAGCTTTTGAGGCCCCTTCCAACCCCTAATATTCTGTGATTCTGTGTGATTCTATGACTGAACTTAGAAGACCCCTGTACAGTTAATTCCCTTGCTCACAGTCCCTCAGTGACATTCTTCAGTAGCTGAGGAAGACCTTGCTCTTTTAAACACATTGGAAAATTTTGATCAACTTTGACAGCAGTTTATGCTGTGCACTGCCTTGTAGGACCAGACCTGTTATGTGAGATCTATTGCAATCTTTGACTCTCCATAGCATGTCTGTGAAAATTAAATGCCAATAATGCAATAAAAAATAATATTGAATCTGCTTGTGATAATATACATAATGACTATGCCATATTAGATATGTGTAATCTCAGCTGGTGTTGCACCGAGGGCTTGCATTGATTTTTGTGGGTTAATGTAAAGAATATGTCTTGAAAGGCTTTTAGTGACATGTCTGAAACCTGTGCTGTCAGCTCCTGTTCTCCATGTCAGTGACAACAGTGTCAGTGAGGCAAAATTTTCAATAGAAACCATCTGTCAGAAGTAAAGGGAACAATTAATGGTGCCAGACCTAACTCTCAAACCAGCCCTTTAAAGCTCTTCAGTTATTTTCAGCAGCTATGAATACATTCTTGCTGAACCCATCACTTGCTCTTCCTACAGACCTGCTAAGGATTTCACAAGATATTCCTGCTGCTGCATCCGAGATCAACCCAAGAGGCAGCATTCACTGTACCCAGCTCCAGCCATCTGCTCACCCTGGGCCACTTCTACATTAACTGCTCCACTTCCTACTGGTTGTTAGCAGAGATGGACTGATTGTTACAGATGCACCACAACGCTCTGCTGATTATAGATGTCATCTAGATGTAACTTGATATTTCAATAAAACTTTAAGCTGTAACTTATACCAAATCCTACTCTCTTCCCATGATTGCTGATTCCCACCCATGCTGCCATCTCCACTACGTCAGCACTTAAATTCCAGTGCTGGCAGAAGGGAGGAGAGGAGGATTGGGTGGGGACCTAGTTTTGGTTAGGTGAGATGAACCTTATCCTGTTTGCATGTTGAGAGAAGGAAATGCTTCCCAGGCTACTACTGTGTATATTAGATGAGTTGTAAGAAGAATAAGCATTTTGCCATTTGTGTGCCCAAATAATCTGTGCCTTATCACCCTGAAGAAATAAATGGCTGATGGGAGCCTGGTCAACTGAAGCTTATTTTTAATAACTACAGAGGGAGCTCCATCAGACTGGAAAAGTGCTAAGGTTTTACTATTATTCAAAAACTTCAGGATATGTTTTTAGATAAACATATGCTGATTAACTGGATATCCTTTTTTAAAACAAAATGCAGAGGCTGTTTTCATGCACCGTTCAAAGATGGGGATTTCATTATGACTGCTCAGCATGATTCTATGGACAAACAGGTCAGACAAGTAACTTTTCACCCCCTGATGAAAAAATGCTGATTTGTTGAACACAGTTTTGACTCTGTTTCCTCTGTTATCATTCTATATTGTCTGTCAAACAAAAAATAGATGAAGAGCTGGTTGGCAGCTCACAAAACCCACAGCATCACCACATGCAGGAGCTTATACAGGCGTTCACAGGGATTAACAATAGGACAAAAACTATCCATTGTCTTCAACAACCACCTGGAAGCAAACATAAGATGATGATGATATCTGATATGCAAATGATATCTGGTAAAATTTGTGATGTTGTAAATAACAAGGGAAGAGCAAATTGAATGCAATTTCAGCTATCTGGTAAGCTGTTCCTTCAAACTATGGGTTAGTGTAAAATAATGCAAAGTGCAATGGACTGTGTGCTAAAAAATGAGGCTCTTGGAGAGCCTGTGGGACAAGCAACACTGTCAGCAGAGTGAACAGTCCAGGCTTCATTTCTTGTTAGCAAACAGAGCAGGTCCCTAGGGTTTCAGCTGGGCTCGCAGTACATTTTCCTGCACTTGTTAGAGCTGAAACTGCCCTGTCTAACTGCTACCAGTCCTGCAGGCTGCAGATCTGCTGCTCATGGGCTGTGCTCCTACCAGGCAGTTCATTCACACCCCATTCCTCACCACGGAGAGGTAATTCCCTTAAAAACAGGAATTTTATCAGGAGTTTCACCTTTGGAAAATGACGAAGTCCAACGTGAGAAACTGAATCACCATTTCACATCAACAAAGAGAAAACACTCTCAGTTACCAAATCACTGTCTAGAGTGCAAGGTTTCTCCTCACAGAACTATTCCATTCATACACTGTCAAAAACTGCTGCTGTCCCTTCCCGAGAAGGTGAGGGAAGAACACGACCCAGGCCACTATGAAGCTGATGAGAAAAAGGGGTTTGGAGACATTGCTATACTATTAAGGATGGTTTATCTATTGTAGTTGTTCAGCTCCTGAAATCAAGCTTTTAAATGAAGGCTGCTCAGAAGAAAAGCTCTTTAGAAGATACTCACCTTGGGGGGAATTACTTACCGATCAGGAACTTGAAGCATTTTCTAAATTATTTTTAAATACCTGCTGCTAAGATTGCTTTTAACTATTCTGACGACTTGTGAAGCACACCAGCACTGCAAACTTCAGGCCATTCTTTGCACTAAAAATTTATGGATCTAGAGAGAATTAATTTACTGGAAATTACATCTACAGCACTATAAAGACTTTGCCCTTAGCAGAGCGGGGTGGAAAAGTTGGCAGCCAGTTAGCTATCATTTCTCTCAAGGAAGGATGTTTCAGAAGTGATATAGAAGCAGTCTGTGAACTGTCTGTAAAGACTCTGCAGTGAAATACGGATTTTTAACAAAGTCACTAAGGCTCTATTGTTTAACTCTTGAAAATTCCTTATTGCAGGTGAAGAAGAATTTCACAGCTGGTGAGTAAGTTAAGATCAAATCCTCAATAACAAAGAATTTTAGTTGTCTTTCCCTAGTAACTATTGATACCTGCCCGCTCATCGAGGTGGTATCTCTTCTCAATGCCCATTAAGTCTAGCCAACTGCTAACAGAGGCACCTTAGTACAGCTTCTACACTACATTCAATCCCAGCTAGCATAAGCTCTGCTATTTTTTTTGAGCAAAGACCCTGTAGAAGACTAAAAAAAGCCAGGGGCTGTACCTGAGGGTGTGTTGTAAGCAGAGAAGATCCGGAAACATAGGAAACCTTTTCATAGTGCGACTGGATAATCCAATTGGAACTTCCAAGTGCATAGCCTGAGCTGAGAGGGGTGACCTGCACAGCACCAAACAGCTCCTGAAACACAAAGCAAGAGACATTAACCCAAGCAAGCCCCTGACAGAAGTCAGAACAGGTCATTTTATCATCCATGATGCCAATTTTAAAAGTAGTTCTGCTATTCAAAGCTTTTATGAAGCTGGTTTCCTGAGGTTTATGTCTGCTGGTTTGATTTACCCACGTCTAACAGGACATCCTCTGAGAAAAGCTCTTATTGTGGTAGGGCTTTCATGAAGTCTCTCTTCCACGTGAGTTGTATGGCATCCAGTTGAATTCACACTGAACCATAATCCTACCTGGAGGAATCAACCGGGACCTTGATCCTCTGCCTGCCTTTGCTGTATTGAAGGAACTTGTAGGAGCTTTACATTCTTGAAGACTCCACACTCCCTCAGTTAAATTTTATTGATATTGGCCAGCAGGAGAGAAGGAAGGACAAGCAGTGCTGTACTGGTTTGGTTTACACATTTTGCTGTGGAAAACATAAACTTGACTTTAAACTCTTTTGCTTTATAACTTCATATCTTTTTAAATGTTATCTACTGGTGATTTAGCAACAACACCCTGCAAACTTGATCCAAATTTCAGTTTCAGCTCTGAGCAGAAGCAACCTGACAGTTGTCTCCTTTCCAGGTGTTATTAGAAAGAGTATTGCTTTATCTGTACACAGTAATGTGTTATACTCGTTTTGAGAATGGAAAATAAGCCTCCATGTATACCTCACTAATGTGATCTACTTTCTGGTTACTAAATAATAGAACAAGCGTCTGATTAATGGAATACTAATGATTTTTCTAGTATCCTGGTATCTATTTGGATCCTTCACAAAACAAAACAGGTTCTCCATCCCTCAGAGCGTGTAAACCAAGGCCCTAGATTCTGCTGATATAAAGTGGACAACAAACCTCTCGTGACGCTGTCATGTTTTGAGTTAATTGGCTAATTAGGGTCTGATTATTTTAAAAGTTTGCTTTGGGAGGACATACAGTATGTTCTAGAAATGCCTGCTTTTTCCCAGTAACTACAAAAGGATGACTGGCTCAAACACACAGTTCCAAACCCACCCAATGTAGCCCACAGCAGCACTGGTTACTGTTTCAAACTGTCTTATACATAAACAGCAGCCTCCAAACTTCAGAGGCCCACTGCTTAATAAAAGGGAGCTAATAAAGAGCTGTGTGTACACAACTTACTTTAACCCACCTTTTTATTGCTTACAGCCCTAAGCAACAATAGCAAGTATCATGGCCCACATTGCTGCCTACAAGCCATGTGGGACCTGCAGACTATTGAATTGTTGGTTCAGTTCATTTTAGAAACTACACTGGATTATGGTCAACTGCATTCTAGACAACAAATGTTAGCTGGGAACCCTGGGAAAGGAGTTTTTGAAGTTCAGGTCGAACCATTAGGTTTTGTTTACAATCCCTAATTTGCAGTATAAAAGAAAAGTGGAGGCTAAAGCACTCAAAAGATTCCCAGAAGTGAGATACAGTAACTCGAAGGGGATGTGGCTTACAGACAGAGAGGATACATTCATTTGGTGCATCCTCCCAGCTCTCAGTGGGCCAGCCATCAACTCCAAATTTGAAGGCTCCTCACCTTAAAATTGGCCTCTCCCAGGAAGAGGAGAAACAAATGGATACTCTGTGATTTCACCAAACAAGAACCCTTCCTGGGAGGCAGACTGAGAGACATTCAACATAAACTTGTCTTGCTGTCCTAGGCTAGGGTAACACAGAATCACAGAATCACAGGACCCTAGGGGTTGGAAGGGACCTCGAAGGATCATCCAGTCCAACCCCCCTGCCAGAGCAGGGTCACCTAGAGTCCATCACACAGGAACGCATCCAGGCGGGGTTCGAATGTCTCCAGCCAAGGAGACTCCACAGCCTCTCTGGGCAGCCTGGTCCAGTGCTCTGGCACTCTCACAGGAAAGAAGTTCTTCCTGAGATTCACATGGAACCTCCTGTGCTCCAGTTTGCAACCATTGCCCCTTGTCCTATCATTGGTCAGCACTGAAAAAAGCTTGGCTCCATCATCCTGACCCTCACCCTTTCCATATGTGTAACCATGGATGAGGTCCCCCCTCAGTCTCCTTTTCTCCAAGCTAAAGAGCCCCAGCTCCCTCAGCCTTTCCTCATAAGGGAGATGTTCCACTCCCTTCATCTCTGTGGCTCTGCGCTGGACTCTCTCAAGCAGTTCCCTGTCCTTCTTGAACTGTGGGGCCCAGAACTGGACACAGGACTCCAGATGTGGCCTCACTAGGGCAGAATAGAGGGGGAGGAGAACCTCTCTTGACCTACTGACCACCCCCTTTCTAATGCACCCCAGGATGCCATTGGCCTTCTTGGCCACAATGGCACATTGCTGGCTCCTGGTCATCCTCCTGTCCACCAGGACCCCCAGGTCCCTTTCTCCTACACTGCTCTCCAGCAGGTCAGCCCCCAGCCTGTACTGGTGCATGGGGTTGTTCTTCCCCAGATGCAAAACTCTGCACTTGCTCTTGTTGAATTTCATTAAGTTTCTCCCCGCCCAACTCTCCAGCCTATCAAGGTCTCGATGAATGGCAGCACAACCGTCTGGGGTGTCAGCCACTCCTCCCAGTTTAGTGTCTAACTAGATCTTACAGAAGAGAAAACAGAGAAGGAAGGGCATTTCCAGAGGAAAGCTGGGAAACAACAGTTAGTTGTTAGTGTTGACCTGAGGACAGCTTTACAGGTACTCACAATTTTCTGAGAATACCCCACCAGCTGGATCTTACTGAGCGCAGCGTTCACTTCTGGCATGGTGTAGCACTTCCTCCACATGGACACCTCCACCGCGTCCTTCAGAGGGGCGGGCAGCAATCTGCAAACATCAACAGGGTGTGGGCATTTTCAGAACTTCCCCATGAACCACCAGCTTTCAGTACCATTTATATTCTCCACATCTTATATTCTCCTCTTTTTATTTTATATTTTAAATATGCCTGGTGCTTCCAAGTGAGGAGCAAGACTTTCTGCTTGTTGAGGAGCCGAACGACACTGCCCATTTTGCCTCACCCCAAAGACTTCTTTCCTTCAGCTTTGTTGTTGCTCCCATTCAGCCCTTCCACCACAGACACAGCTGTGATGGAGCTGGTATCACAACTCTTGTGGTGTTTTCACCACGGATGAAAGATGTTGGCTGATCTGACGTGTCCATGTGACATGCCCCACTAGAACTGGTAGAGATGATGGGGATCTTGGATCAGTGTCTATTTTGCATATCCTAAGAAAACAAAAAAGCCATAATCTGGAAAACAAGCCTTAGGTTTGGAAAACAAGCCTTAGGTTTGGAAAACAAGCCTTATGAAGACCAGCTGAGGGAACTGGGGTTATTTAGCCTGGAGAAGAGGAGACTGAGAGGAGACCTTATTGCCCTCTACAACTACCTAAAGGGAGGTTGTAGTGAGGCTGGTGTTGGTCTCTTCTCCCCAGTTGCTGATGACAGGACAAGAGGAAATGGCCTCAAGTTCCATCAGGGGAAGTTTAGGTTGGAGATGAGGAAGAAGTTCTTTACTGAGAGCGTGGTTGGGCACTGGAATGGGCTGCCCAGGGAGGTGGTGGAGTCACCGTCCCTGGGGATGTTCAAAAAACGGGTTGATGAGGCACTTGAGACCATGGTCTGATGGTCAGGAATATGATGGGATAAAGGTTGGACTTGATGACCCTGGAGGTCCCTTCCAACCATAATGATCCTATGATTCTGTCTTGTGCTTCAAATACAGGTTCCTGACCATGAACAAAGACTGGCTCTAGTCTCGTTTTTGTCACCAGTCTCTTACAAAAGCACCCACACCTCAGCTCCTTTGCCTTCAGCTCAGACACCCCACTTGCCCTCCGAGTGTACTGGCAGGGATGCATTAGCTGACACTGCAGAGCTCTCTGAAATCCCCCTACACGGAAGCAGTTAAGATGTTTAACACCAAAGTGAAATCCATCCATTCCACTCTTCACAGACATTGCAAGTTAGCTGGACAGCGTTGTCAAGGGAAGAAGTGAACTGTAATGTCACAGGCTGGAAGAGAGATGGCTAACTTCTGGGAAATAAATCTTCCTTAGCAACATGAACCGAGGCAGGAAGCAGCACAGCTGCCAAATGTGTAAGAAGAATAGGATTTTTTTTGTATATTAAACCAATGCTAAATCAAAGGCTAATTCAAACCAATTTCCAAAGATTTATGGAAATTGGTCAAGTTTCTTTGATCAATTTGTTTAAAGGAATTTAATTTGTTGTTATATCTACTAGGGCAGTGAACTCCTCCATAATTTAAGATACTGAAGAAAGGATTAAGGCCAGCTATTGCCAAGACCACTGCATAGGTCTAGCCCAGTAACTGTAATTCCAGCACTTGCTGGCTGAAAGCATTCTGCGCTCAAGGAAACAAACAAAGCATCCAAGGTCTTTTTTGGGAAGTCATAAACAACAAAAGGCCAAACAATGTGGATAGTTGTCCACCATTGCACTGAAGCAAATTGCCTGTAAAAGCCTTTAACCTACCATAAGATGCATTTAGTGTTGGATGCTTTCAGGAGCTTCTCTTCTGGGAAGAGGAGAATATATCTCCAGGTAATGGAGAAAAGTGGGGAATTGTCCTTGGTGATTGAAGCAAGTTTCTATTAGCCTTGACTCTGTGGCTACACTGTAAATATACTCTGGTTCCTAACAGAGACGAGTGGCACCAGTCTCCAGTGGTTTCATTCTTTGCTGAGTGGCACATGGAGACAAGGAGGAGCGCTGGTTCCTCTGATGTGCCCCTTTTGGCATTCAACCTGTCACCCATGCTCTTAAAATTTGTACAAAAAGTTAACAGAGGATATTTTAAAGTGAATCTTTTAACACTATGGCAATATCCTATTACTGATCATCACATAAAAACCAGATGTATGTGGGTTGATGCTGGGACAGCCAACCTACAGCCACTAACAGGTGTTGTGAAGCAGCATGGTCCAGTGGTTAGTACACATAATTTATGCTTAAGAAACTCAAAGGCTTGGACTTGTAACTGGGCATCAGCACAGACACAATCCCTCCTGTCCAATGCAAAGGGTAACATTTGTATGACATAACATGTTCATTTCCTACAAGAAAGCTGGAGAGGGACTTGTGCTGGGTCCACTTCTGGAGTCCCCAACATCAGAAGGACACGGAGCTGTTGGAGTGAGTCCAGAGGAGGTCACAAAGATGCTCCAAGGGCTGGAGCAGCTCTGCTCTGGCTGAGAGAGTTGGGNAGTGATGCGACGAGGGGGAACGGGTTCCAAGTGCCAGAGGGGAGATGGAGATGGGATGGGAGGGAGAAATTGTTTGGTGTGAGGGTGGTGAGAGCCTGGCCCAGGGTGCCCAGAGAAGCTGTGGCTGCCCCTCCCTGGCAGTGTTGAAGGCCAGGTTGGATGGGGCTTGGAGCACCCTGGTGTGGTGGGAGGTGTCCCTGCCCATGGCAGGGGGTGGCACTGGATGAGCTTTCAGGTCCCTTCCCACCCAAACCAGTCTATGATTCTTGTTTGAAGGGAGAGAAGAGTGGCAGTACCAAACTAGATCAGGGTGCTGGCCTCTCTTGCCTACTGCTCTGCCTCAGGAAACAGCCTGTTTCAGACACTTTATAAAAAGATGTAAGAAACCATCAAACAGGTAGTTGACAAGTGCCTTTCATAAGGCAAACTCCCTCTTTAGCCCCCTGAACCCTAATCAGCATGAAAGATCCTGGTTGAGCATCTACAGAGCTTCCATGAGATTGCTCATTAAAAATAAAAACCAATAGCAATAAAACTTGTTAAGAAATTAGTTCAGAGTGGACCTGACAATGAAAAAATATAAGCCACTATAATGAACAACTTCTTATATTTTATACAGTATTTGCATTTCTAATGCTTCAATGCTTTATCTAATGAAGATGATAATACTTTGTGTTTTATATACTAACTATTCAGAGTAGAACTTGCTGAACTGTAAAGCAGTAATAGTGACTGATCAGCCTGAAAAATGAAAGTTAGACTCAGAAGTAATAAGTATTCTGTTCTGGCAACAGTCAAGTATTCAAAAAGAAAATACACCAAGGATCACATTTTCTTAAATAAGGGATGTCAGTCCAACCCTGTGTGTGCTATTAGCCAGGTGCTAATTTGTGGATCAGTAGTTGTTTGCTCACATGCTACAATAATCAGCTCCATTCATGCTTGCATGACATTTGTCACCAGGATTCTCAAAACACTTTGCAAACATTAATTAAGTCCCTGTATACCCTCTACGGTGAATAGGAGCTCCATTTCACAGCAGCACAGGGAGTCGAAGGGGGAAACTCAGAGCACAGGTGGGGCACAGTTGGAAAGGGAATTCAGATTTGTTCCCTTGTTCCAGCTCATAGACAACACTGGCTTGTACCAGCCTTGAGGCAGAGTTTATGATACACAGACTTTTGTTATTAAACAACCACAGAGCTACTAGTTCTGTCTCATTATCCCCACCAGCACAGCATTTCCTTGTCCTGCCTCTATCAAACACTTGGGCAAGGTGTGCATTTCATGAAAGCTGAGGGCCCTGCCATCTGATCAAGGTTCCCAAAAACGTTTGATATTGTGGCAGTGCTCTGTGCTCTACAGAGACCTGGAAGAGGGACAGGACACTGTCTAACCCCAGGGGGTAGGCTCTGGTACCTTCCTGCTACCTCCACTGGTACCCCATCACAGCAGCTACTTGATAGCACCAAGGAGGAATTATCAATGTTAGGGTAGGTATCATCAATGGTTAGGAATTATCAATGTTAGGGTACTTCCCAAGCAATATGAGACAGAAAAATGTATTTTAAATACTGCTCCAACAAAAAGACTCCAGCCTTCTTCTGCAGTTGAATGAAAACAAAGATTACCTCTCTGTGTACGCCTCTGGAATAGTCAACAGCACACAAAGTGCTAGACAGCACTTTTTCTAAAATATGACCATCAGGAAAGTGACATTAAAAGAGCTCCAAGATATATGATCCTCCTTTAAACCACGCATACAAAACACACGCTGTAGTGTGACAGGAATAATGGCTCCAGTTCTCACTCTTCACATCACTGAGCTTCAGGAGTGGTTCTGGTCAGGCCAGCAGACTCCAAAATTAAAACACCACCACTCTTCTGATCAGAGTAAATCCTGATCAACTTTATTGCCTTTAGTTTTGTTTTACACCTGTGTTTTACTTGCCTCCTTCAGAAGGGTGAGAGTTACAGTGCTGAGATAAGATTGCTCCTAAGCTCAGCAAGCGAGTACAATATATAGTTAAACATATGTTAATCTGGATTTTTAATTTCTTTGTTTTGTGATGTTGGAAAATATCAAGACTACTTTTATAATGTATGAAAGAACTCAATTTTAGTAAAATCAAGCCACGTTAAGAATGAGGAATAGAAACTGGGAGATCAATTAAAAATGCACAAAGCAGCTTTTAAAAATAACTAATCAACCAGCCCTACCTCCAAAATGTGCTAACAGCAAAATTGTCTCCTCCATAGAACATGTTGTGCACCTAAAGTTGTTTTTAATTCCAAGAAAAGCATTATCTGCAATTAGTAAACTGTATGGATAATTTTTAGATTAGATATGCTTTGAAGATTTTAGATGTAGAGACCTCACTTTTACGTACCTTGTTGTTATGTATACACGGAATAACAGACATGGAGTTTCCAACTAAACTTCTTTATTCAGATTTCAATTTGCTTCTCATCTTTGAAAAGTCAAAGAAAATACCTCTGCTGTTCAAGTGTAAAAAAGGCTGCAGCCCTGGGGAGGAAGGTAGCACTGCTCTGTGGTTGGCCCATCAGTGACCTCCAGCAGTTGTCTTCACTTTCTTAGCATTTCAGCAAAAATGAACGTAAATATATTTTTAAATTAAAATTATTCCAATACAATAATTAAGTTTAAATAGCTCCCTAATTTCAACAACTTTTTATGATGTTAATACAAAAATCTGCTGGTTTTATCTGCGATCACGGACCTTAGCTGTGTGAGGGGAGACTTTTGTGTTAGCAAGTCTCCCTTCGAGAACCAAACTTGTGTGGTTGTTTGGAAGACCAACCATGGGCAAATCATCAAAGAAAGGAGTCATAGCTGTTAACCTCTAGACTATTTTGTTCCCTGTTTAATGCAGCAAATCACATGTCAGGTAGTGGCAGCTGACCCATCGTGACAGTGAATTCTAAACTTTGGGTAGTGTTTTAGGACAGTCACCCTTTCCCAGTGGCCTGTTCCTTACCTCTGTACCTCCTTGTTCTTCCACATGGAGGCAGACTGAGCCTTTGGCACTCGTTCAATGGAATTCACCAGTTCTTCCATGAGAAGTCTGAAAAGACACCACCACTAAATCAGCATTGCAGCCTGTAATGCAGGAGGAAACTTTGTCTCGCATGTTTCCAAAATATCACACGAGCTGTAACACTATTAGGCAGTTTTAAAGGGAGGTTCTTCCCACGGAGGCACGGCAGGAATTACCCCATACCAATGCATCAAGCTCAATCTAGTTCAATTCTGCCTGCCTGATTTCCACAGCAGAGGATCTGGCCCACTGGGTTATGGGTTATTTGGAAAGTGAGAGGACCAGAGGAACTCCCACATCTTTCTCCTGCTGTGCAAGACGATTTCTTCATTACTGACTGCTTGTCATACGGGATGAGACAAAACAGATGAAGAAAACTCATTAGCTGATACCTGTGTATCACTTAGAGGAGCCAAGCACACCGTTAGAGTGAACTCTCATCACCTACAAATGCACAATACAGCATCTGAGACACAAAAAGGTCAAGGCATTAAAAACTGGCACTGCAGATTCAACTAACAAAACTAAACCACATTTGTAATCGTATGCATCCTTCCCATTGAAGGTAGGAATGGCATCTGGAATTGTTTGGGGTGGGGAGAAGCACATCAGTATACTCTCCAATAAGACCATGCTTGTTAGCTTCAGCTATGGGCCAGCAATACCACAGAGGTCTACTACTAGTTCATATTTATACAATTCCCTTCTCCTACAAGGGCCTTCAGTTTCTGTTTGTTTTTACACAAAAGGAGAATTACTCTGGCATGGAAAGTTTGCATAGGAGTTCTAATAGACAAAGATTCCTGCCCTGAAGTGCTTACAGGGTAGTTCAGATACCATGGCTTAATTTGCTTTCTAATTATTGAACATGGCAGCTGTTCTGCATGAGAGATGTGCACAGCACAACTCTAGTTATACTGCACTGAGGATCAAACCTGCAGCCTTTGGTATTCACCTATACAATCAACAGACAACTTTGTAAGAAAACACTGCCAGATTTGATGACCAAGAATTAAGCTTTTGACTGCACTGTCAGGTCTCACATTTTCTACTTTAGTCTCTTATTTCTACTGTCTTCCTTAGTGCTTCTCTTTGGATTTCAGAGCTTATGTATCTCAATTGTCATTTGAGAGGAAGCCAGATTAAATTCCCTTCCATGGTGTGGAGGAAAGTGTGATTATATGAATTTCAACTGCTGAAAAACTACAAGGCAATAATCTTAAAGTCATTTATTGTTGAAAAGATTGGTGATTCCTCTTTTGTTTAAGCGGAGCAAAGAGATGCAGGAAAGATCTTTGATTCACTGTTTTTGAAGGTTTGAAGTTGGCTACGTGGTAATTGCTGCTCAAGGTGTCTCAGTCCACTCAAGATCTGCTATCCCACATCTACTGCCTGGACTCACCACAAAGCACCTGCTGTAAATGTTGAAGACAGATGGTTCCAGAGGTTGGGAAACATTGAGTTAACACATTTGCAGCACTAAGGACTTGGCTGGTGTTCAGCTACTACCTAAGAGCCTCTTCGGAACATTAGACACCACTCCTCTCCCCATATTGTCCTTTACACCTTTTTCTTAGCAGTGATGAAAGAGGAGTAGAGAATATTAAGGGGCTTTTTACCTGCCAATTTGAACAGTGGGCTCAGTGGCGTACACTGTTCCAGCGAATCCTGTGTACTCTGTGATATAGGGCAATGCCATCATGCAGTGATAGTTTGAGATCAAGATTACATCTACTGTGGAGAGGTCAAGCAGCTCCGTCTGAAAACACAGGAAAGAGACAAGCAAACTGTAACCCTTTCGTGCAGTTTAAGCAATGGCAGAAAAACAACTCGTTCTTTTTTAAAAAAATATTGCAGAATGTAAACTATTTATTAAAAAAAAAAAGGGGAGGAGGCATGTCTCAGCTGTGGCAAAGATGAATGTTTCCTTTAAATTGACAAGATTTATTTTAAAAGCCCCTTAAAATTATTCCCTCCTCAAATCTGAAAAGGAAACCATGTCCTGGGCTTGCCTGTCTTTCATGTAATGAAATGGCTGCTGTTGAGAAGCACGATGGTTACACTTCTATCAAAGAACTGATATGTGCTCTTCCTTAGGGAGGAACACTCTGCCCAGACACCAAAACTTCTGCAGCAGCAATTCAACAGGGTGCCTCACATTTTTTATGTGGCACATGGTACTGCAACCCAAGACAGTGAGAAAGATGAACGCAGATTGTATTTATTGATATGTTTAAAATAATTCCCATTATTTTCCCAAACTAAATGCTTGGCATCTTGATCATTCACATTTTCTAAGGCATGAGATTGCGCTCATTCATAGGATACAACAAAACAGATGGGTGGGTCCAACTTGTTTTGATGTGACAGTTAAGGCGGCAGTTCAGGGAGTGAAAGAAGATTTCACACATTGTTAAAGGAATCTTAATTAGAAATATTTACTGGTAATGCTATAACACAAATGGTGTCAAGTCAGAAATTTACAAGATATATGACCTCTAACTCAGTTATTATAGAGCAGCTAATGGAATTCAACACTCATCAAGCACATATTATCTGATTACAAGGCTTGGTCCAGCAATTTGAATAAAAAAGGCAAGAAAGTAGGTCACTCTGCTTTTCAGAGGGCTGACACAGCGCTCTGGTGACAAGCTGCTTAACTCTCAGCTAAGTGTTCATGTTTTTAGTCCATGATCACAGCTGATATTGGAGGCACGATCTCCAAACTGAGCGCAGTAGGTGAAACACCATCCACAGATTCATGACAGGGCAACCTTTTATCTCACTAAGCTTGCCAGGCAGAAATACGTTCACCACCTGGTATCAAAGAGTCTGCTGATGCCTGTTCCTACCAAGCTGGCCCTTCATGGCTTGGGTTTCACCTGTGTCCAGACCACACAGGATCAAATGTGTCCAGTTCTAGTGTCCCCAACATCAGAAGGACACGGAGCTGTTGGAGCAAGTCGAGAGGAGGCCACAAAGATGCTCCAAAGGCTGGAGCAGCTCTGCTCTGGGGACAGGCTGAGAGTTGGGGTTGTTCTGCCTGGAGAAAAGAAGGCTCTAGGAAGACCTTGGAGCACCTTCCAGTGCCTGAAAAGGCTCCAGGAAATCTGGAGAGGGACTGGTGCCAAGGGCAGGGAGTGATGGGACGAGGGGGAACGGGTTCCAAGTGCCAGAGGGGAGATGGAGATGGGATGGGAGGGAGAAATTGTTTGGTGTGAGGGTGGTGAGAGCTTGGCCCAGGGTGCCCAGAGAAGCTGTGGCTGCCCCTCCCTGGCAGTGTTGAAGGCCAGGTTGGACGGGGCTTGGAGCACCCTGGTGTGGTGGGAGGTGTCCCTGCCCATGGCAGGGAGTTGGGACTGAATGATCTTTAAGGTCTCTTCCAATTCAAACCAGTCTGGGATTCTATGAGTCTATGAAATGGGGAGTCACTCAGCACTGAGCTGAATCCCAGCCCACCAAGCCATCAGGAGGATACAGAACACCACTTCCCAAGTTTAAGCATCCCACGCCTCAGCATCCTAGAAGCATTTACTAATAGGATGAGAAAAGGGTGTCAAAACCAAAACAAAGTAAAATCTTCCCTGGGACTTGCGGCAATCTCACTAAAAGTGCCTATGAACTGAAGAGATTTAAAAATGTTTCCTGAATGTGAAGTGAGAGAAACCAGAAGGTTGCCAAGCAAGGAAAGGGCTGCACCCTGCACTCTGACTCGTGGAAGTGTACTCTGCTGCTGAGACAGTCTCTTACCACCTTGCGGCTTCTGGATTACTTTCAAAACTTGGCTTGCTTTGGCAATGGTGTTCCTGGAAGTGATACTGTGATGCTCAAACTAACTGCTTGTGCAGACAAGTTTCTTCAAAAGAAGTGGCATGGAAGGAGACAAAGAAGACAAAGCTCTTTCACACAAGTTCCTTCTTATATTGTACTGCCAAACACCAGCAACATTTCTACTTTGCTGGCTGTGACATCTGAACTCTCCTCCAGACAGGGGAGCCTGTGAAGCTGGAGATGTGAGCTGTGTATCATTAGTGGATCTGCTCCTAGTGCTTGCAGAGAAGACTTGGCATCTGTTGGGAACTTCGAGAACCGAAGCATTTGAGAGGTCATTTGTAAAGTCCCTGCAATGGTGACATGTGCAGCTGGTTGCTGTCTTCTAGTTGTAACATGGACTGCTGCGAAACAGAGCTACTTTCAGCGATGACACTGGTATAATGAAGCAGCAACTCAATATCAGTCATATTTAGAGCTACAGATGTGGGTATTTTCCAACCCAACAAAGTAACCAGCAAGCCTAGCTGAAGCACCCCAACTCCAGCACATCACCATTCCTGTGCATGGCCTCAATTCCAGAGGGAATCCAGAAACTCAACTCCATCCTTCCCAAGATCTGGGACATAATGGCACTTTCTAGGCATACAGATGCTTCCTACATCCCTGCTGTCCACAGATAGAAACCAGAAAGCACAGAAGAACCCAGAATCATTAGGGTTGGTTGGGGTTTTTTTTTGTGATTGGATTATATCCATTCCTGTTGGGGAAAATAAGCAATTGCACACAGATCTATTGATATCACTTGTCAAAACTAGTACCAGAGCTGCCAACTGGAGTTGAAGAATCAAGATGACAAGAGTCAGAAACTGCAGAGGTGAGTTTCATGGAATCAACAGACAGAAGCACTATTGCCAGAACCCCAGCAAACTGACAAAAAGCTTCCAGAAGTGTTTTGTACTTTCTGTCAACAAGGTCAGGAAGAATGGAGACGAAAAATCCCTACCCAAAAGCAATCATCTCTGTCTTTGAAAGACAGAGAAAACATCCCCAACATTAAATCAAAGAACTGATGTTATCGCAGTCTGAACACAGCTGAGGAAAGAGGATACTTTTCCCAGACTATTTCCCATCAATCTCTGCTCAGCTTTTTACTTCTCCAGCTCTCTCACGTACACCATTAACCTGATCAGTCCGGTAAGCCCAGTTAATTCAAATGTTTTCAATAGTCCTGCTTTGTTGTGGTTTTTTTTTAAACTCAGGTATTCTTGAAAAAAAAACAACAGCTTGAGAAGCAGGTACTTGCAGTTATCTCAGTGGATATGAGGCTACAGCTCTTCCCTCAAAGAGGCAGTGATGAAGAGCTAAGAAGGCAGCAAAACATTTGAACCTAAATTTGGTGCTGGTAGAACAGCCCATCTGAGTGCAGCCCAGCAGAATGAAACAGTGGTCTCTTCTCCAGAATTGCTAATGACAGGATGAGAGGAAATGGCCTCAAGTTCCATCAGGGGAAGTTTAGGTTGGAGATTAGGAAGAAGTTCTTTACTGAGAGGGTGGTTGGGCACTGGAATGGGCTGCCCAGGGAGGTGGTGGAGTCACCGTCCCTGGGGGTGTTCAAAAAATGGGTTGAAGAGGCACTTGAGGCCATGGTCTGATGGTCTGATGGTTAGGAATCTGATGGGATAAAGGTTGGACTTGAGGACCCTGGAGGTCCCTTCCAACCATAATGATTCTATGATTCTATGAGTGCCTTAACCACCCGGCTGGCTCCCCGGGGGAGCTCCACTAAGCAGGTCATGGAGCTGTGGTTAGAGACAATCAGCTTTCCTTGTCTTCATTCACAGCCCTTATTTAGATCAGCACATGCATCCTGTCAGAACGGAGTCCAGCTCAGTCACATTGTCTTTGGAAAGTCCACAAAAAGGGACAGTTAAGTCTAATTTTTCTGTGAGACACTGATCTGCTCAAGGAGACCCCCTAGCTCTCCCAAAACCAATGTTGAAAAGTGCTGTTTCCACCCTTTTCCCAGTGTCAGAGATACTAGAGGCACCTTAAAAATCACACCAGTTGTAGTATTATTACTTACTGAGTGGTAATAAATTAGCATGAATCTGATAGTAATTATTTAGCAAGTTTCTCCCACATAATTGAATGGGGTCAGATTTTTCAGTAAGGTTTTGAATAAACTCACCTCTGGCAAACAGAACTCGGGCACAGAGTCTACAAACACATGGCCAGAGCACTCCTTTAGTTCCTGTGAGAACAGCACATCAACAGAGAGAACACAAAAGTACAACACAACGTTACTCCAACACAGCAGATTTTGCACTTTCAAAACCTTTTCTTTATCACAGGTAATTTCCAGCCCACTTCTACGTTATGTTTATCCCCCTTCTAGATGCAACTTGCTGTAAGTCCATCTACTGAAATTGCTTTCATGCAAGATGAGGCTGCTTGGTACTTCAAGGCATCAGATCCTCCTTTGGAGGAACAGAGAGAGTACCCTGGTAGGTAAGGAAAGAGTCCCTGGCTGGTTTTGCTGGGGCCATGAAGGAGGTGCTGTCCTAGGAAGCTGCATTTTCTCTGCTTTTCCAACTGCAGATGTGTTGGCTGGGAAACCTGTAACAATGCAAGTTGACTTTGTCTATCAGAATTTAAGTATGAACTGAAAGGAGGGTCATGAAGACTACTCTCCTTGGAACTGCTGCTCTCCTGACCCGGAAGGTGTGCACAGCACCTTTGTAAGTGCCCTGGCTATCTTACACATTTGGAAATTAATTTCTTCTCCAAATAATATCAAACATTTTCTGTCTTATTAGGAGCAGAATATAATTTTTAGTCCCTGTCTCAGAGCATGTGGTGAAACATCTTTTTGGGAACTAAGCTCCACGTGGCACTTTTTGTTAGATTTACCTCTACTGGATCTCTAGTCCTCTATTTTCTTCCTTTTTTGTCAAGACTGACTATCACACAAAAAGTCACATTCTTCAAGATTATGTGTGGAACAAAAACATTCCCAACTCTAGTCCTGAGACACCTCACAGGCTACCTATTTACTCACCCTGCCTTCTCTCATGGATGCTTCTCCTGCTTGTCCCAAGGCGAGTGGTCTCAGCCAGCTTCAGACTGACAGAATTAAAGATTGAATCCAATTCTTAATAATTACAGTGCACCTGCCAACTCATAACGAATGAGCAATTACATCTAGTGGCAGAAGTCTCCTAACCTCATCTCAAGGGAGTTCAAAATGATTAAAACTAGATCGCAGCAAATTTCAATGCCTCTCCAGGACTTAAGTTTTATAACTGTCATCCAGAGAGTGCTATAACAGGAATGTCCACCCGACATGATAAAACATCCCCCTTTGACTCCTTCCCTTGCCTTTTTCCAGCATGGGTCAGAGAATTTACCATTCCAAGCAGTGACAGTGGTCAAGGTGAAGGCAAGAGATGCTGCCTTTGAATTTTTAACACGTGATTTCCATTGATGCTGTGCAAGTTTGAAGATTTCTTCTGCGTGCACGCTGCAGCAGCAGCACCCCAGAAATGTAAATATATTACACATAAAAATACACTGACAGCCCATCTGTTCTTTGGACAGAACAGAGCCCAAAGCTCTAGGACCAAGGCTGGGGTTCAAGAGAAACCAATTCCAGGGGATTCAAACTGAGCAACTCCATTCCTGTCACTGAGCCTCTGCAGCTCTGCGATTGCCAGTTAGCATGTGCTCTGAATAGAGCTGTTACTATTTTACTAACAGAAATGCTGCCTATACAGTTTCTTTTGTCTCCAATGAGAAGAAAAATCAGGTCTTTAATCTATGATCTTCAGCTCCCTTGCCTGTAAAAATCAGATCAATCCATTCTGTCCACCTCAAAGTCCCCTACAAAGGCAACTATTATTACTATTTCCCTTTAATGTTCACATAGTCAGAGAATAGTCTATTAAAACAGTATTTTCTCTACTGATACCAATCGCTGCACGCATCTGAAATGTATCTGCCTATTTTACTAACATCTGACATATTTTTGTGTTCATTGTTCCCCTGTGGCAGATCAAGCTGGATGCTGCAGTGCCTAGTTTTGGTTGAAGCCCCAGATAAATTCTGCCTACAAACTAACATGATGAAAAGAGAGGAAAAAAGACAAATTCTGTGCCTCTCATGTAGCTGAGGAAGCCTTGTGTCTTAGAACTAGGAGGCTGGAGATAATATCCTCCCTGCTATGTCCAGCAGCAGAACACATGTTGATTTCAGAGGCCAAAGACATGCTTTTCCTCTCTATAAGAGACCTCTCATGGGCAAACCATTCACTTTCTCATAGTTCTCCTGCCTAGGAAAGGGTATGATACCAACCTCATTTATAAGCATGCTCTGAAGCTTCAGCATCAGAAAAGTAAGACTGCTGAATAAAAGGCACTCTAAGAAGGCAAAGCACTATTATTTATGGAGCTCCATGAAATAAGATTCATACTGATTTCTGCACTTTAAGAGGATTTTTTAAAAAGCTATGCTACGTCTGAAGACTGAAAGCCTCAGAGTTGCTATTAGCATTTTGTTTCAAAACGTTCTGCTCTACAAGGACATCATGGCTGGGAAGGGTACACGCAGAAACCTTTGCCATGAGTCAGCATGGAAGTATTGTTCCTGCAGTGCAAACTCCTAACCTGTCAGGTAGTTTTTTGCATGGCAAGAAAATTCTAATCATCAGTACAGTACCTTGTCCAGAAACGTGCTTCCATCTTTCAAAACCCAACCAGGAAGTTTGGACAGCCTGGGGCTGCAAAAAGAGACAAAAAAAAATGATTGCAATATTAATTGTATCATTATCAGTCTCTAAGCACAGATCTTCTATTTGGTGTCATGCAGGAGGAGACCACCATTTCTGTCTCAGGGAACTAACAATCTCAATAAAACAGACAGACAGCTTCACTGTGTCTAAGTGTTCACTGAAATGACTTTTACAAATCATGATTATGGCACTTATAAGGAAAAAGAATAAGAGGACGATGCATGCAGGGAGCTTGATTTTAGTCATTTATGGTGAGAATTTCAAAAAGGCTCAGTGCTGCTTAGGTTGTCCTGTGGTGAAACTGGCTGTATAAATGGAAGAAGGGTTAGGGCAGCAGCAAACTCTATGCCTGAAACAACACAAAAGCACTGTAAAACTGCTCTGGGACAGACGATGACAGACAAATATTCCCATTAGCGATAGCAGGGAAAGAGAGATGCTCTGGACTAAATCATTTATAGACACGGAGGCTGTGATTTTATATCCACATAAACCATGGTTTCACTCTTAGGTCTCACCCTGAAAGCCCACGCCGACAGCTGTGCAGTGCATTTACCTGTGTGGGAAGGACAAAGGGGCAGGGAGGTTTTGCTGCAAACTGCACTTGTTAAAGCTGGCAGGTTGGTACCAGTCAGCAAAGGCAGAGACCCTTTGTTTAATTGTTTCAAATGCTAAGAGAGAAACTTGAAGGTGGACACTGTAATCCTGAGTTTACAGCAGTAATTGCTGCAGCATTTCTTGCTGCCATAACTGAGAGACCCATCCATATTTCACAGTGACATTTGATTTCTTGTGAGCCTACAACTTAGCTCTAAAAGCCCTGTCTGCTCAGGTTCAGGCGTATCTACAGAAATCCAAAAAAAGTGGAGGAAATGAGAGAATTGAACCCGCCTGGAACCAAGCCCTGCCACAACCTCAGATCTGGAGACAGAACAAGAGAACCCAGTTGCAATGAAATCTGCAAGTGTCGCACACTAAGCTCTAAAGACAAGCGTGCTTATATGCTGTAAGGGCTTTTAAATTTAAGATCCTGCAAATAGGAAGTGATTCGAGGGCTCAGAGGAATGTTGTGTTCAGTCTAAGATCAGTATAAAAGAACAAATCCTAACTGGCACTCCAGAAAGTCATGAGGAAAGAAAAAGGGGAAATCTAAGCCTCAAGAAGCAAAGACAGAAGGTGAGAGCAGAAGGATGTGTCATCGAGACGGTATGCCAGAGAAGTGCAGCCCCCTTTTGAGGATAAAGACTAAAGTCTGAAGAAGTCTGATGATAGAAAAGATCAGGTGGCTTAATGTACTCCCCGCTGACACATTCAAAAGCACAATTTAAGAGCAGTATTTTGAAGCCTGAGGGGGCTGAGTAGAATTGGTGCAGAGAGGAGAAAGAGCTCAGGAAAAAGCAGGGGAAAAACAAGAACAAACCACTCTGCTATGCAGCAACTTCGGCATATAAGGGAGGAGAAGGACAGAAACCGTGGTTGAAGGGGACATCTGGAGGTCTGTAGTCCACTGTTCTAAAGGCAGTACTAGATCAGGTCAGCTGCAGCTTTGTCCAGCTGGGTCTTGCAAATCCCTGGAGCGTGAGATTCTAGACCCTCTCTAGGGATGGGTGAAAGCTTCCTCACTGGGAGGCTGATGTCCAACCCAAGCCTCTCCAGACACAATTTGCAGCCTTTAGCCCCTTACACTGCCTGCCACTGTTGAGAAGAGTTTGGCTCTGCTGCCTCTGTAACCTCCTTTCAGGCAGATGTAGGTGGCTGTTAGCTCCCCGTCTGTAGCCTCCTCTCTGCCAGACTGAGCCAGCCCAGCTCCCTCCACCTCTCCATGTAGTCCTGGGCTCCAGACCTTGACCACCTTGGAACCCCTTGAACACTCTCTCCAGTTTCTGAGCATCCCTCTTTGATTGGGAATCCAAACCTGGATCCATTTGTGGTTTCACCAGCATGAGGTAGAGCAAAATGAGCTTTCCTTGACATGCTTGCCCTACTCCCCCTAATTTAGCCTAGCACACCGTTTGCCTTATTCATGATGAAAGAGCACTATTGACTTGTGCTGAACCTGGCATCCACTGGAGCACACAGCCTTGTCAAGAGAGGCAAAATTAGCAAATAGGTCTTGTGTGTGGGTGAAAGTGGAATAAACTACACAGGACAGAAAGGACTCTTTGCCTTGAAGACGAGAAGTAACACAGTTTCTGCAGACATAGTTTTGACATTGTAATAGAGTGATTGATTAATCCAAAATAGCTAGAACTGTCCCATAAATAATGTGAGAGAGTGTGTCATGACTAGACAGGAAAGGTTAAGAGCTTCCCACATGTTCATTTCACCGTTCTGCATTTGACTTTGATACAGGGGAGAAAATTCCAGTTGACAAACCTTTAAAGTACATGAACTGGCATGAAGTGTTTGACAACTGCAGGTACTTTGCACATGCTCCATGGGCTGGGGAGAACAAGGACTGCCATTTCCAGGACAAGGTGGAATCTAAATACCTTTTGATGGGATTTTTTTGAAGACCAAAGAACCTTAAAAAATGCCCAGGCCCTTTAATGACACAAACACTACAGCACCCTCTCACAGATTAAAGCACAGGTTCTCAAAATGTTTGCTCAAGGAGGGTCCCATGCCAGGTACAACACAGGATTTAGCTGCATAGCAGAGATCCTCTGTCATATCATACCTTTGTGCTCCACAGAGGTAAAATTCAGGGCACCTCTGGAGACCACATACTGTGACTTGTGGAACCCAAGTTTAAAGAAGCACATCTCTCTGGTTAAGATTTCACATGGGTCCATCTCAGCCCAGATGCAAGAAGCAGCACACTTGGTTCTGAGAGGACACACAGCTGGTAATAACCTAAGATCTGACAGACCTGTGTTCAAATTCCTGTGCTGCTACGGGCAGTGGGTCCTGCTTGTAGTCTCCCACTTGGAAAGTGATGATAATGTCAGCTCTCTTGTCACCTGGCTGTGTTATAACCCACATTTGAATTCCAGAGGTATTTAGACATCATGGAAACAGACAGCTGATACATAATGGCTCAACTATGAACACTACAGAGAGATAAGGGTGTTTTAGTAGCATCCACATCTCCCCTCGAGTTTCTAACTCATTTCCACAACTCCCTGCAGGACATCTGTTTTGTAGAATGCTGAAGAGATCAATTACTTGCCCAAGTCCACGTGCTTAGGAGAATCCTTGCTGCAAGGGGTGTTCAATCACCTTACTGACAAGATTGATTGGATTTAAATCCAACTGTTTGCTCCAATCCCACTGGGCCATCAGGGGTCAAATCTGACATCCTTTCTTATTGAGTTTGAGTCATTTCAGTGCAGACATTCTGGAGGTACTTGGGGGATTCCAGGTTGTGACCTGCAATTTGGCTGTTCATTCCCAGGGTTTGCTATCAGCAGACAAAGCTGCCATATCCCCAGGGAGCCTCCATGCCTGCCGTTCTAAAGAACCTCTTAAGCCTTTGTTCAGTCACCTAATTTTGCTACTGTTCCTTTCTCAATTTCCTTTTTCTTTGGGAGGGTGGGAGGAAATGAATGCAAGGTAATTGTGTCTGTACCTGGATTTCCCAAATTTTCTGGATCCCTTCAAAATCTACCACTGCCCCTAAACATTGTAGTTTGCAATTAAATTATGGAATGGGACAAAAATTGACTATAGCACTGATCCCTCCTAAGGCATCTGTTGCTTACTCTACAGCAGACCTTGAACTCCATGTTCTTGCAGAACAATGCATACATTGTCTATTCTTTTCCTCTCCAAAAAATAACAAATCATAGGAAGTGCTGGACAAATGGCTTTAACCTCATGAAGTTACTTAGGAAACTCCCTT
The DNA here is from genome assembly GCA_013398125.1 of Aegotheles bennettii. Lineage (NCBI taxonomy): Eukaryota > Metazoa > Chordata > Aves > Caprimulgiformes > Aegothelidae > Aegotheles > Aegotheles bennettii. The sequence continues at coordinate 146,168 of VZRW01003955.1, read as the reverse complement.
TCCCAATCATATTCTCCCCCTCTCAACCAAGTCTCCCCTGAACCCAGCACATTCCTCACTTGTCTCCTTGTGGATCAAAGTTACTAAATGGCTTTTGTGAAAATTCCTACTGCTTCCCACCACCGAGAGTCACTCATTCCCAACTTTCCAATCCCTTAATTTTTGTAATTTATTCCATTTATGCAAGATATAAGTCACCTAACTGAATATCCAAATTAATCTAAAAACTTTGGAAAATGTGACTTCATAGTTAGGGCATAGATGGGGGAGTCTTGATCTCTGGATTCTCTTCTAGACTCTACTTTTGTTTCATTGCTGTTCCATTCCTGTGCCCAGCTGCACTACCCTTCTATTTATTTAATTTTTAAAAGGGAACAATTATGCCATCAAGTCAACTAACGAAGACTGTTAAGTGCTGTTTTTTCCTTGCATTAGCCCATGCTCTGAAGAAAAGCCTAAGACCGTGGTTAAACAGTACTTGTTGGGCTCCACACACTCCATCTCAGTTACTCATTTATCTCATCTTGCATGAAGAAGCCAGAAAGATGACAGATATGTGACCTCACTTGTGCTGAGCAGTTGCAGCAATACTTTACTGAAGCTTAGAATAAATTATCTAGAAAAACCAATCAATAAATCCATAAAATGTCTTCCGTCTACCGAGCCAAAGGACGTTATTTTGATAAAGAGAATTTTTAAGTGAACAAAGTCTATTTATGACATCAGATGATGCTGTTCATTTGTACTCATCCCAGTACACCATTTCACCCAGAGCAATCCAACTGCAACCCAAGAAGACACAGGCTAAGTGCTCACAGGCTGCAGAACATACCTCTGGACCAGTGGCAATGGGAGGAAGTTGAGGGTAGATGTCATATCCAGCCCACAATCCAACATGATGGTGGTGGATTTGAACTTGAGCACGTTGCATGGTAAAGTTGGATGTCCTGACAGGCAGTACTGAAAGAAGAACATAAGGATGAGTTACTCGTGACCTTTACCAACAGAGTGAACCCCCCTGAAAATTGCCATTTCCCCCCTTATTTTTAAATATATAGTTTCAAACACACCAGAACAGAACCTGACTCCCTATGAATCTGTGTCTCACAGCTGAAATTTCCCCCTGTCAGGCTATCAGGGGGCAGATTTCCTTCAGACAAGTTTTTCTGATCACAGGGGTTGACAGGATGACACAGCTTCTCTCTCCAGTTTAGGACATATGTGGAATCTCTTTTTTCTAACCACCATTTTCACAAAAAACCTAGAAAATCAGTGTATTTAAAACTGAGTCTGACTGGCAGAATTTGGCTGAAATTGGCTAGCAAATTCGAATGTTACTTGGGGTGCAAAGGGAGGGAGAGAATCCCTGCAGGAACAGAGTTTGATTTGCTTAAGAAAACAGCCTAAACAACCAAACAAGGTGCAGCCCACACCTCCTGCAGCTGCTTGGCACAGATCAGCAGAGGAAGCTGCACACGTGCAGGGCAGCAGCTCTGGGGCATGATCTCACCTGCTTTTTGTCTTGCTAAAAGCAAACAGGAAACACGAGGGAATGGACAACCATACCTGAATGGAAGGGTTTGTGTACTGAGAAATCCCAAATGCTTTGCAGGCTTAATGAGCCAGCAAGCAGGTTATGTACAGGGGCACTCGGGCATCATTGAGATGCAGTCACCTCTGGTATGGAGAGTGGCAAACATTTAACAAGGCACAGGAGCAGCTGAAGCTTTGAATAAGAAGAGAAGTGAATAAAAATGCCAGCTTTAAAATGCCGGAGTGAAAAGGTAAATGTCTGAATAGAGCGTGGCCACCTCTGCATGGGGCTTTCTCCTCTTTGATGGCTCTTCAGGGACTGCAAGAATGGGAGATTTTGCACCTCCAATACAAGCTTTTTGCATCTCCGAAGTCTGGGCATCTGGCAGCACAAACTTTAGTTTTAAAATTCAAGTTTTGGTCAATTAAGATGAAAAATATCAACTGGTTGGCCACGCACTCCACTAAAAACAGACCCAGTCATTTTCTAAGTCGTTTATACCCTATGCTTGCTTTCCATACTTCACTCTATGAAGTGGAAAGAAGGTAGATTTTAATTTTCTCCCTCTGCTCACAATATATTAACTGCAACTGTCTGGACTAACAACTCCCAAGGAGTCTATTTACATACATTGATCAAAAAACCTGGTTTAAATGATATTTAAATATTTAAAAAAGCTACTAAGCCCCAAATATTAAATAAAAAACCATCACAAATACTTCTGTTTTAAATTCACAAAAGCCTTAATTATTCAGGAGCAACGTTACATTTTGCCTGCTGCTAGCAAAGTTTAAAAACAACATGAAAAGCCAAGCTGGTGAAGAAGTGAGAATACCAGTAAGGAATTCAGTTGTTTTATTTGCAAATGTGAAATACGCACGTGAAATTAAACTCTCACCAGACCAGAACTTTGACAACTGGAGCTATAAATCCAAGCAAATAGAAAGAAATGAAGGGAAAAATCAGATCTAGACTATTTTTTGCAGCTTTTAAACTATTAGTAATTAAAAAAGGCAATGAAATATCACCACTTTTATCAGCAAAACACTTTCTTGCTTTTTTTAAAAAAAAATCATGAATAGGATCATGACCCTGATGTCTATGAGCTAACTGGAAAATCTTCCTTTTTTCTTCTTTAAAAGCATCTGAAATAATCTATATCTGTGACTGTCACGCTGTGGTAAATGGATTCCTGGGAGTCAATTGACTCTTTCTGCCAGATTCAAGTAAAATGACTGAAAAAAAGAAAAAAAAAAAGCAATTCATGTATGCTATACAGCTCTTTGCTCAGGTGACATCTCTGGGACTGTACCTGTTACAGTCTGAGATGAGGAATCCAGAAATGTGAGTGTTTGCACTATGTACATCTCTTTGCACACTGTAAATGTGATAATTTCCACCCAGTTTATACTTTCACAGAATCACAGAATCATCGAGGTTGGAAGAGCCCTTCAAGCTCCCCCAGCCCAACCCCCACCTCCATCCCCACTCACCCACAGCACCCAGCGCCACATCCAGACGCCTCTTGAACACCTCCAGGGACGGGGACTCCACCACCTCCCTGGGCAACCCATTCCCACCCCCAATCACCCTCCCAGGGAAGGAATTGTCCCTCATGGCCAACCTGAATCTCCCCTGCTGCAATTTCAAGCCGTTCCCTCTCGTCCTTTCCCTGTGGGCACGGCAGAAGAGACCGACCCCCCCCTCACCCCAACCTCCTCTCAGGGAGCTGGAGAGAGCCAGGAGGTCCCCCCTGAGCCTCCTCTTCTCCAGGATGAACACCCCCAGCTCCCTCAGCCGTTCCCATCAGACATTTCCCAGTCCCTTCCCCAGCTCTGGTCCCTTCTCTGGACACCCCCCAGCCCCTCAATGTCCTTTTTGCAGTGAGGGGCCCAGAACTGACCCCAGCACTCGAGGTGCAGCCTCGCCAGTGCCCAGCACAGCGGGACAATCCCTGCCTTGTCCCTTTAAAACAGATCCAGAGATCTCAAACACTATTATTCCTGACTGGATTGAAATCCAAGTCCTTTTTGCTCCCACATTTATTCCCTTATGGCTGAAGGCTGGTGTGGCTGACACAGTAGGTGCTTCACGTCTTCATTAAAAAATAGTCATGCAAAAAAGTGACAAAACACACAAAAGACATAAATATGCCCAGCTCAGCTCACAACTTTCTTGGCAGGCTTTGTGAATCAGATGAAAGTTTGACAGAGGGGGGGCACAGAGACATCAAGATGAGTGGCCAATTCCAGATGTTAAGGCCCTCGCAGAGGCAGGTTCTCAGCAAACATCTGGTTCAGGCTGAGCACTCACCAGCTCAGAGCATCTCTGGTGATCTCATGGATGGCAACGTGACAGAAAAAAAGAGCTAGCAGCTCCAAAACATTCTAAATTTGCAGGCTAAAGCCAGTGAACTCCAATGGAAGCCAACAAACACTGCAGTGAGTTATTCCAGCTTAAAACCTAGGGGGAGATCAGAAACTGCGTTTGCGTGGACACAGCACATTCGAGTTTGTGGGAGTCTGACATTTCCACTGGATCCTGAATCAGTTCTGGAGTCCATCACCTCCACCTTGTTCTTCCAAATTCAACTCAACTATATGAGGAAAGAAGATGAAATAGCACCCAACTCCCCCCCTTGCTCCCACCCCCCAGATTCAGACACACCTCCAGACAAATCTAAGATGAAGAATCTGGTCTTACGATCCCCAGACCACAAATTTATACACGGGTCTGAAAATGTTACAATACAGATTTCAGAGAGCTTATATTTCCACACACACCCACCCCTTCCCTCTCTCCATGCCTTTGCAAGACTCTAAACATTAAAAGAACCCTGCATTACCCACTATGGACTGCATTTAAAGTTTTCTCAGTTTGCTTTCCTCCCCCTGCGTTATATCAGCCTTTACAAACACATCCAGAAAATCCTGACCATGCACAGCTTGTCCCACTTTCAGGACACCAACATGTATCCATCTAGACACAGAGGCTTAACTGCATACATGAGATTCTGCAGGATGAAGCTCTCTGAATTAATTTTACACAGTTACACCACAGACAGTGATTTACTGGAAGTCTCAAAACACGCCCAGAAACCAAGTTCACTTCTGTGAAGCTTCCTCAAGACAAACAGCTCAGTCTCAAAAACGAGAGCCAACATTACATTTAAGAAGGGTGCAACTTCTCATAGAACCATACAAGGTGTGGATTTGGAAGGGACCCTCTAGGATCATCGAGTCCAACTCCTGTCCCTGTGCAGGACACCCCAGGGTCACCCCATGTGCCTGAGAGCATCATCCAAACGCTGCTTGAGCTCAGGCAGGGTTGGTGCTGTGCCCACTGCCCTGGGGAGCTGTGCCAGTGCTCCATCACCCTCTGGGTGAAAAACCTTCTCCTGACACCCAACCTAAACCTCCCCTGATTCAGCTCCTGCTGTCCCCCCCAGTCCTGTCATTGGTCACAGGAGTGAAGAGATCGGTCCCTGTCTCTTCTCTTCCCCTCTAAGGAAGCCACAGACTGCAATTTCAGGCTAAACAAAACAAATGTTATTTTGAAACCTGCTTTGGTTTTCACTTCCAGGCAAAGCATTGCAGCACATTATGTGAAACAGAGAAACTCTCCCTGGAAAATAAGCAGCAGTGGCTGGATACAAGGTCTCTGGGAAACTCAGATACGGGGAAAAGGAGGTCTAGAGAGGAGATCAGCAATGTGGATCATGCTTTCTGTTAACTTTCCCCTTAGAAGGTGGTCACACAGAACGAAAGTACCTGTCAGAAGGGCTGTGCACCCTTGACACAGCTATTCCAGGCTGATTTTGTTATTAATAATTATTAATAATTCCCTGTATTAGCATTATACTGCGGATGGGGAAGGATCTCATTACAAACCACAGGGATTTATCACTATTTCTAGGGCAACTCATCCAAGCCACACGTGCATGGCCAGACTCGTGTTTAAGGGTGGGAAGGCCATGGTCTGATGGTCTAATGGTCAGGAATATGATGCGATAAAGGTTGGACTTGATGCCCCTGGAGGTCCCTTCCAACCAGAATGATTCTATGATTCTACGGGGGATACTGGGACACTGGGATACATGGTCTGATGGTCTGATGGTCAGGAATATGATGCGATAAAGGTTGGACTTGATGCCCCTGGAGGTCCCTTCCGATCCTAATGATTCTATGGCGAAGAAACACCTTTTCCAACGAATCCCACCCGTTTTCCCCCATCCCAAACGCGCCTGCCCGGGCCTGTACCCCGGTCCCGGCCCCCCTCAGGGCCGCCCCCTCAGCGCCTCAGTTTCCCCTCACGCCCGGCGGGGCTGAGGCGGCCGCAGCCCAGGGGCGANTGACCCTGGAGGTCCCTTCCGATCCTAATGATTCTATGGCGAAGAAACACCTTTTCCAACGAATCCCACCCGTTTTACCCCATCCCAAACGCGCCTGCCCGGGCCTGTACCCCGGTCCCGGTCCCTCAGGGGAGCGAAGCGCTGGGCCCGCCCCGGCCCCCCTCAGGGCCGCCCCCTCAGCGCCTCAGTTTCCCCTCACGCCCGGCGGGGCTGAGGCGGCCGCAGCCCAGGGGCGATACCAGGACCCTCCCCGGGGGATAGGAGGGGGGTGCTACAGGCCGAAGCCCCCCCTGGGCACCCCCTCATCCCTGCGCACTCACCAGCTTCATGCTTCACCCGGCGCTATTTCCCGGGACCATCCTGCTCCCGCCTTCCTGCCCGCTCCCCTCCCCCCCTTCTCCCTATTCCCGGGGCATCATGGGATTTGTAGTCCCGCCGCCACCCCCGCCCAGGATGAAGTCATGGCCGACCCCTCCCGAGGCATGCCGGGAGTTGTAGTCCACCCCGCGCCCCGCTGGCGTGCCGCGCCGCCGAGGCATGCTGGGAGTTGTAGTCTCCGCGCTGCGTCTCTCCCCGTCACCCTAGGGAGGGGGGAACTACAAGTCCCAGGGTGTCACAGCGGCAGCAGGTGGGAGCTTGGCTGTTGATATCAACATGGCGCTTGTCAGACAGACAAAGGCAGTCAGGCTGCTGTGACTGAGCCGGGAGCGGCACACAGAGAGCGGCAGGACGAGAACCGGGCGGGGAGGAGGGGGGGCCCTTGTCCTCG
>VZRW01003955.1:120872-138546 GCA_013398125.1 Aegotheles bennettii | reverse complement strand
ACGGGTTGGGGGTGGCATTGGGGAGAGCTTGGGTGGGGTGGCACAGCCCTGTTTGTGTCGGTACTTCTCGGGAGGAGGTGGGGAGGGGGTTAAATGCTTTTATATCCGTGCCTGGGGGGGCTTTTTTTGGAAGAACGGTGTGTTTGCCCCCGGCTTGGGGGTAGAGGGATGCTGCTGAGCTTCTTCTGCTGTGCTTCGGGGTTAAAACAAACCCAGGGGCGAGTGCTTTTGGGTGCAGAACACACATGCGAGACAGACCGAGCCGAGTTCCTCAGCCTCCGTTCTGGCTGATGCTTTTTTTTCCCCTCTCTTAGTTAGATCTCAGAGTGTCTCCTGGTATGTTTGCAGAGCACTTCTCCGGGAAGGGTCTGAAAAAGCCTTGGTGTGGTGTGTGCTGGTTTTCCCAGTCCCTTGCTTATTTTTTGGGGGGGGTGAGGAGGGAAAAATGAAGAGGAAATTAAGATTGTAAACATGTGTTTGTCCGTGGTATGTCTCGGGTTGTTCTCCTGCTCAAGGAAGGCTGGCAGTACAGATAAGTGGCTTTTAAGTATACAAATGCATGCGAACTAAAGCTGGAAAGGTTAAAACTTTGTAGGGAGGAAAGTGTTAAACTGGTGGCCAGGGCATGGGTTTGAGATCTGATAGACAGGAGCTGCTCCGAACTGATGAGGATGGAGGAAAAAAGAAATTGGTGGAAAAAACACCCTACAATTTGCATGGATGGTACCGTGTTCAAATACACGGAGAGGGATTGGGCTCTGCAGAAGGTCTGTGGGCATGGCAAAGCCCCGAAGTGCCTGCTTGCGTCCCGTGATATGACTAGCTCATTTCTGCAGGGCTCATCAGGTACAGGCTCTGCTTCCTTCCTGGGATGGTGCAGCTGGCATTTGATTTCCTCCACGGATGGGAGAGGAGGAGTCCTGTGCAGTTTGTTTTTTTTCCCCCGAGATGATTGCATTTTCTTTGGCCTTGCTGTACCCTGCCTCATTAGTAGGAACTGCATCTATATTTATTTACCATTATACCACATCCCCGGGGATGTCGGGTGTAGTTTGGAGTAGGTATATATGGATTTATCACTCTTAACATTTTTTTTTCTCCCATCATGCCAGGACCAAATCCGTCGACAGCAGAGAACAAACTTAATTTATTTCTGTGTTTTGCATCTCCCTTTTTGCCATTTCTCTTCCAAATTGCTAAGAAAACATCTCCGAGATGCGGAGGGGGAGGGAAGTAGGGGAGAAGTGAGAAAGGGATGGAATATGTTATCTGTGCAGGGATGCATTTGTTATCTGTCTGTTCTGGGAGCACAAGGCTCTGTGAAAGAGCAGGGTTTGATGCTGTGGCTGAAAACTGGGCTTGAGAAAACGCTCTTTCACCTTATGTGAAGGTTCTTCTTAAGCCCCGTGACAGCCACAACTTTTTCTGTGTGGTTGACAGAATCGTCTGACGAGCCTGGGCATGAGACTGAGTAGGAACAAGGAACTTGTGTTTTACTCAGCGATGTCTGCTCTTCCTCCTATCGTTCCTTTAGCACCAGAGCAGGCATCAGCGTTTTTACTCCTGTGTCATCCAGCTCTGTTTCAGAACAGGTCTAGACGACATCGTGGTATGCAGGCTGCCAGCTGTGTTATAGCAATGCTGCCATAGGTGAAACTGCAGGGTTTTTAAAGAGTGATAAGGAAATCTTGAAGAAAATCCCGTGTGGATGAGGCCTGCTTATCTCTCCAACTACTTTACTGAGCAGTCTTGAGCAATTCCTTCCTATTTGTTGACCTTTCTAGAAAAGGTGCATCTCCCTAGCGTTGTGATTCTCCTGATTCCAGAGACTTAGTGCCCAGTGTCAGCTGCAGAAAGCTTACTCCTAGGGCAGTTTCTGTGTGTGTGTGTGTGACACTGGTCTCTTTCAAAAGGATATTAAAAGTTCGTGACTGTCCAGTCTTCTGAAAATTAAACTCCTAGGAAGTATTCACTTTTTAGTGATGATCTGTACGTTCATGGAAATGCTCACGATGTTTTTTCATCAGTAACTGGAGGTGGGAAAACCGCGGGGTTCTGAAATTCACTTTTAAAACTATTTTTATTTGATTTCTCATAAAATGATTGTGGATTTCAAGAACTGCTCTGTCATTAACTTCTGGGACTTTCTGCTCTTTTCTGTGGGATGTCAGTGGTGAAATTTGGGTCTGTAGGGTACGATGTTTGGGAGGGGAATTGGAAGAATTAATGAAAAATGAAACACTAGAAAAGGAAGAATACTGTTCTGTCCCTTCCATAAAGGGATCTCCAAAGATGTTTCGGTTTTGTATGCTAGAAAATAAACCATTTTGCCTGAAATGACAACACATTTTAATCTAAAGAAAGCAACTTGTGCTTTACAGTGATTTTCTTTGCTTTTAGGGCACTACAGGATTGCGCATTATATCATTGGGATCTGTGGCAAATGTTTTTCATCTTCTGCAAAGTTTAGAATTTGAATTCAGCTTAAGAATCCTACTGCAAAAAACCCATCCCGTTGTTTCTCCTGCTGATAAGTTTATGCAGCTTTGACACTTCCTCTAAAGTCACTAAAGTCAATTTCATTTTATACTGATTTTAATGGAGCCGGCATTGGATCTGCTTACACATCCTCATGGGATTGGGCTTTAATTATACCTGTGCTGATAATATTATCTTGTGGGTTATCAATGAAGCGAGACCAATGTCATGATTATAGTGGGATTTTTAAAAGATAACGAGGAGTATTTGATTTTTTGGGGGGGTTTTAACTCATATCCTTAAAGGTGGTTTTATACAGGAGTAATAAACTGTATTTTAGCATTCTGATATTCATCTATTGACTAAAGCTCCCTGCAGACATGCATAAAATTAGGATGGCTGGGTAGCAAAGTATACTGAGAGTTCATATCTGAACGCTCAGTCATGCAGTGTGACCATACGTTAGCTACGAATGCAATTTCCAGTGTTAATGCTCAAGATAAGTGTTTTGACAAATGCTTTTAATTTGAGGAACAATACAAGCAATAATAGCAGGATATGAGAAGAAAGTGTTATTTTTCATCTCGCAGGTGGCAAACTGTGGTGTAGAGGGATCAACATGCCCAGGTTCCTCCGTGGAGTCTGCGGCAGAACTAGGACTCAGTCTGTGATCTCCGGGGTTTGGCAGGGCGTTGATCAGAGTTTTTCCTCCTCCCCTCGTTAATTGGCCGATTTCCATGTTTTGAAAATAACATCTAGAGATTATTTTTCTTTCCTCCAGTTTCAAACTTTACAGCCTTAAGTTTTTTGTTTTTTTTTTTTCATTTTCAGTCCAGCCTTGCAAACACAGGATTGGAAAGCCTCATCTGAACAGCACCTCCCTGACATATGATACTATCTTGAAACAGCCTCTAACAAGTGAACCCTCTCATTGAAATCATGTGAGGAATTTTATTACTCAACTCCGAAGATCTTCTGGGGGAAATGAGGTTGCAAACTATTAACTATGTGGTCTTCATTGCAAGCTGGCACATAGAATGTTCTTATGTATTGAGGCAGTCATGTGGTCCACAGCAAGAAGTAGAGAATCGGCTCTGTAGTTGCTGGTCAACTGAAAATTTCATCTGGTAACTGTGAGAAACACATTTATTTCTGTGTTAAAAGAGATATATTTGCTTAAAGTCTGGTCTTTCTTTAAACATGGTCTTGTTTGATTTCCTTCCCCCTCTCCTCCCACTCGCCCGGGTGCTTACGCAGGGTCAGCCCGTGACCATAAAAGCGCGTGGAGAAGCTTTTACGAGGGACAACCTTAAAAAGTAAATTGTGTTTGGATGCTTCTGTTCTTTGCTGTTGCAGTGGGCTTTACCGAAAGCTTGTCGTTCCTGCAGGCTTCCTGCGTACCACGCTGCTGAGCAAAGTGCTTGTTTCACAGTTATGAAACTGCTGCTATCACAATTACTGCGCTGTAAAGCCTAACCTAATCAGGAGTGATCGATTTATGGCCGTAACTGGGGTGGTGTGCTAGTGGAGCATGGCTCTGATGTTTCACATTTGATTCATTTCGGCTGAGCTACTGTCCTTTGCCTTGACTACTCTCTGATAAAAGAATACTTTGGACCTTTGTAAATCTTTAAGTGCTTTACAGAGGTATCAGTATGTCACAAATAGAGAAACTGAGGCATAAGGGACAAGTGACTCACTCAAGGTCACATACAGAGTCGGTGGCAATTGAACATGCTGTGTCTATCCCCCATCTATTGCACTTTTACATCTGATATATTAAGACATATTAACCACGTGAGGACATTTATTGGCTGGTCTTCTAATGTGCTCGATAAGAGTACCTAAGTCAATGAGATTTTCTTACAGTGATGGGAGGATTTCCCACGTTCCACTGACTTCTGTGGTTTGACACTTTTTATCCTTAGTTATTCAGTTGATTTTATTGCTTCTAAATCCATTAGATTTTTATTTTTTTTCCCCTTCTCTATCAAGCCAAAACCACTATGGGGTAAACTTTCTCCCAAGACTGTCGAGGATGCCCCTTTTTCTTGCACAGCCTTTCTTCTGCTTCATTTAATAGGAGCTTTTCAGTGTCAGACTTCACATCTATCTCAGAAATGCACATGCATGTTTGTTATTGTTTTGATTCAGCATTGCCTTAATGTGGACACCAAAAGGTTGAACAATTACTGTCTTGATGCACTTTTTTAAGAACTAAAAAAAAAATAGTGTATGACTGGTTATTCTACCCATTTGTGTGCACATTTCCCATTCCCAGGTCTTAATCAAAGCTGCATGCAGAGTCTGAAGTTAAAGACTACTCTTAAAACTGGGAACTGCTGTAGTGCAGTGCTTCTGACAAAGTGTATTCTGCTTTATCTTTCCTGTGCAGCCAACCAGAAGGTATGGAAGGTCAGTTAACTCTTTGTCCTACAGAATCCCTCTGTGAATGTTTACTTCATCGTTTCATGTTGGTTTCAGTGCTGTTACTCGCCTGAAACTCACTACTCAGCGTGGCTCTTCACCAGGTTGTACGTGTGTATACACCAAAGCGGATTCTGTAGTATGGCTTGGAAAAGACCTAACCTTGTGTTGTGCTGGCAAGTTAACTTCTCCCAGTCACCATTTGCCCCATGGGTGGAGTGTTTTGTTTTCAGATCTGTGGAAGAGTTTCATGCAGCCTGAGGAAACAAATTTTATTACCTGCTTCGTGCACGGAGGTGGTATTCTTTTGTTCTCCATACATATACCACATCTGTGTAGGCTACATTCGACTTACGTGAACCCCATTCACTGCTGTGCTGGTAGATGAGGTCTTAATATTGGGCTAAGGCATTAATTTACAAGCGAGGCAATACAAAATATATTAATTATATTTGGCTCAACCGCCAGCTTAATCTCACCTGCTCTGAATTCCTGGCATGGGTTTTCTCCCCACTTTTGAACTTAATATCGAAGAAGCTTTATTTTCTTTCCACTTTCTTAAAAAAACAAATATTAAGTTCAGCAGTCAAACAACACCTGGTACTGAAACAATGTTATAGGCTACTCTTTCAGTGAGCCTTGTGAACAGCTAGTTTTATTCTTCTGATAAGCTTATGCCCTATCACTTGGGAAGTGTAGCATATAGTCATTTCCTGCATTTTGAGCTGCACATACGAGCTCTGAAGCAAGCACTGAATCTGCTTTTTGTTCTTCCAGTGGTACTGTAATACTAATGGAAGCAGAAAGCATTTAGCTGGTTCATAAAATGCAAGCGCTGTTTCTACTCGGATATTTATTCTGACCTTTATTTTGGACAGTTTCTCTGCCGTGGTCAGATTCTCTGATTACAATGTCAGCTTTCACTAGAAATCTCCTTGTGATTTAACTGGCAGGGTTTTGGAGCTGGAGCAACTGGGTGTGCAGCAGCTCTGACGTGTAAGTAGTGCTCAAATGTTGAATAGAAAAGTCTTCTGGCAACGGGGTCGCGCTGGGCTCTGGTCTCCAGGCTCTGCCACAGGTCTTACTTTATGACCCAGGGCAAGCTTCTTGACTCGCCTTTGTTCCAGTGTGTAATATGAAAATAATCCTTGCAGGGCTGTTGAGATGCTTTTGCGTTCGTAAAGTATTTGAAGACTCTTGGCTGGGTGGTGGCGCATGCTGCTGCTCTCGGTAGCATAAACATGAATGACATAAGTGTATTTACACAGAATAAGAACTAGCTATTGAAGTTTAATACTCATTTTCTATGCTGCAGATGGGGGAGGTAAGTAGCTGGTGGCAGTTTTCTCAGCTAAGTTGTATTATGCACGGTTTCCAGACATCGCTGTTGGTTGTTCTCTGCCTGCATTTCACGGGGGCTCCATCTGTTTGATGGAGGCTTGGTGCTTAGTGATAAGTACAGCAGTCAGAAAAAGAGGGAGCTTACTGAACTTGGAATTTACTCCGCCTTCTTTAATTTCCTCGTCCATAGAAGCAGAATGATGTTAACATATTGGAGATACATAAAGTTTAAGGCAAGAACAGACAGTTAAATCGCCTTCTTTGGTACTTTTTATATGCTTTGTATCACCAGCCTTTAAATTTTAATCATTTACTCAGAAACTGAGACCAGTAACTGACGTTTGGCTAAAAACAATTTGGAAGCTTTCCAGCCTTGAATGTGTCCATCACTGATAATTTCAGACTCATCACTTTGCTTGGGAGTTTGTGCCATCTCACTGTTACAACTAAGTGGCTGATTTCTAATTTGAATTTGTCGAAGTTCTGCTGCTGGTTCTTGTTACAACTTTTCCTGACAAGATTAGAGCCCTTTAGTATCCAGTAGTTTCTTGCCATGGAGGTACTTACACTCAGTAATCAAGTTACTCGATTGATAAGGAAACAGTTGAGCTTTTAAGTCTCACTCTGAGGCATTTTCTCCAGCACTCAGGTCATCCGGTGATTCTTCACGGTCTCCATTTATTTTTAACATTGTGGGAACCAAAAATGGTGCCTGTTCCAGCCCGTGTCTGATCCGTGCTGAACACCCAGGTGTGACGGCACCTTTTTGCTACGCAGCCATTTAAAAGGTTGGCAGTGGCCCTTTTGCATAGGAAAATCCTGTTCATGAGCTCTGCTGCTCTGACACACATTCTCTCTAGTAAAGTCTGCCATTTAGTAGTTACAGTGCACTTCTTAGATTATAAATTTGCCTTTTATTCAAGATGTTTTGCTTTCCTGAGCCGAGTTAAGGTGGGTGTTGAGACTTCTTTCTTCTCCTCTCCTTTCCCTGTGATACCGTGCGGTTCCTATAGCCAGTCACAGATTTTTATCTGCAGTGATAAAAATGTTGAACTGCATCAGACCTTAAATTTAGTGACAAAAAAATTAGCATGATGCAATCCCAGGAAGTAGATTAAGAACTGGCTAACTGACAGCTCTCAGAGTACCAGTCGATACGGAGCAGCCAGTGTGGATCTCCACTAGAACCAGCGTGCACTCTGCATACTTTCTTCTCATGGACTACTTCTGTGATCTCCAAGAACAAAGCTAGCCCTTTATCAAGACATTTGCCATTAAAACATGCTCGCTGGCACTCCTGATATCCCTGTTCTCTAATTCTGTACTGGGAAAATAATCCTTTGATTTTTCCCCAGTTGGTTTGCCTGGTTGGTACCCAGCTGACCGCCTTGCAGCTCCCCAGATTTGCCCCTTTTTGAGCATAATATGAGCATCCACCTGGCCTGGGCTTTTGCCCTCATTTGCTCAAGAGTCCCTCATTAAAAAGGAAAAAAACCCACCCTACGAGACTGCAAAAAGCCCGCTTTGGTGCATGTGCTGCTGGCTGATTTCAGATGTTTCACTCTGAATGGACTTGCTGAAAGTTATCTTTTATTACTGACAAATTAGAAGGTACTTAGTGTGATGAAAGCCCTGGTCTGACAGAGAACTGTTCACAAGAATCTTGGTTCTCCCTTCCACTAGAAAGCCAATTTTAAACATTTGATTATTTTTTTGGTGTGTGTTGAATCTTGCACGCTGGTTAGTGAGAGGAACATCTCAAGACCTTTTGCTCCTGGATGTCTGTGAGTATAAAACCACAGTGCTTTTGGGGCGGCCGTGGTGCATCTGCTGGCAGATTGTGTAGTGTTGTGGAAGTGAGGACCTTTCTAACCTTTGCAAGCGACTACGTCTGGAGACACTCGTGAATTATCCTTCACTTCATTTCAGGGGCATAGTTCTGATAAATATTGGTGTCACTGTGTCACACTCAAGTGAATTCTGTTTTATTCATAGCAATGTGCCTTCTTATATTTTGATAAAAACGCAGCTGGCGTTCCCCTGAATTTCCCTTTTCCTGTCCCAAACTGTTTCAGCTTTTACTCCCTCCATGTCACAGCTGTAATCAGCAGTGCACACAAACCTCTGTAGGAGAAGCAGTATTTTTGCTCTTGCTTTTTAGGACTCTGTGTAATATGGAATCTTGAAACCAAACCTCATTCAAATACCACTGTCAGTAAGAAGTGTGTTGTGTTTTGTGTTTGTTTGTGGTTTTTTTTTAAGGTAGGTGTTTGAAAGGTCTTGCTCCCTGAGAAAGTCCCTGTTTTGAAACCTGCAAGTTCCAGGCAGATAAAATGCAAAGAGGTCAGGCAAGTATCTGAAGTTTGGGATGTCTGCTTCCTTTCTGGCTGTCGGGTGGGAAACCTGCCACAACGATAGGCTTTGAGGCAAGAGCTGGAATAGGGGGTGAAGAGGGAAGAGAGTGCTGAGGCATAGGATCTCGGAGGCTGGGAAAGGTACTGTAGAAGAAGGTCTGCCATTTCTACTGCTTGCAGGCTGAGGTGTGGCACTGTGGAAGTCGAAGGCAAGTAACAGAGGTTCAGAAATGTGTGTTGTCCTGTTGGATGTAAATATTTCTTATAATGCAAACCGCTGAGCTCAGCCAGCGGCTTTCCTGCCTCCTGGCTAAATCGGTATCTGATTTTTCTGTTCCTCTGCTGTCTTCTTGCAGGAGTTGTTTATTGACTGAAATTGTTTCCATATGGCTGCAATGTAGAGCCTGATTACATTAAACGTGGCGCTTTCCTGTGGCATTGCAGTGCTATGGAAAGATCATCCCTCTTTCCTTCCAACCTCTCCTTTCTCCATAAAACCTTGGTTTTGGAATGTGTAACTTCTGTAGGTATTATCTTCCTTCCCCCCCCGGCTTGTAGACTGGGAAAACTGGGATCCAGTTCTTTCTGGGTCTTGGTATTCGATTGCCTAGGTGGGTTACGTTTACGTATAAATTACTGATTAAATACTTGTGATGGAGATGAGAGTGGCAGTGGTTGCAGATTAAGAGCATTTCTGGTGCTGGGGCCCCAGTGTGTTAAGCACTGAACAAGTATGCAGGCAGGAGATAGTCTCTCCTTCCAAAGAACTTAATGCCCATCAGGGCAGTCCATTCAGATTGTATTTGTTTACACTGATGTTCAGTTTAGATACAGCTCCAAGGTGATGTTAAAATTCCTGTACTTGGGCACTTCAGGATGCTAAAGGGCCACCACTTATCTGAGCCTGGAAGCTGTGTCTAGTTTGTGGAAAACAGATATGTTTAATAGCAAATGGATGCATCTGTGTCTTTGATAAGAATGGAAGCTGATTGTTGGCTGAGTTAGCCAATAAAACCAGCAGTGAAGCATCTCCACCCTCTTTTCAGTTACGTCCTCTTAGAAACTTGAGTTTAGAACTTGGATTCAGAATTTGGGTTTTGTTAAAAATGGTTTTTATTTAAATAGGTGAAAATATATAAATACCTTTTTCTTGAGCTTAAGCCATCTGATCTAATGCCTGCATTGCTTGTAATGTACTTAAACAGAACCTGGGCAATGTATTTTTACTGCCAATATCTCAAATAAAGTTAAGCCAGTGAGGTGATGGTCGTCACTTTTCGCTGAGCACGTGGAACCAGAATCCAATGAAGCAGCAGACCAGCTTTTGACAGAAGTAGCATCTTCTGCCTGTGCATAGAGAATATTTTCTTCATTTCTGAGTGTTCAGATCACAGGCTATTTAATTCAAAACTGAGAAACCATTTGGGAGCTGTAAATGCAGAAGTGCTTGTTTTCTTCGCCAAACATAAGGTGGGAAAAAAGAACAATGAGGCAAGAGATTCACTAATACTGAAATCTTTCAGTGGAGGACACAGCAAGGTTCAATTCACTCAATAAAGATAATTCATTTGTTTTCACTAAAGCATTTTAAAATGCAAACCATGTTTCCATAACCCTTTTATGTGTCCAGCACGTATGATGTATCATTCAAGATTAATAAAACCGTAATACATAAAAGCTGGCATTTTAAAATCGTTCTATAAACAGTCTGGCTAATAACCCAAGGTGGAAACTGAGACCCAGGTACTGCTGTTCAGGCCTTTGCCTTGCTAGATTGTGAAGCTTCCTCCAGTCTTCTTTTTAATTCAATGTAAAATGGAAGCTTTAAGGGGAGAAACTGAACTTTCTGACCACGGGGTATCCAGTGGCTTCTTGGGTGGTGCAGGACACAGAGGTGTTAGGTGTCTATGGGGCAGCTTCAACTCAAGTTATTTAAGTGTCCCTCATAATTTAGAGGTGTTTAGTGAGCTGGTAGAGAAAAGGAAGACAGTGACCATGAAACAGTCATGGCCAATTCCTCTGCTTGTCCTTTTCCTTGAGGGACTTGCTGCTGCCCAGTGCTTGGAGTAGTGGCTGTAGGCACCTTGTTCCAGCTGGGGTATCACAAGTCTTAAAACTGTGGTGTGCTGGGGCAGCTTCCCTTCAGCCCACACCAAGGCACCTCACTTCAACAGAAGGGTGGACTAAAAACCTTTCATTCTGATTGTGTTTCTGCTTTATGTGGCTGCCTGTCCAGCACTCTGGTTTTTGTGGATCCCTTGACAGATGACTTGTGCACATTGTGAGGAAAGAACTTTGCATGAAAGGCTGTGGATCCTGCAGCTGCCCCAGGATGCCTCCAGGTCCTGGTTTATTCTGGAGATCTTTCTACTCCCTACTTTGCAAAATGCTGTGGGAAAGGTGGGCTGCTGCTTACTGGGTGGATGACTTCACCTCTTCAAACCCCTCTTCCACACTACTGAAGTTTAGTTAGTTTGCTAGTTAATTTTCTGTGATTTCCAGAGCTGTTGAAACAGCGTGAGTTGATGAAGACTCTCTTGTGTATTTTATGTGAGCTCAGATATTTGAACGTGGAATAGTTGTACTGAATATCTGCAGTTTCCATTAAATTTCAATGCCTTCAGCGGGTGAGTCCTTAAAACAAGATGTAAGTAATGTTAGAGGCAGTGGGAGTGCTCTCTGTTGGGTTTCACAAGAACTGAACTGAAACTATATTGAGGATATTTTCTTTCTTTTAATTAACAGGAGATCACTGAGTTCTAGGTCCTTTTGTACTTAAGAATAATTAATTCTCCATTGTTTTTGCTTTTGACAGACTTTTACTGTCAGCCTTCCAGAGGAGACATTGGTCCTTCCTCCAATTATCTGATGAAACAATTTACTACGTGCAGCCTTCCCCCTTGCTTCATGCTAGAAATCTGCCTCCGTTGTCCTCCTGGGTGCTGCTTCCCAGCTCTGCTTGTTGCTCTCAGTCTCTTACAGATAAAAACCTGTGCTGTGTTGAGACTGAGACACTTTTATTCTCCTTGCTCACTCTGGAAAAAGTCTGTAGCACTGGCCTTCTAGTTAACAGCATGTGTTAAACGTCCTGCAAATAACTGAATAAAGAGGATGATCCTTTGGTTTTCTTCTAATGAGAATTACTTCTGAGAGCAGACTGCCAGCTCAGGGCCACGCTGCCATTGCAGTACATTATCAGTACATTTTGGCTGCAAATGTGACTTCTTTTTTCTTTAATATTAAAGGGAGGGGTTATGACTCCTGAAGTATAATTGCCTGGCGACGTTATTTGGGCAGACCTCCTAAACTCTCGAGCATTAATTTGGATGTGCTGGGTATGAGCTCTGTGTGCTCACATGCACCCAGGAGAGTCCTGGGCTGGAATGGTAAAATTGCAAATCAGGTTTCTTCTTGCACCTTGATTCTCCCTCACCTGTTTTCCCCACTCCTATTGACAGTCTCTTTCTTACCTCTTCCTCTGCTTTTTGCAGTCATAGCTTCCAATTACAAACTTAGCTTAAACCCCATTTTAACAAATTTTTCAGTTCTGGCTTTAGCCAGCCACGTAGCAGAAGTGATTTAGCAATGTTCTCTCAGGTTTCTGGAGCCACCATGCCAAAAAACGTGGGCATAGAATCATAGAGTCATTATGGCTGGAAGGGACCTCCAGGGTCATCAAGTCCAACCTTTATCCCATCATATTCCTAACCATTAGACCACTGGCATCCCTACCTCACAGCTCTGAAGCAGTTTGTCTCCATAGAAAGAGGTGTCTTTGGAGTCCAGTCATTACCCCAGCACCAACCTAAATCCAGGTGGGTCATCGTGTGCTTGCTCACTTATTTTTAGAGCAAATTGCACAGCAAGTTTGCATACGTTGAGAGGTTAGACCAGACAAGGTTGAGAGGTGCTATCCAACCTCCACAGATCTGTGGTATGTGCAAATGGGGAAATGAAAACAATATTTTTCATATAGGTGCATCCCCGTGCTTTTCATCACGTCCCCCATTCTCTGTCTCCTTGTTTTTGAAAGGTGGACCTTTCAAAGCATTTTACAACAGTTCTTAAAGGTGCATTACTCTCACTGGATTTGACCCTGTGGCTGGCACAAGGGAGGCTTAGGAGCCAGTTGTTTAATTGGTGTTTCACGTGGTAGACTTTTGAATTGTGAATTCATTGAGGTTCCTGCTTAGCTGCTCCTTTTCTACAGAGCAGCAGCGGTGCACGCACATGGTACTTCTAAAAATAGGGGTGGATCTTGTGAAAGTATTGCTCGAAGCTGGCTCTGATCTGCAGTAACGGCAGAGCTACGCTGAGTAGAGGCAGCTGTAAAATAAAATTTACAAAACATAATATAGAGGCAAAGTTTAGTTAAAATCAGGTTTAATAAATGAATGGCTGTAGTGGTCAGATCAGAGCCTTATGAAGACCAGCTGAGGGAACTGGGGTTACTGAGCCTGGAGAAGAGGAGACTGAGAGGAGACCTTATTGCCCTCTACAGTTACCTAAAGGGAGGTTGTAGTGAGGCTGGTGTTGGTCTCTTCTCCCCAATTGCTGATGACAGGACGAGAGGAAATGGCCTCAAGTTCCATCAGGGGAAGTTTAGGTTGGAGATTAGGAAGAAGTTCTTTCCTGAGAGGGTGGTTGGGCCCTGGAATGGGCTGCCCAGGGAGGGGGTGGAGTCACCGTCCCTGGGGGAGTTCAAAAAACGGGTTGATGAGGCACTTGAGGCCATGGTCTAATGGTCTGATGGTTAGGAATATGATGGGATAAATGTTGGCCTTGTTGACCCTGGAGGTCCCTTCCAACCATAATGATTCTATGAGAGTTTGCCTCATCTCTGGCACAAGGCTGAGAATGCTGTGGATGCTGAGGAAAGCCTGTAAGAACAGGGCAAACATTTGATACCTCCCCAGCAAATACTTGCAAATCTCCCCACCGTGTGCTTCAGGCATTCACTGTATCTTTTGTATCCCATCTTTTCCACCTAAAGAGAGGTCCAGGCACGTGAAATCCTTAGTGGCCTGTTTGTCCATCCTGAGTTGTGCCCGTTGCAGTGTCTTCCACCTGCTTAATGTCACATACCTGGAGGCTGGGTAGCCTTGGTGGAGTGAGATGCTTTTTTTAGTTCAGTTCCTAGTGAGCAAATGTCCTTAATTTATAAATTAAGTCACTTTTTTGTTTATTTGCTTGCTTGCTTTATTAGTTTTTTTTCTTTGCATCCTTGTTCAGGCCTGTTTTATGCCACTTAAGGCATGAACAAATACTGCCTTTAAAATTCTGTGTGCTGGATAGTAAAGAATTATCTCTCCCCCTGAAGTTACCATCCTCACCCATCTGTTGGCAGGGCTGCTTGCTTAATAACTGTCTCGTTTGGTTCAGATGAATTTGGTTGGGATAACATGGACCTATACGTAACTTCATGCTTGATCTAACCCAAATAGTTTTGCTGGAAGTGATGCGGGGAGCGCTCACACAAAGTTCTGTGCCAGCAGGATTCTACAAGTGCTCTCTCCTGGCAGGGAGGTGATGGCAGGAGAGGCAGGGCATGCATGCTCACTGGCATACCTTCATCCAGAAAACACTTCTGTCTGTCCAGAGTAGCTGCAGAACGAGGGCAACGAATGATTTCTCTCCATTTTAGGTCATCTGCAAACATCTATAGGGACTATCAGTTACTGATTAACTCCGACTCTGTGTACTCTTCATACATAAGGACTAAGTCTGCTGTCATTTAGAAAATCAAGGGTTTTTTCTGACGTGTTGGTACCTTTTTGGTGTGGTATGATTGCTGTTTGTCTGTCATTTCTCTGACTTGTAAAGCTGTCTCCAATGTATGCAGTTTTGTATCCCATTAGCTCACTCTTGCTCATGCTTATCTTATTGCATTGCAGTCGTCTGTCCTCTTCTCTGCCCCCTAATGCTGTTGGATCTCTCTCTTTAATATCTTGTTTTCTAAAAACTTTCTTCCTATGAAATAAGTGAGAGACTGTTTTCTTGGCTAGAATGATCTTTAAGTCTTGAACAAGGAATTTTACATTTATTTTATTTTTTAACTTTTTTTTTTCCTAGATACCTATCTGATATCTGCAGCTTTTTGGAGCCTGCCTGCCTCCTAGTTTACCTAAACCGTTATTTTTTTATAGGCTATGTGTGAACACACTGTTCCAAATGCTGTACAACAGTGATAATTCTTTAGGGGGGGGGAGGAAGGGGCAGGAAACAGCACTGCAAATGAAGTTCCCGTGGGTTGCACCACTGAAAGCACAAGGGTTAATATTTTTCTCCAGATGTTAATCTGTTTCCTGCTTTTATTTTAATGTATGCATATAAAAAGATTTTGGTTTCTTTGTCCCTTTGCACTTGAACTAGAAACTCTAATCTATTTGTGGTGCACAGTTGAAAAGTATTTTATTTTTTTCTTAGTACTTTTGGTTTAACAGTTTGTAGGGGAAGAAAAAACAGCTCGAGACATCCTTCCAGTGAAATATAAAATGAGAGGACCACAGTACCTGAATCAAGCGTCTCCACTAATAGGAACAAAGATGGAAAAACAGATTGAATGGTCCCTTACTCCCTCTGTTTTGGAGAGAGCAAGGGAAAGCGGTAGCCTGGAGAGAATAATCTGCAAATAAATAGCTGTGAATGACATTTGCATTTCTCCTTGCAAGAAGTTGGTAACAGTTCTAATAAGAATGGATTGGAAAAGGGTTTTCTTAACCTGAAATGAGAAGCACGCTTAAATTTCATTGCTGCTGCTGATTTCCATCCAAAGATTTCTGGTTTACAGCTGTTATTAAAAATTTATGGGGCAACTTGAGATCAAAGCAAATATATATTCTCTTTATTATGTAAACTTGGGTTTTGTGGAACATACACAGTTCATCCGTACACTTTGTGCAGGACTTTTTGTACTAGCAAGGGCAGGCAGCCTTTACACTGTGTTGTTGAGACCTGAGAGGTGAAGGAACAGGGTTGGATCCCAGTGATTAGTGGGGGTCTGATTCTCAGTTTCCTTCCCTTATCTCCCAAGTAACTCCTTAGGAAAAGGAAGGTCTTTCCTGCAGTGCTGTACTTACCTGTTTCCTGGTTGAAATCTGTACTGAGCTTCATACTGAGTTTTTCCATACTTTTTTTTTGTGTTCCACATAGAATCATAGAATCACAGAATCATTCTGGTTGGAAGGGACCTCCAGGGTCATCAAGTCCAACCTTTATCCCATCATATTCCTGACCATCAGACCATCAGACCATGGCCTCAAGTGCCTCATCAACCCGTTTTTTGAACACCCCCAGGGACGGTGACTCCACCACCTCCCTGGGCAGCCCCTTCCAGTGCCCAACCACCCTCCCAGTAAAGAACTTCTTCCTGATATCCAACCTAAACTTCCCCTGATGGAACTTGAGGCCATTTCCTCTCGTCCTGTCATCAGCAGTTGGGGAGAAGAGACCAACACCAGCCTCACTACAACCTCCCTTTAGGTAGTTGTAGAGGGCAAGAAGGTCTCCTCTCAGTCTCCTCTTCTCCAGGCTAACCTGGGTTTCTCACTGGTATGCTGGAGGACTACCTTGGACTACCTTTGACTTCTTAACACCTAGACCTGAAAACATTTATATAGATACTTAGCCTTATGTGACGGATCATAGTACACAACTACAACTTCCACAACTACAAGCGGTTTCCTTCTGTTCATTCATAGTTCTTCTCTGATAACCTCCTCTTGTCCTCCATCCCCATCTTGCTGCATACCAAAGCAAGCTGTTAATATTGGCGTCTTTTATCAGATTTGTAGTGTGTTCTCCTAATGTGTCAGCTTGGAGAATCTACACGTTATCTAACAGTCTCAAGTTCTACCAGGACCTGAGGTGGTGCTTCTGCAGCAAGAGGTTTGTAGATGTGAACCCTGATGGTTCCAGTTTGAGAGGACAACTAAAAGCCTCTAATTGCGTGGTTTGTGAAGGGCTGCAGTTGCTTGTCTTCAGGTACCTCTTTGAGATTTATACACGCCAGTTCTTCTTTGGTTTGTCTTCCTCTCCTGGCCTGTCCCCTGTCTCTAGCTAGCTGGTGGTTTCTCAGCTCTTACATGAGCTGTTGCTTTTGCACTTGATGGGCTATGGGAATGCAGTCCTGGGTATGACTTAGCCCTTGGTGTGCTGTTACTTTAAAGCTCTGATCAAGAGACTGGTAAAATGGGGGGGTGGGGAGGGTGGGAAAGCAAAAATCTGAAAAGCTGCTGGATCATAAAGATTAATCAGCCTGGTTTAAATAGCAAGCAAAGCTACAAGCATCCTTTCCTACACAGTGGGTTTTCTTCCATTCTGTTCTTGCAAAGCCGTTTCTCCAGGGGAAGATTTCAAGCTCCATAAGGTTGTGTTCTTATATTAGTGTCAGGACACAGGCTAAGATTATTTGTGTGAATATGTAGAAATGGTTACATTACCTGGGGTTACTTTCATGCTTTATTGCTCAGAGGAATTATGGCCTTATACTGCACGTTTGTGTATCCATTTCTCCATTCATACATATCTGTGTTTACAAACTTGTGCCAGGGAACTCCTGTGTACGAGCGTCCATCCTAAACAAAAGAGAAGTGAATGTAAATGATAGGGACTTCCTAGACTTGGCAAATTAGAGAACCAGTCCTATTTATAAACATTGCAAAGAATCTACAGTGGTATTCTCACAGGAGGGGTACAGTCAGACCCAAGGTTGCTCTACTTATTTAGTTGGTTAGTGAGGGTTTTTTTTAACATGAAGGCTATTCCCCTATGCCTGTAACAGCTTCCTGCACCCTTATAATGCACAGAGAATTCTTTCAGTTTTGCTGCAAGGAAAGAAATGGTATGGGCAACCTGAAAGATGGGGGCACTTCCTAAAACAGATCAACCCCTGACACAGTCTTTCTTTATAGAAATATTTTCTACTGGCAGCCCCCCACCCTCTTTCCTTTCCTATCTGCTGGAGCTTTTTACAAAATTATTGAATCCGAAACTGGTTTAGGTTGGAAGGGACCTTGAAGCTCATCCAGTGCCCACCCCCTGCCATGGGCAGGGACACCTCCCACCACACCAGG
>VZRW01003955.1:52836-120532 GCA_013398125.1 Aegotheles bennettii | reverse complement strand
GGGCAGAATCCCCTCCCTCACCCTGCTGTTTTTCACTTCCTCTGCTCTGCTGGTTTGCCTGCTTGCCTAAATAGACTCAAAGAAGGGTTGTAAAACTATGATGGGGGCAAGGGAAGGGAAATGGGTAGAAATGATAATTTATTCTTTTATATTTTTTCCTCTTTCCCAAATTGCTTGCCAGTTGTGCTTATGAAGCACCATGTACAACATGGATCAAAAACCAGGGAGGTCTTGTTTAAATCTGTATCAAAGAGCAAGTTTCCATATTGTTGTTAATGACTTGCTAACTCTTGGTGGTCTGTAAGGTATTACAAGGGGGGCCCTGAAATAATTGTGGCAAAATTACATATTCTGGACTCTATTTTCACGTTCTCAAGTGCTGTTGGTGCTTGCTTGAATTATCTGAGAAGTATAAGCTGAAGGGATGCAGGTTTTTAATCTATTTCTATTGTAGAAAATGTTTTACCGAACAAATTGGTGATTTTATGACACTGCCACTTCCGTGTATCTTGGTGTTAGTGGGATATGAGGTTGCACATGGAGTTTTTTCCAAAAAACAGGACTTTTAAGGTGAAGAAATGTGACCTTCTTAGCCTTAGGGGAAGGCAGCAGTTGTGTGTAGCACGCAGGTTGCACAGCACATCCTGGGTACTCGACAGACCCCTCCTGCTTGCACTGGGCTGTCTGTAAAATTGATGGTTTTTGCCACCATCTGGGGTTGTAAGGAGTATTAATGGTTTTCAGTGTGCTCTGGTGGTGGAAATAGATGGAATTTTCATTCACGGGGACACCAGCAGCTGCTTCTATCTCACCCCATCAAAAGCAGAGATGGGCAAGAGGGCAGCCGTGGATCGAGGAGAGGAGGTCGATTTGATCTGAGCAGATGGATGCTGGACAGTAAGTGGGGATACTGGGGGGACTGGATGTGGTCCTTCATAATTGTAGGCAGCAGGGCACAGGGTAATAGTGCTCCAAGAGCCTGAAACTCTGGCAAAATGAAATGACAGAGGTGATAACCAGTGGATGGAGAGGTGGTGTGGTGGTTGGGGATTTATTAGGAATGATTTTGCTCCTGAGAGTGGATTAACTCCTGGTCCATCAGAGTGGTTATTAGATCACCTGGCAAGCAAGAGAAAATAAGGAAAACCAAGAACTTGTGTTTTTTAGCACATGCTGTCCTGTTGCTTCCCTAGTCATGATTTTTTGGGGACATTTTTTTTCTTTTTGCTGAGTAGTGGGATCCCAGATCCAGGCGACTGAGAGAAAATGAGAATCTTGCTCTTCCTTGGAACATCTCGGAAAGGAAATGGTCTTCAAAGCAACAACAATAAATGCTGGGGTATAATGCAGACTAAACCATACTTAAAACAAGTCTGTATTCATCACTTTGATATACTGAAATCCCAATCTGCTGATTCCATGTCAGGATGATGAATTACTACCTTATTTTTAATATTTATTTTCAAGTTGTGTTGCAGACTTTATAAAAACATCAAGTGTGTCTGGCTCTGGTTACAAGGTTTATTGAATGGCCGGGAGAAGCTTTTAGATTTGAAGCACAAATGGTGGTTTGTTTTCATATCTTTATATACACACAAATGCATTTGCAAGTAGGTACAATTTATGTTTGTTGATGTATGTAATTTACAATGGGTAAAATTACAGCCAGGTATGAATCTGATTGAGTTACGTGCGTAGTTGTGGTTAGAGGTCAGTTCAGGGGTGTCGCCTTGCTGTGCTCAGGGGAGTTCCTACGTGTGGAGAGGCAAGTTTGAGCTAACAGGGAACCAATTTAAGATGAAACGGTGTCAGGCACTCACAGTCAGGCTGTGCAGATTTATTTAAATTGCTCTGAGGGATGGTTTAATCCTTCCAGTTCGTGTAGACATTGGAGAACATCTGTGAAAATACCATGCTTTGCATAGCAAGCGCTGGGCTCTGCTGCAGTGCTCCTGGACCACCCTGGTCCTGGTGGTACCTGTGGGATGGCTTTCTGCAAACCCCCTTGTCTGCATTGTGTCCCAGCAAACACTGTTCTTGAGACACAACACTGCAGTGTTTGCCTGTGTGAGATGGCACAGGCAAATGGTCTAATGGTTAGGAATATGATGGGATAAAGGTTGGACCTGATGACCCTGGAGGTCCCTTCCAACCATTATGATTCTATGAGATTGTAGGATCTGCTGCTTCGTGTTTACTCGGGTATGGATGGAAAGGCTGCACATTACTGGTGCTTTGTTTTGAACTGAAAGTCTCCAAAACAGCTGCTTGGCCAAAGTTCAAGTTGTTCATCCACTTTCTGTCCACCAGTGTGGCTGCTGGACTGATTCAGCACTCAAGGTGTCTCTTGGTCTGTGTTGACAGTTTATCTTGATGCCTTGAATAGGCCTGATATGAAATATCATCTTCCTCATTCGGACTAAAACCTTCTCTGCTGCTTCCTACAATGGGAGTGACCAACTTTGCCTGCTCAAAGCACAGGTTAATGGTTCATAAAGAATTTATCACACCTGTTGGAGCATTTCCTTTATATCCCCCATGTGATACAGAACCAATAGTCCCAGTCTCTTCAAGTTTGCAATTTTAGAAGGTGGACGAAAAGCTGATTTGTTTTCTTTTTGAATGCTTCTTCCTAAAGAAGCCATGGTCTGATGGTTAGGAATATGGTGGGATAAAGGTTGGACTTGATGACCCTGGAGGTCCCTTCCAACCATAATGGTTCTATGATTCTATTCTATGATAAAGGATGGGTGCATTTATTTACTTGAGTGTTTAACTGGGTTTTTTGCCCCATTTGTACCATAGAAATGTGATGGTCAATGCAGTGCTTCTTTTTTCCCCATTAAACCTTGAAAGCTGACTGAAGAAAAGCTTGGGCTTGCCCAGTGGTGCAGAATTGTTTTGTTGTATGTGGCAGACAATATCTTTAGGTCGGGCTTCACTGTGGAAAGTTAAATGTGGCTTTAGCTGTGCCAATGCTGTGCCTCTGGGTGTGAATATTCATTCAGTCTGAGGCTGAAAATCAAACTGCAGACAGCACCCTGACCATGGGCAGGACCTTCAGCTGGAGTGCTTGAGCGTTGCCCCTTGGCTTCTGCTCGTACAAGCTCATCAGGGTCAATGCTTTCTGGCTAGCTTATCATTACCTCTCCACAAAGACTAGCTTTGGCCTCTTGGAAGACAGATGTTTCTCCAGGGAGCAACTCCTGGGATCTGCAATTAGGCTCCTGTTTTGAATTGCCTGGAGAGGACTTCTGTCTCCGTTGCCTGGCAGAGGAGCCTAAAGAAACTTTTCTCTTGTCTCTCTGCTTTTACTAAAACTGCCCAAATGCCTCTGGTCTTCCCACTGTCTTCTCCAAGAGCTTCCTTTGCTCCCCTTCCCATCGCTGCTTAGGGCAGAAATAATAGACCTGGCTCCCGGATAGATATAGGATCCATTGGATACACCCCAGAAGTTCTCTTACCTGGAACAAACACATCATATGATGCCATATTAACCTGAACATGGCTTCAGAGGGGGTTGGTTGTACGTGTTGATCATCAGAGTTAGCACTGCAGCACATGGATCAATAATTTAAATCAAAGGAGTTTCAGTAGCAGGCAGGAAACTTTGGTTTGAATAATTGAGCTTTGGTTTTGTTTTGCAAACGTATTTCTTAGGTTCTGCTGATAACTTCATAGCAGGTGTCAAGAAGTAGCCTAAGCAATTACATGACTTCCTCTGTATTTATTATGTGCTGAATTAGAAACCAGTTAATTCTCTGCATATTTCCCAGCCGATTCTTATTTACAAATCATGTCGAGGTGCCTTTGGTTGGAAGCTGGAATTCAATTTAAAGTGCAGTTTTACTTGACATTAAGGCTGTGTTACACTTATGTCAAAATACACTTATTAAATACAGTCAGTCTTGTCTGGATAAGGTAAATTTCACTTGATTTGTGGTTACCTTGCCCTTCAAAAACATAAAGCTGGCAGAGCTCATCAACTTACCTTATTTTTATTCCACATTTAAAAGTGCGAAACTGTTTTTCCTGCTTTCTGAATTCCCAGCTGATTTCTCAACTTTGAAAGCAGTAGGCATTGAACTGAGCTAAATAAGCAAAGTAAAAAGAAAATGTTTGTTCTTTTGTACTTGCAGGCAAGGATACTACTGGAAAAATGGGTTGGCACTTAATCAGACACTAGTTCCCAGTGCTTACCGAGTGACTCCCATTAGTTCACTGGCTTGATATTTTTTCCCCTTGGAATATTTTTGCCGAATGTGCATCTTACTCATTTCGCTAATTTAAAATTATTTTTAAAGAGGAAAGTAATTTTAAAGCTTTTATTTTTAATCGGCATGACTCTGCAGTGATGCAGATGCACCTTTGCGTGCGAACGTTGCAGCTGTGTTTGTGGATCCGAGGGCAGATACCCCGTGCCTGAATGCAAGATTGACAGGGTGTGCTCTCACCCAGCTTGGGTACGTTCAGCCCAGCACTGTGATGTCTGTTCTGCTCTGTGGGCTCATGTCCCAAGCTTGGCCACCCATCTGTGACCAGCCTTCCAGTGGCACGTGGGTCCGGGGCCAAGGGGAGAAGTGCTGCTGTCCTGGAGCTGTGATGTCGCCTGGTAGAACCTCAATGTGTTGTCCAGCTTTGGGTCCAGCCTTGGGGCTTTTCTTCACAGAATCCTAGGGGTTGGAAGGGACCTCAAAAGATCATCCAGTCCAACCCCCCTGCCAGAGCAGGGGCACCTAGAGTCCATCACACAGGAACACATCCAGGTGGGGTTTGAATGTCTCCAGCCAAGGAGACTCCAGAGCCTCTCTGGGCAGCCTGGTCCAGCGCTTCTTCTAGGAGAACAAGTCATACCCCAGAGTGTGTATCCATGACCTGCAAGTCTAGACCCAGAAAAAGTGACTATGAGTAACATGCTTAGGAGTGAGCTCTTACCTTCAGATAATGCCTACGTGAAGTCCTTCAGCTGTTTAAATTAAATTATATAAAAATGATATTATATAATTTTAACAAATTATATAAAAATTATATAATAAATTATATAAAAATATTAAAAAAATTAAAGGATTTGGTTTGGCTTTGTTGTTCTGCCTGCCCCTAAGTTTTTAGGGTGAGTCTCTGGAAGGTTGTTGGAAAGGAACTGCTTAAATTGCTTCTGTTGAGGGATATACGTTCAGGGCAGGATGCTCGCTGTGTGACAGGGCTCTCTGCTGGCTATTTTGAGCTTGTTTACCTTCTCAGATAATGCTTGCCCTGGCATCATTCATAGTACTCCTTTAACTTTTAAAGGCTTTAAATGCAAGTTAAACATAGACCATCTCCTACTAAACCCTTCTATCGAGCTCGTGTGAGACGTTAAAGATGGCAGCAATATGTCCTTTCACTGACAAAGGTCTGGAGTGGATGGCAGAGCTGCAGTCTGTAAATGCTGGAGTTGGAATTAGCCTATAGAAGAATCAAGGAATGGTTTGAAGTCTGCTGAAGGAAAGGCAGGAAAGTCGTCCTGCAGTTGCTAGAGCAGGAGCTCAGTTTGCAAAATGAGCATTCTCAACAGATGCCACTTCTGTGCAGGAGTTAAAAATAAATTGTGGGGAGTTAAAAAAATAAGTAATTGGGAAACAAATCTAGGCACTGGTTTATGGCAACTCGAGTTTTCTGAGTGTATCGGGAAGTTAATTTGTGAGATCTTGAGGCAGAAAATGTCTATATGCAACCATAATAGCGTCTTTTGCTCCCCTTTGGGGATAACTTTTCCTTAGGACTGGACTGTTTGCCCTCCTGACATGAGCTAAACTCCAGCTACCTTTTAAAAGTGGTGTTTTGCTACATACAGGGGTTTTGAGTAGGGTTTCCTTTGTCAGTTTGTCCAGGTAGGGTATTTTAGGACTCAGCATAATAATTTAGTATTTATAAAATTTGTCTTTTTTGTGAAATCTTGGAGCAAATAAGTGCCTGTAGTGTGATCTGAGATGTGCCACCTAAAAATACTGCCTTTTTCTACTGTGTGTTTTATTTTATTTACTGATTAGTGATAAATGCATCCATTACAAACAGAATCCCAGAACCCTAGGGGTTGGAAGGGACCTCAAAAGCTCACCCAGTCCAACCCCCCTGCCAGAGCAGGGTCACCTAGAGTCCCTCACACAGGAACGCATCCAGGCGGGGTTTGAATGTCTCCAGCCAAGGAGACTCCACAACCTCTCTGGGCAGCCTGTTCCAGTGCTCTGGCACTCTCACAGGAAAGAAGTTCTTCCTGAGATTCACATGGAACCTCCTGTGCTCCCGTTTGCCTCCATTGCCCCTTGTCCTATCATTGGTCAGCACTGTAAAAAGCTTGGCTCCATCGTCCTGCCCCTCACCCTTTCCAGATTTGTAACCATGGATGAGGTCACCCCTCAGTCTCCTTTTCTCCAAGCTAAAGAGACCCAGCTCCCTGGATTTAGATAAAACTCTCTTTTGCTAAAATGCAGAGTATTTGGTTTTCATTCCTTCCCTCCTAGCTTGAAGTCCAAAGCAAAAAGTTACGTCAGATCGGTACCTCCCTGGTTTTCTTAGGAACAGATTCCTTTTCCCTTCGCTCCTTGTTTTTGTGTGTATGTGTGCTGGAGATACCATTTAAGCTCTGATGCTGAAAACGCTGGAGTATGCTCATAATCCTGCTAAATCCACTTTGTATCTCCCAAGTGGAAAAGCTCGCGCAGTCGGGGGGCCGTGCGTGCGTTCTCTAAGCAAGAACTTTTCAGAATGGTAACTTTATATGAGAAATTGTAGCCCTATTTCATCCTTAAAGTACCATGATGCTTTAAAATGTATTGTAATTGGATCAAAATGACCATGATACGTTATTAGGTTTGTGCTGTTGCCTTAAAATGTTTGCATTTAAAAACCCAAACCTACTTGGTACTCGAGAGGATCTTGCTTTATTGTGTACTAATAAAGAAGGTAAAAGCACTCAATGTTTTCCCTTTTTAAGGGTTGTAGTTTGCAGAAAACATCGTGCATGCAAAGCATTGTCTGAATACTTAGCATTCTTAGTAATAGATCCCCGTGCTGTCCCAGCGTGTTTGATAATTATTTAACCTCCAGTTTCTCCAGTTCCTTTCCTCCTTGAGCCAGAGGCTGCAGGAAAGGAGGTAAAACCACGGAGAAGAATTGGTGTTTGGATTTGGACAGTATCAGAGTCACCCAGGAGTTCAGGTGAAGAGCCCAGATGGAGGAAACCAGGCCAAAATGATGGTAGTTGAGAAAGATCTAAGCACATCAGAAATAGCTTCTATAGGAAACACCAAAGCAAGCCAAGGAGAACTGGAAGGACTGGTAGGTTCTACAGACTGGTAGGTTCTAGCTAATATAGTTTTGCCTTTAGAAAAGGCAGTTTTCCTTTAATGAAGGAGCTCCTATGCTATGTTAATCCCTGCTTTGGTCCAGTGATCAATGCAGGAAAACAGCATGCTGTGAAAATTTACCACTGTAGATCAATAGCCCCCAGCTACCCAACTGTATTAAAGGTAATTGATGGGCCGAGGGGATCTTGTAAACACTTGTTTGTCCCATCAGCATGTTTGCTTGTTTGATGCTAGTAAGGACGTCTACAGAGCTGCTGTCAGCTGGAATATATTTCTGGTTTTATTTGGAATTACTGCAGAATGTGCATTCGTTTATCTTTTAAACCACTTCAGCATCCCAGATATGATTAGACATCAGTAATGGAAATGTATTAGTTGATAGTGAATTTTATAAATTTTTAAATAAGAACACAGAAGCCTTATTTATGCTGGGTGGATTCAGATTTAGAGAAATATCCAACTAACTTTGGCCCCTAACGTGACATTTAAGGGATAAATGATCAAGGTTATGTAAATGAGTGAATTGATCAAAACTGGTGATTTAAATCACTTTGATTTACATCATCAAGAGGGAAGCTTTGATTTAAATCACTGATTTTAATCTTGTTTTGGGATTGTACTTTCATTATTTTCCTAAAGACAGGCTGATTTTCATTGGCTGGTAACTATTTGAAACGTGTTTATTTGCAAACAAGTAGAGCTCTTAGGTTAATTTCTTAATTTCTTCCTTTGGGCAGGAGGGGTAATGCTTAACTGGGAGGGTGAGTGGGGCAGGATGGGTCCTTAAGCAGGTACATAATTTAACAAATCCTAATTTAAATCTTTTTAACACCTATGTTTTCTAGAAATAGCAAATGAGCTCTGTGTAGATGAGGATTGGAAAAGAATGTAAAAAAACCTCACCATTTTGAAATCTTTAAATGTAGCTATCCTAAAAAGCCAGCTTTTTAAATAAAAAAAAAGACAAAAACATCTCATGAATGTTTTACATGTTAAAACTGATTCATTAAACAAAGCAAGCATTATCTTCAGTTAATGAACTGAACTGTTTCTGGATACTGTGTCCTTCAAGGTTTGAGAGCTGGCAGATCTTATTCTCTTACCTCTTTTATTATTCACAGATTAGAAGGGGAAAACAAGCTTTCCTCCACTTGTTTTTGGTATCTTTTATTTTTATTTTTAAACTCCCACTTGGTTATTCAGCTTTTGAATAAACAAGTCATTGATTTGAAGTAGATGAATAAACTAAAATGAACTAAATATTCCTTATATGTTCAGAAGAGGACAAAAGTGGTTTAGCATTTGGGACTCTGCTTCCCTGTGCTTCTGCTGTACCTTTCACCGGTTCAGGAATTGGATTGATTTATTTCCCTTCCTTCCTTACCCTCCCCAAAAGACAGCAATAGCTAATGCTGCTAAATATTTTACATGTAATGTTAAAGAACATAATAAACTTAGGCTTTAATGATTGATCAAAATTTTCATAACCTTTTAAAAAAAGCCAATTAAAAATTAGAAGTCAAAAATCTCTGGTTTTTATCTTCCCTTATGAAATCTGGTAGGAATACAGATATTTTCCTAGCTTAGTTTTGATGGTGAATGCAATCTAGGTTTGGTAATCAAGATGGAAGAAATGTACTGAGCTAGTTTTTAGCATGGAATAGATATTGAATTTTTCTTTTTTTGTTTTTTTTTCACTGTAGGACCTTAACAGCAATTTTTTTTATTTTTAGCATAGAGTGTGTCTGTCTGGCAGACAAGTTCAAATGGTTTGGTCACTCTTTAAATGCTAAAGAGGCAGGCAGGCAGATGCAGTTCTGTGTTCCTGTGATTACAAACGAAAGTCTTTCACACCTTTTTCTTTTTGTCTTCCTAGACCAGGAGAGTTGTTGAAGTGGTAGAGCAGTTATAATGAAGATTGAATAAGAATAGACAAGAGATACTTGTCTGTTTAGATTTTCTATTAAGTTTATTCTGTTAAAATTGACAGGATGATGGCAGTTTAGTCTCAACTAGAAAGAGCACCTGAAATCTTTCAGTAATTAACTATTTGCTTATTGTTCTGTATTCTCAGGCACTGCATAAATATTTATGGTTAGGAAGAAAGGCAGCAATTTTGGGTGAAGCTGATGTCTTCCCACCTTCCTCAACAGCCTCAAACCTTTGATACTTCTCACAGCACAGTGCATCTGCTGAGAACTGTGTCTGTGTCTGCCTGGAAGATGCTGCAGGGCCTCTCTTTCCCAGGAAAAAGCAGAAATTAATTCTTCAGAATGTCCTTTTTACTTTTGTACCACCCTAAAACAAACGCCTCGCCGTGTCGATTTACCAGCGCTCTGCTGCTGAATGTGCTGTGCTGTAAGTCAGGGCAAAAAGTGAGGTCCCAACGTTTTGTCACTCCCAGTTTCTCTTGAATCCTGTATTGTCAGGTCATTCGTTTGCTGCCATTTGTGTGCCTGGGTGATGCAGTGATAAATAGCTTTGCCTTCCATCATTCAAGTGGTGCTGCTGGAAATGACAAAGCAATACCTTACCAGGCGCTCACAGATTTTGAAGCTCTGCTTAGTAAGTTAGAAAATACTTGAGCTTTATTCTGTGTGAATGCAAGTGCTGCTGCTGTTCAGATCTGTAAAACTGGGAGGAGGAAGTAAAGGTACATACGACCTTACAATAAACTAGGAATTGTTGTTATGTCCTTGGGTGCTTATGTCCCACATCATAGATTGGATTTTTAATTCTCTGTCTCAAAAAACCCTCTGCACGTATCTGTATACAAAGCTGGCTGATGCAATGTACTGAGCCAGTTTATATGTACTGGAGCATCCACTTAGAAATAAAAACAAGGTGAGACAGAGTAGAAATATCAAAGGGTAAAGAGAAATTAAGTGGTAACTGCTGTTTACCCATAATACAGAGACTGCTAGATGTAAAATGAAATGGAAAGGATGCCCTTCAGGATATGTGCCAGCCTGGATAAAATACAAAGATTTCTTGCCCATTGCTGTGAAACACCTGATTCTTGCTCCTGTTATATATCTGATCCCTCAAAAATGTGGTCACAGGAGTAGGCACACACAGTTTGCAGTCCTTGATTACTTTTGATCAGTCAACATCGAGGCAGTTCCTGCCCAGCTCTAGCACATACCTTCCCTTGCTCGGTTGGATGGGCAAACAGAAATGGGATGGGAATGTGGGGCAGGCATGGGACCAGAACCAAGGTGTTATGAGGGTGAAGTAGAAGCAGAAAATGCATCAGTAAAAGGATGGAGAGGTGAGTTGTGATTTTTACAGTGGAAGGAAAGGGCAAGGACATTTAAAATGAAACCTTTAATAAGCCACCCACTTGCCAAGAGTTGTTCAAACCTGATGTGAAAGTTTCTCGTAAGGAAATGAGGAATATGCTGGACAAGAAATAGTTGACCTAATTTTCAGCAAAAAGTTGGTGTTGAGAAAGTAATTTCTGTGTTGGGCTTCTGGAATAACTCACTTGGGGAGTCTTAATATTCTGGTTGCTCTTCCCTGAGTCGCTGTAGGCTTTTCCTGCCAGTAACTTCATCTCAATGCAGCAACAGTTATCTGTAAAGTCTAAGTGATCCTGCAATAAAAGAGCCTTCTTAATCAAAGATGGTAAAGTCGGAGACAGTCAGTGCTTTCAGTATTGGCATCCTGTTCTGCTAAGGCAATCCCACGTAGGAGGAAGACAGACACAAAAGTGATTTGGCTGTAATGCAGCAAAACAAATTCTGGCCAAATCGTGGACTTGGAGTTAATGGGTACACAGTGTTACTCTGCAAGTTTCTGTAATGCTGACTGGAAATCGTGGTGAGCTCTGTAGTCTGTTAACTGCTTAAGACTGTTCTGTTACTTCAAGTTTGGCTTCATCTAGTGAAAAATGGGGCACTTTCGTGTCTTATATTTAAAAAATATAAACATTTTAGGAATATTAAAGGTAAATCTCAATAACTTGCTTTAGAGCAACTGTGAGGCTGTGATATGATCCATTTATATGCATGTGTGTGTCATCCCCCCTTCCCCCCCAGCCAGCTGGATGTTGACTTATGGTGTTGGTTTTCTCCTTGTAGATGTAGAAGGGCTCTTTTCTGATGGACCATGTTTTACAATATATTCACGTGCTCTGGCTTGTGGTGCAGCTGTACATAAATTGTGCCCAGGCCATTTAAGAATGTAATATCCCTGCAGGGTCAGACTGGTCAGACTGGCCCAGTAGCCAGTCTCTGATTACAATATAAACACCACTTGAAGAAACGCAGCTTTTATCTTGCAGTCCAAGAAGTGACAGAAGCCACACTCAGGGCTTCAGCTTCATATCTTATGACTGAGCAACTTCAGGCCATCAGGCATCCCTTCTGTATCCCTGCCCAAATCTCTCTCTGTTACCAGCTCTTAACAAGGCCACTTGCTGGGTCTTGACTGATCAGTCTGCACAGGTAAGAGCAGCTCCAAACTCCCTCTTACAGGTTAAGAGAGTTTTTTACAACAACTCAGTTTGATTTTTGCCAAGAGCTTGATATTCCCAAGTATTAGGCATCAACAGTCTTTTGAAATTAACTGATGTTTGTTATTTACAGCATCAAATATACAAAAAAAAACCCCTGTTACTAAATCAGAGTTTGGTAAAGTGAAGGGGTTGATTATGTCGTAAGGGTATGAGATGTATTTATTCACTTTACATTTCTCAGCTGGTTTTTTCCACTTCCCTTTCTATCATTTGACTCCAGGAGCTGGAGCTTAAAGAAGAGCAAGTGCTAACTGAATGTGAGGACAGCAGGGGAATGGTTAAGATGTTTTACTTTCTGATTTGGATTCTAGAGAAAGTCCTAAAAAAGAGACTGTCAAAAGTTATCCCACTTCTGTGTTTTTCTTTCTCAAATCCTTCAATGGCTCCCTTAGCACAAACCCTTGGTGAGAACTTCAGGGGATCAGCCAGCACTCTCTAGGCATTAACCCTTTGCAATGATCAGTTCACCACATGCATTGTACATCTCTGTAGGGTTCATTATGTGTAGTCCAGGCACCCCGATGCCAGCAAGAGGGGACAAGGTAAACCCCATCCTTTTCAGATTTTGGAATGGAGTTGGTGGCCTGTGTTTGAAAGGTTTAAGCTGTGTTGATAGGGAGGAAGGGTGATTTCTACTGGAACAGTAATATTGCATAGAGGAGGGCAGTGTTGACATGGTGAGGGATTACTTCAGGATACTGCTTCCCCCCTTTCTGTAGGAACAGCAATCAAAGCATCTTCATGTTGCTGTAAAGAGATGAGGGAGGAAATTATAGCACTTTAAGTAATACAATATTGTAATTTCCTAGAGTGGAGAAGCCTGGGTTTGAGGCTTAGGTTATATCGGGTCATAACTTCTCCCACTCTATTTGCTTGCTAAGATCCTGAAAGGATTTTGTGAGCTTTCTGAATCAGTGGCATCTTAACCCTGCTGTGGTCATAACATGCCCAGTTTGTTATGGTAGCCACCAAGCACACTGTGGTGGTTCCCTCCCCCCTGCCACCCAAGATTTCCCTTTGAAAACAACTGTTTTAAGGTACCTTGCCCATTTGATAACTGGCATGTCCTAGAGGGACGTGTCATTCCTTCTGCTGTCTCTAGCTAAAGAGAATCAGTTTTGTTTTATACAAAGTGAATTTGGGAAGATCCATCTATTTTGGCTGCTAGAAGACAGAACTCGTAGCCAATGTGTGCAGTTAACTTGCACTCACATCCTAAAAAATGGTTTAAATGCTTGTTTAGAAAGGTGGGAATTAAGGGAGAGATGTAGTTCATGGTCTCCAAATGCCCTCAAAGACTGCAGTTTTGTTTTGTTCTCTAGAGGATCTTGCAGCAGTCTTGTTGCTGTAACTTTTGAATGTCTTCCAGGAGTTCTTTAAATTACACGACTAACCTCAGTCATGGGAATTTAGCTGTGTTTTCAGTGATGCCTCGTATTTGAACAGGGGTTAAACTGGCTTAACAAATAGTGCCCTTGTGTGGAGGGAGCAGAGATTTATATAACACCTAAGTGTGCCAATACATTATCAGCTGAATGTAAAGAATCATAAAGATCTAAGTTATAAGTGAAGCTGAATGTACCCCTTTTTGTAAGTCAGTATTTTGGATAATATTCTTAGAACTAACTAAAAAAAAAATAATAATCATCCTACAGTCTCCTGTGCTTGGCAGCAGAGTTGTTAGTCAGCAAGAATGTGCAGAACTTTGTGAAAATTGTTTTTTAGATAATTGCCTGTTGCAGACTGTCTAGAGGAACTCGCGTTTTATTTTTGGCACGTTGCATTTAATGGTAGCTTTGACATTTTTAGGACTGATGTGTTGATTTATATATCCTCTGGTGGACATCCAGTTTCCAAACTTGTTGAGTAACTAGAGTCAAAATTCTCAATTCTCAGATGGGAAGAGAAGCTTTCCAAGGCACCAGCTACCCAGCAGAAAGGGAAATGGCAAGGTGAGGAGTGCAATAGATATGAAAGCGTGCACAGGAAAGGCTTTACACTCATTCCCAGCTGGATTTTGGAGTGAATACCTTTGAATGGGTTGAATATCCCTCTGAGCAACACACGTGCACTTAGGGAAGGCCAAGAAACTTAGATAAAACTTCAGGGTCAAAATGCTAGTAATGTGTGAATTAAAAAGGTAGCTTTTTCTTTCATTGCCCTTAAAATGGGAAGTTTGTAGCGTGGGCAATAGGGCTAAATTAAAACAGCAGCTTATTGCTGATGTTGCTAATTGTTAGTGTCATCAGTAGGCAGAAGATATTGCACAGGTCTTTCTGAATTACAATTGTTAGAAACTTGTAGCAGGACGTGGAGGAAAAGTGCAGTTCCCACCTTTGATGGTACAACTGTGCCTCTTGAAGCGTGTTTTGGGAGGATGCTGCCAGCTCACCTGTTGGTACCACAGCAGCTGGCAATAGAGGGGGTAGAAGCATGCATCCACACCACAGAAAGTCTTAGGATTTTTTTTAATTGGCAACTATTGTCACTTTAATTCATATCTGAATTGCCCATGTGTGTACAGCTGCCAGGGCCCTGGGTTTCTCCCCAACAACTGCTTCTCTTCTTTTTTTTTTGAGTGGTGGGGCTGAATGGGATGAGGTTGATGGACTCTGTGTTGTTTATTTGTGTCTAAAATAAAGTGTGTGTATAAAAATATATATAGATATAAAAAAACCTGAGTGGCAAATTATAAAGAATCTTCCCTGATCTTTGAAAATACAGAGTGTGGCATGGAGGCAGAGTTAACAGAAAGGCACATCTAGAAATGATGAAAGTCAGGGCTGGGATAATTCTTCAGATGGTTTCTGTTCATCGTGTTATCACTGTACAGCAGAGTGGTCTGCAGCTTTGAAGTCAGCCTTGCTTGGAGATGATCTCTTTTGAACCACTGTTGGAGCTGGTGGGTACCTGACCCACTTGGACAGGAGCAAGTAGATGCCTTAAGACTGCTTGACTGCATGAAAAGGTAGAGAGCTCAGCTTAGGAAAACAGCTCCAAGAAAATGCTTGTGCAAAGGGGTTTCAGAACATAAGCTGCATTGTGGCTAGGCAGCTTTTCGGTTAGGGGGAGGTCTGTTGGCTTTTCAAAGCTTTCTGTAGATTGCCAGTCCAGCAGATAATACTGGTTGAGGGGAAAAAAGGGTTCACACAGACCCTGGATGTGGCACGGGTTGGTTCTGGGAGCAAGGGGAAATAGCTCAGTGGCCCATAGATGTCACACAACAGCTCAGCACTTTGGAAAATATGGAATATCTGATTGTGAGGAATAAATGAATGTTTTGCTAGGTATCATTTTGGCCACTTTCCTGCTGCTTCCCCTGGCACCAGACTGGACCCTGTGTTAAAGCTAAGCACAAACGTTGCTTGGTTCAAAACCAGCTATAGTAGATAAGGCATTTTCTGCTTGTTTCTGGAAGTGGAAAAGCTCCATGATCAATCAACAATGAGAATAAATTGATGTCAACTCTGCCTGTCTTCAGTGCAGATTATTTGTTCTAGTTCTTCCCATCCCTTTACCTTTTGTGCCTCTCTCAGTTAGCAAGTTTCCTCCAGAAATTGCCTGTGTTCAATTGCATTATATTTGAAAAAAAGGAAGTTTTCAGAGGAGTTAGCAAGTGGAAATGGAGTAAGTAATGGTGGCCCTAACTGTAGCCTTTGCTGCCAACAACTGCTATAATTATATATGGGGCACATACGTTCTAGCAGATGCTTCCCATTTAAACCACACTGGTTTCAGCACAGACCAAATTTAGGATCTAAGCGTGGTGACCACAGCACTCACTAAATCTCTAATTCCATCTTCTACCATTTACTGTCTTTCTCAAATGCTCAGTGAGACTTTTTTTCCCTGGTTGTTCTATGGAACAGCTTTGATTTTTCTCACTTTGTGGTTATTTTAAGCTTCAGAAAACAATAAGAATGTACTTTTCTTTTTTTCCCCCCCTCTTTCCTCTGTGCTTTTATGAAAGCAGAATCTGTGTAGATAAAGCACAGTTGATCTGTTAGGGATTACTGTTTCTCACTTATTCTTTTGCTCTTGCATATCATGCCTTTATGTAGAAGAATATTTAAAGGTGCCGTGTAGAACAGCGAGATGAGAGGTTCTTTGTGCATTGAAGAATTCTGGTGTCACAGGAGTCCACCTGTTCTCCTGTAACTTTTTTTCTAAACACTGAAGTTTATTTAAAGTGGATTTTAGTGCTTATGAAAGCTGCTGGGTTTTGACAGCCTTAAAGATTGAAAGACTGTCCCCACAGGTGGTGACAGCAGCGCTGTGGCCTGGTATTCAGGGCACAGGAGTAGGAATCAGAAGATCCACATTCTGCTCTCATCTTTGGAACAGATGACCTTGAGCCAAGTAGCATGTTGCTGAGGCTCAGTTCTTTGTGAAGAATTTTACCCTGGCTTCTGAGGACATTGTAAAGATTTGCTGCTCTCTTAGAAAAGACAAGGATAAAAACGTCTTGCGTCATCATCAAGCAACAGAGCTCATCTCCAGTCTACCAGTGATGAGAAGAATTGGCAGGTCTCAGGAGAAGGTGGTGCCAACAGCCCGTTGAAAGTCTCAGAATAAGTGGCAGTACTTTTTGTCTGTGCAAACTTGTCCAAGAGGAGCTAACCAAACCAAACTGGTTTCGTGCAGGTCCAAAAAGGTTCTTTCTATTGGTGTGTCCTATGTGAAATCTTAATTTTTGTGGATAGTTGAGCTGGATCAGTCTAGAGGTTCATTGGGTGCAGCATTGTGTGTCAAGCAGTGGTCAGTATCGGACAATTAACACACCTATCCAGCTTGCAAAGCTATTCCTGCTGATTAAGTACAAGAGGAGTTTTCTTTTTGACCCTTCCAGGCTATCAGCTTAATTCCCAGAAGCTTCAGATTTAATTACCCATATCATTACCACAACATGCATAGCTGCGGATTTTATTAATGACTATAAAATTATCGAATCCTTTTTGAAATGGATGCAGATTCCCAGCCAGAAGGTCCTTTCACACATCAGCTCTAGTGCAAGTGAATCCCACAGGTTGGTGCAGCACCTGTCCTGTTCTTCCCTCAATGCTGAGCCTAGCTCCACCATCTTCCTGCACCTGATTTCCCCCTGGTTTACCAGCCACTAGTAATGTTGTTCTGCCACCAAATTCGGGTGTTCTTGCCTCTAAAATGGTAGCTGAGCTGGAGTTTCACCCTTCTCAGAGCCTATTTTTATGTGTTTAGCAGCAGACTGACCTTTACACCTCTCTGTTTCAGACTCCTTCCGCTCACTGCGTTGCTTTTGTTCCTATCCCTAAAATGTTCTTTAATCCATTTCAATTCCTTTTCCCTGCACGATGCTTTATGGCTTTGTAAATCAGTCTGAGTGGTACAAAATCAAATGCTTTCCTGAGATCCTGATAACTTATGTCCACTGTTTCACTCTTGTCTAACCTAACGATTTGGTCGTATAATAAAAAGGATTTCAGCAGATTTGTCAGGCATGACCTTCCTTTTATGAATCTGTACTGGATGTCCTCTGCTAAATTATGCATTTCCAAATGTTCTGCAATTTTGGCTTTTATCAACACTTCCAATACATTCCCACAGCTGAAGCTGGGTTTCCTGTTCTAAGAGAATTCAGCAGAACTCTGTCGCAGCCCAACAAAACTCATCGGTTTTTCAGGATTCTCCGTAATAAAACTTCTCAGTTTCCTCCTTTTTTGTCCTCATCCTAGTGGGTTCTTGACGTCGGAGTTAGTATTCTGTTTTATAGAGCTCTGAGAGTGCTGTGCTCTCAGGCAGTAACCACCTCTCTGTCTGCAGTTGGGCAGGTTTGCATGTCACACGTGGGCTGAGTTGCTGAGTCTCAGCCCAGTTGCAGGTGAGGGTTTGTAGACCGTAGCTCAGAGTCTCAACTTGCTTCCAAGCTTCCTAAATAATTTCACTTGAGACTGGA
Source organism: Aegotheles bennettii (assembly GCA_013398125.1). NCBI lineage: Eukaryota > Metazoa > Chordata > Aves > Caprimulgiformes > Aegothelidae > Aegotheles > Aegotheles bennettii. The sequence continues at coordinate 102,735 of VZRW01003955.1, read as the reverse complement.
GGTCAGTTCACCTCTCTGTGCATCTGTTTATTTTCCTGGCCTGCTTCCTGAAGAGTATTTTACATTTGCAGGCTTGCTTTGTGCTTTCATCTGAATATATAGGGGGGGGAACTCCAAATCCTTCAAGTGTTCTTGCTCAAAGCCCTTCTGCTTGCTCTGTGCTCATACCTACTTTGAACATATAGCTCGCCACTTGGGCTGTGCTTCCAAATATGGATTTCTCTTGGAGGTATGTTCTGACCCACCTACTTTGCACTGTAGATATATTTAGCAAAGTTTTGCCGTAATAGCCCTACAGTGCTGTCCCAAAGCTGTCATCTGCTCTTCTGCCCACCTCCTTCCCCGTTACCTTCCATGCGTCAAAAGCCACCTGCCAGAGTTCTGCATCCGTGGTCAAGGCTTTCTGCCACTGACATGACTCTTCTGGTGGTGGAGAAAGCATGGGGGCTGAACAGCCCTGTCCTCCCTCACCTCCACTTCATTAATTCCTCTGTGTCTGCAGCAAAGATCCTGAGTTCCAGGAGAAGCCCCCAAAGTTGTGAATGAGACCAGCAGAATTAGAGATTTTTGTTGTCAAAGCCTCAAAGCAGAGAAAATTTTGGGGTTTTTAAGCAAAATGCACAAATAGGAACGTAGTCCTTGCCCCCAAGGGCAATTTTTTTTGCTCAGAGGTGCTTGTATGAGCACCTTTGCTCAGGTGCTGCTCAGGCTGAGGAGGTTGAGAGCAGCACAGGCAGCTCCTACAGTTGTAGCACGATGCTAGAACGGGCAGTCTGGGGCTTGAATGTGCCTTAAGACCACAGGGAATGGCTCTTTTTTGGCCTGAACCCAGCTTAGAGCAAAAGTACAATACTGGTTGGGTATGTGTCTCTCCTGTACCTGCTGTTTATTGCAGGATTAAATTGCCAAGTTACAGAGATACTGAAGCTACTACAGAATTATGGAAGATGCTGCATTTAATGGGCTGGCTTTAGAAAGCCAGATTCTGCCTCCCTCCTCCAATCTTCCTGTTAAAAGTCATCCAAGATGGATTCCAAGCGAGAGGGGGAAAAAAAAAAAGCAAGCAAGCAAACCTGCACCGAGTGAGTGACTCATTCCTGCTAAATTTAAACCATTTATTATGAGGAGGGAAAAGAAGGAAAGAAGAAAAAGAAAACTCGGTGTACAGGTTTAGCAGGCGTGAGCACATATTTCAGCTGGATTGCTGTGTTTGTAATTGCCAAACTACTGATTTCTTGGAACTCTGCTATTAGCATTGTTAAGCAGTGTTCCAGACAGTCCCTCCTATAAATCCCTGTTAATATGTTAAGCAGGAGAAGGCCTTCACAAGGAGAATATTTCGCCGGTGAGCGGTCTCTGCCTGGGGTTGTGCTGGCTAGGCTGAAGGAGATGGGGGAAGTGCCTGTGCTGGCTGTTAGGGGGATCACAGAATCACAGAATCCTAGGGGTTGGAAGGGACCTCGAAAGCTCATCCAGTCCAACCCCCCTGCCAGAGCAGGGTCACCTAGAGTCCATCACACAGGAACGCACCCAGGCGGGGTTTGAATGTCTCCAGCCAAGGAGACTCCACAACCTCTCTGGGCAGCCTGGTCCAGTGCTCTGGCACTCTCACAGGAAAGAAGTTCTTCCTGAGATTCACATGGAACCTCCTGTGCTCCAGTTTGCATCCATTGCCCCTTGTCCTATCATTGGTCAGCACTGAGAAAAGCTTGGCTCCATCGTCCTGCCCCTCACCCTTTACAGATTTGTAACCATGGATGAGGTCACCCCTCAGTCTCCTTTTCTCCAAGCTAAAGAGCCCCAGCTCCCTCAGCCTTTCCTCATAAGGGAGATGTTCCACTCCCTTCATCTCTGTGGCTCTGCGCTGGACTCTCTCAGGGATGCTCAAGTAGAGGATGCCCTACTTGAGCATCCAGTTGATGTTTGCCTGAACGTTGTTTCCACTCCTGATAGTTGCATAGGAATTTTTTATTATTATTATCTATCTATTTATTTATTGATTTGGACCGAAGGGAAGAGAGGTTATAAGAGAGAGTCTGAGGTTTCTGGACCAAGTAGGAAAATTTCCTAATTTTTAATTAGGAAAAATTTATTTCACTGTAAGTATTGGAATAGGTTGTCCAGGGAGGTGGTGGAGTCCCCGTCCCTGGAGGTGTTCAAGAGGCGTCTGGATGTGGCGCTGGGTGCTGTGGGTGAGTGGGGATGGAGGTGGGGGTTGGGCTGGATGAGCTTGAAGGGCTCTTCCAACCTCAATGATTCTGTGATTCTGCCCAGGGTGTACTTGCAGCAGTAGGGCCTGTGGTCTACTGATCTCTTGCTCTCCTTCATAGGCTGTTCAGGCAATAAGCAACCACATGAACAACACCTCAAATGAACAAACAAATAAATGTGCTTTTCATGGGTGGATATTGTTCTTTTTCAAGCATGCTATTCCAAATAATGAAGTGCCTCAAACCCTGAAATTACGAAAGCATATTGCTAAATATCTCCTCTTTCATTTTTCCTTTCGTAACAGTAGTATAACCAGTATTGAGGCCATGGTCTAATGGTCTAATGGTTAGGAATATGATGGGATAAAGGTTGGACTTGATGCCCTTGGAGGTCCCTTCCAACCATAATGATTCTATGATTCTATAACCAGAACATTTTCATCACTGACAGTCTGCTGACCAAGGTAATGGCCGTGTCTTCTGAACTAGTCAGTGGGTAGAAATAAGATGGAGCATCTCACTAATGAATCTGCCAAAGTGCAGCTTTACCTTGGACAAAAAAGATTGTCTTCTTGCCCTTGTATCTGCTGAACCATGTACCTCTGCAGGGGTGAGAGAACCCCACAGGCTTTCTGGCAAAGCACGTGCAAGACAAAACTTGGATCAGGCTGTTTGCTTGACAACGGATAATACCTTCAGAGGTGGACCTGAAGAGAGTCTGGGTCATCAGAGAGGAAGAGGGGAAAGCAGAATAGGAGGGCAGAGCCACAGATCAGTTATTTAAGCACAACCAGTTGACAAGGGCATAGGATGGAGCGGGGCAAGGAGACTCATTTGATCTGCTGCTGCAGTGAGGACACGTCTGCCAGATCCCAACCCAGCTCCAGCGTCGCGGGTGGACACACAGACTCTCTGACAACTAATGGTATTCTGGAGTGAACAACAGATGGGTGCCCTGGGTGCCCTGGGTGTCCATCAAACCTACCTTCAGTTGCAAGGCAGAGGGCAGACATCGCTGAGCTGCCACGCTTGCAGTCTCCTTTCGTGGCACAATTTTATGCAGACTTCTTTGGGGATGGAAGAGGGTTGCATGCTTATTTTATTACAAGTAACTCACATGCTTCTTTTATTACAAGTAAAGCTTTTCAGAACACCATTTAATGTTTCGTAGAGTTCCTAACTATTTATTGTTTGTACAGCAGAATAATCAGATTAGAGTTTGAGAAAAGGGAGCGATGATCTTAAATCCAAAACCTAGTTTTAAAAAGATGATACTTCCCTTAAATTTTATGCAATAATTTGCTATTGCTAAGGATGTTTTAGCTTCCTCCATCCCTCTCCGTTCCTAGGTGGAGAGAAAAGCCTCCTGTGATGTCCTCCTACGACAGCAACAAGAAAGGCAACTGGCCTGGGGGTAGCCATGGGGCTTACATGTTGGCCAACATCACCCTTGAATCTTCCTGTGATACCACATTCCTCTTAAGACTTTCATGTTCCAAAGAGCAATGCAGAAATAAAGGATTGTAAGGCATTACTTAGTTCTCTCCCATGCTTGTTCCTGGTACTGGCAGTGGCAGACACACTTCTGGTTTCTTTTCTTTGGTCAGCATCTGTGCGTACGTTCTTCAGCTCACTTCAGCTGGGTACACATGTGTCTTGCACTTGGGCATCTTGCATTAGGCACCTTCATATTCACATAGGATTGTGTAGTAGCAGCTTTCTGTGTCTGCCAAGGGTTTGTGGTGCCCCTGTCTTGCAGTTAATATCCCTCTGTCACGTGGCCTGATGGCAAGTATGACTTCTGAAATTCTGCTAAAGAAGTTTTTGTGGCATCTACCACGGTGCCTCTAGAGAGTCATGGATCAAGGAAGGTCTCTGCTTTCTTGGGGTTGTTGTATGTTTTTGCAGTACCTCGCCTTTACATGCCCTTGAACTTTCCTGTCACTGGCCCTGACCTGCTTAGCAACTGAGCATTAGCCTTTGTGGTGGACATTTGTGTGCTCCTTGGGACAAACAAGCTGCAAATCTGAGTGGACCTGACAGCCAAAGAGGAAGGCCTGTCTTGAAAAGACTATGCTTACTTTAAATACAGTATATAAACCTGCATGACTGTGAGATTAAAAGCCAAGCTCTGGAATCACAGAATCATTGAGGTTGGAAGAGACCTCCAAGCTCACCCAGCCCAACCCCCACCTCCATCCCCACTCACCCACAGCACCCAGCGCCACATCCAGATGCCTCTTGAACACCTCCAGGGATGGGGACTCCACCACCTCCCTGGGCAACCTAAGCACTGATTCTAGTAGCCTTGCTTAGTTGTTCTCTAGACATTGAGAAACCTGGTATGTTTTCTGATCTTTGTATGTCTTGTTACTAGCATGCTGAGATTGGGTTATCAAAGCTTCGTGTGCGAGATGGATATCCTGAAGGTGCTGCTGACCATCTTGGACCTGCAGGATGCTCTGCCTCTGCTGCTGTTGCTGGTTTTCCTTGAGTTGGGTGCCTCTTGCCATGCGTGATGTGAAGGGCAGGTCTGTCAGGTTGTTCTCCAACATGAATGAGCCCCCCACTAAGATCTGGAAGCTGGAATAGCAATAGTTTCTTGTTCCTAGTGTGCACTGTTGGGTGTAGTGTGCTTGGTCTGCATACTGCTGCACCCAAACTGCAATCAAACACGGTGCGTCGTTCCACATTTCATTTCATAATGCATCAGAAGAACCATGACCAGCAGGGCAAGGGAGGTGATTCTGCCCCTCTGCTCTGCTCTGACCCCTCCTGGAGTGCTGTGTCCAGCTCTGGAGCCCTCGGCACAGGAAGGACATGGACCTGTTGGAATGAGTCCAGAGAAGGGCCACAAAAATGATCAGAGGAGCACCTGTGCTATGAGGAGATGCTGAGAGAGTTGGGGGTGTTCAGCCTGGAGAAGAGAAGGCTCCAGGGAGACCTCATTGCCCCTTTTAGTACCTAAAGGGGGCCTATGAGAAGAATGGGGACAGGCTTTATAGCAGAGCCTGTTGTGATAGGTTGAGGGATAGCAGTTTTAAACTGAAGGAGGGAAGGTTTAGGTTGGATGTAAGGAAGAAGTTTTTCACCATGAGGGTGGTGAAACACTGGCCCAGGTTGCCCAGAGAGGTAGTGGATTCACCATCTCTGGAGATGTTCAAGGCCAGGTTGGATGTGGCCCTGAGCAACCTGGTCTGGTGGGGGATGTCCCTGCCCGTGGCAGGGGAGTTGGACTGGATGACCTTTAAGGTCCCTTCCAACATAAGTGATTCTGTGTTTGCTCTGTGCCAAAGGAGGCTTGGTGCCAGCTAAACTGGAGTGATGGCAAACGTGGGGCTCTCTGGGAGGTCGAGTTCTTCCACAGCACACTGCATGGTACTTAATTTGAGCAGTTCCAACTGGTAAGAAATGTAACTCCAGCATTACAATGGTCATAACCAGACAGGTATGGACTGCACGTGAGCATGCCTGAGTAGGCTTGGTAAGCAGAGATGCTCATGTCTAGCAATGTTCTGAGATGGAGGGATGTTTGCAGTATGCAGACATTGTGCTTGGCAGCACAGAATCTCACTCCAGTTGGCGTAGCCAGTGCTGCTGTATTCCTGTCAAGGTAATTAGTGTTAATTGGACCTTTTTTTGCATGAGCCTCTCGTTTATTGTGTGTTTGGCCCAGTCTTGGACTCCAGGGTTTGGCAATCTCCCATCTGAGGTTCTGTCCAGAGGAATGTATATGCCTTAGGCTGTACACATTCAGATTAAGGTGTAACCCTACTGTTGGCATGAAGGTGCTTTGAGGTGCTTTAGGGTTCTTACCCATTACAGCTCTGTAGAAATTAGCTGGGGTTGGACTGCTCCTTCAGCTCTCTGCACTTCCCTGTTGTCTTACGACACGTGGATACTGACTTCATGGCAGCTTCTGGTTGGTTGGAGTGTGGCACCAAACATTTTGAACTGAACCACTCAAGAGTCACCATCTCCTTCAGTTTTCTCTCACACGTGAATGACCATCTCACTCTCCCTCATCTGTTCCAGTGCTCAAACTGATCTCAGTGGGTTTCCTTGAGCATCGAGGAAGTGGTCCTTGTAGCCACCGTTGGCCATCGCTATTGGCCATGAGTTTGTGTGCCTCACTGTTGGTCTTCTGCTGCCCAGATTCACTTGTAATTTTAGCCAGAAAGGCTAATTCATGGCTCACTTTTGGTTCTGGGCAAGTTTCAGATGTGATTGGAGGGGACAGCATACTGAATTTCAGGAGATGCAACAGTGTAGGTGCTTGGTGCATTAAGGCCTGGAGCTCATTTGTCAGCAATAATGAAAATACAACCCAAGTTCTCTGCTGGAATGTGTCTGCAGGTGTATCTTGATGACAGCATTTCATTTTCTAGCTGCCATTAAGGACACAACTACTTCTAAACTATGTCCTTTACTGGGACTACATTGCCTTTTATGTATCTCTGGGACTTCTGGAGTAACTTGGGGATGAACTTTTCTGCCTTTCTGGAAGCCTTGGGTCTGTTTGGGAAACTGGAATTTTGTGACTTGAGCCTTTGTGTAGAGAGGATCCATTTCTGGTCAGCTTCAGAATGGAACCTGACCTCTGACCTGCACTCCAGGCAGCTTCACTGAATGTGGGCAAGGAGGTTTCTTTTGCATGGGGTTGGAGAGGGAGAAGAAGACAGAAACAATTTTAACTGCGCTCCTTGGCTGGTTGTTTTGTGGAGATCTACTGCTGGAATTGGCTGCCAAGGGAGGTGGTGGAGTCACCGTCCCTGGGGGTGTTCAACAAACGGGTTGATGAGGCACTTGAGGCCATGGTCTGATGGTCAGGAATATGATGGGATAAAGGTTGGACTTGATGACCCTGGAGGTCCCTTTCAACCAGAATGATTCTAGGATTCTATTCTATGATTCTGTGTTGTGGAAGCAATGAGTTGCTTGCTTTTTTAAGTATACCAACTGTGGCTTTATTGTAAGATTGAGGGATGTGTTTTCTTAAGGGGAAAAGGCTTCTTTCAGTGCTTTATCTTCAGTTAGAGTTCCGAGGAGGAAGAGGATCCCATAAAAAAATTTTTGCTGGAAGCTTGGCAAGATGCTGCTCTATTCCCTCACCATAATCCCGAAGGACAGCTTTCTCCTGGGTTGTACTGTACAGGGTTTGGTAAACCAATGTAGTCACAAGACTGAAAACAGCATTGATTTGAGGTAGCTTCTGAGCAGTGTCTTCAAGAATTTTAGTGTTTGTAAAAAGAATTGCTTTCTTGCTCTCTTTGATCCACTGGTGCAGGTTGCCAGGAGAAGTGGTGGAGTCTCAAACGTTGGAGATACTCAGAAGCCATTTGGACATGGTCCTGGGCAACTGGCTCTGGGTGACCCTGCTTGAGCAGAGGAGTTGGACAAAATGACCTCCAGAGGTCCCTTCCAACCCCAACCATTCTGTCCCTTTGGATAAGGTCTCTGCCGTGGCAATTAGTGCCTTGTCACCTTGCAACTGAACCAACGTGCTCCTGGCAAACATTGGTTGAAGGTAACCCAGAAGCTGCAACAAACACAGTGGCTGCATTGCTTATTTAGCAATGATTCTTGACAAGAGCTTGCCATGCACCTTCTTGAGGGTCTGCACAAGACCATGCTCAAGGTACACATCAGTGTACTCACTTAAAATAGTGATATTTGGGTAACTTAGAGCTTAAGAAACAACTCTTCTCTTCGTGTTGCAGTACAGTGACCGCATGAAACTGGTTGCTGCACATCACCGAGTCACAGTGCCTGCTCAGGAGGTGACAGTTCTTAGAGAAGGTTCTTAACCTTGCTTTCCAGGGCACAAATGTAACACATCCTCAAGTCATATGGCAGAACATTATGTTTTCTTTTTTTTTTTCTTTTTTTCTAATAGGCCTATTTTGGGAAAATGGGCTAGAGAGTCCTAGATTAGCTTCAGTATTTTGGACACTAGTCCTACTTTTGTGCATGCACCCAGGTGAATTTTTCTGGAGGTTTTGATACAAAAGCAGTACCTGGAGTTTTAAAAGCATGGGCTAAACAACAGCCTGCCTGAACATCTCCCAAGAGCAAAGGGTGGCTCTAAGCTAGCAAAGAAAAGCTTAACTGGAGCTGCTCTCTGGAATCTGAAGCCAGACACATTCAAACTAGAATTCAAGTACAGATTTGTAATGGAGAGGGTGATGAACCACTGGAGTGGTCTAGGATGGATGGATCTTTGGTCTCATGCTGTTTTTAAGGCAAGATATCTCCTGGATATCAGTTAAGACAGGTAACACGTTTGGTTTTACTTTATGGTGGCCTCAGTGTAGAGAAGGGAAAGCAGATGAGAAGTCCCAACCCGTGTTGATAGACATGTGCATACACACACCTGCACACACACACAAGGTCCAGCCAGAAGACCTGACCATTCCTACAGACCTTCAGCTGTACATTTCAAAATTAAAGTATTTGATTTATTTTTTGGTTACTTCTAGGAGAGGATTAGTCTGTAATTATGCAGGGGGTTGGGAATCTCCCTTTGCTGTGAATTCAGCAGTTGGTAGAACTTCATTCTCGGGGCTGAATTTGGTGTTTTCTTCACCACCCAATGCACCAGGTTTGTCAGCAAGCTGAAACTTGGTTCTTCTGCATTTCAGTAGCCCTTTTGGTAATAGTCCTCTTGTAGTAGTGGGGCCTGTGTCCTCAGGCAGGTAACACGTTCAGCCACTGATACTCTCCTGTGTGGCTTTAAGCCAAGCATTTAGCCTCTCTGTTCATGACAAAATGGTGATGTTTCCCTTCCCCAAGGACAAAAGCTTTTAATTTGTTATTAATAAAGCCCTTTTTAAGAACTGACCAAGGAAGGTATTAGTGAAATACAAAGTGGTGGCATTATTTTTTCCTCTGTGACTCACTCAGAAATTAAAAGGGACAATTAATTTCTCTTCCAAATAAGTGATATCAACCTCATCTTTACCAAGTGACTTCCTCCTTGCCTTTGCAGGGCGTTGTGGATCAGGGTGAACTACACTTGAAAACATTTAAACATTTAATTGCATACAGTGAGAAATGAAAAAAACTGAAGTGGATCCCAAGAATGTATTAAAAATCTGAACTGAAATGAGAATGATTTCATGTCAAGTGAGACAAATGCAGAGTTGATACTCCAGCGCTTCGCACTTCCACTTGTCCTTGGCACTGAGAAAATGAGATTTTTAATATCTAAAAAACAGATTGCCATGAAGGCTCAGCCATTGTAAATTTAAGCTGCCTTTATAGCAACTGAAGCTGGGGACAAGATTTTTCATTACATCTGATTCTACAACCGTGGCCACGATTTCCATATTAATATTGATTTTTTTGTTTGTTTTTATTGTCTGTACCAGAAATAGGAGGTGTTTTCCCTGTGTTAACAGATAATTTATTTAATGAATAATGCAAAAAGGGCAAAGGTTTGTGGGTTCTTACTTGCTTATCAGCTGTAGATTTTGGTGACACCTGCTTTTTGCTGCTGGGATCAAACCTGCTTTGCTTTGGGCTGAAAGGAGCCTGAGGGAAAGAGGGACACTGATCTGTGATTTCAGAATCGTGATTTGGTGGTGGCAGAAGTTGCATTGGTCGAGGCTGAACTTTTCTGGCTAAAATTATAGGCAAGGGGTTGCTTGTTTCCTGCCTGATGTGCCCTTAAATTACCAAACCATTTAAGCAACCTTTACGTGTGTGTGGGGGCAGGGAAGGTATTTCTGTGCCACTGAACTTTAGACCAACGTTGAGTCAAAGACTTTTTGTAACCCTTTTCAATAGCAGCAGTTCTGTTCTGGCAGCAGCCGAAGGAAACACCGACTTCCTCTCCTTTCTGTGTAACTGCATTTGCTTTCAGAATTCCAGCTACCAAGGCAGACCTGAGGATTCGCCCACCTGCCTTACTGCCTGGCTGTGTCTGTGCCAGTTTGTGACCGCATGCAGACGGCGACAGTGCTGCTTCAACCTTTAACAGAGCAAAAATTGAGAATTCCTCTTCTTTTCTCATGAACTCTCTCCTGTTTATTTCTGCTGAAATGCTGTCATCCTCTGTCTGCGCTCACAGATCTGGAGCCTCTTGGAAAAGTTCCTCCTTCCTCCTCTGTTCACATCCCAGATTTGGGCTAGATCCTAATGGCTCTTCATTTATAACATCTGAGGTCTGTACCATTTTTTTCTCTTCCATTAGTATCACTGATATCATTGTCTTGCCTTTGTCATCTCGTACCTGAGTTACTGCAGCCTTTTCTCTGGCACTCTAGCTCATCTCCTCATGTTCCAGTTTTAATGCTGTGTTTCACCATGAACAAAGGTGATCTTTTCTTTCCTTTGTGGGTTTTGTTCTTTGCTTCTTCCACAATCCTCACCCTGGAAGCAGATCTTTCTCTGAGGAATCCAGTTCTCTACCATTAGCCCCTCTGACCTTCAGAAAGTTTGTGTATGTTTAAGTCTAATTTGTTCCTCTTTGTAAAACAAAACAGCTCTCTCTATTAAACTCAAAATTTGGCAATAAGTCAACAGCATGATCTCATTTTTTTTTTTTTTTTGGTGACTGCTTCAGGGAAAATGTTTTAAATGCAGTTAAGAGATTTAACAGATCAGTGTTTGGTGTAGAACTATCTTTAAAAGGTTTGGGGTGGCTGACTGCAAGGGACCTATGTGTTTGTCTTTTCCATCCATCAGTACTTGGGTGTCACGATTTCTCTCCCAGGTCACAGTACGTGACCTGTGGTCTGCTGGGACCACTTGTCTTGTCTATGACCTTGCTCTTGGCGACCTCCTTTCCTGGAGAGAAAGAAAGCAACTCAAGACCTAGATGTGGACCAAATGAATCGTTTTGGAGATGGCAGCAGCCAGCTCTCAGCAGCTCCCTCCCCAAAGACACCCAGCGCTTTCCTTTGCCACATCTGGGTGGGAGCAGTTGTGTGTGGGCAGACTTAAAACCCTTGGGAAAGTTGGTGGCCAGAAGCTGACTGCTGCTGCTTCAGGAAAAGCTCATTCAGCCGAGCCCTTTTGCCCTGAGAGTTCTGAAGTTTCACAAAAGGGATGGTATAGTCTGTGTCTGCCCAGCAGGCTCTGGCTGGAATCATCAAATCCCAGACTGGCTTGGGTTGGAAGGGACCTTAAAGCTCATCCAGTGCCAACCCCTGCCATGGGCAGGGACACCTCCCACCACACCAGGGTGCTCCAAGCCCCATCCAANCCCCTCTGGCACTTGGAACCCGTTCCCCCTCGTCCCATCACTCCCTGCCCTTGGCACCAGTCCCTCTCCAGCTTTCCTGGAGCCCCTTCAGGCACTGGAAGGTGCTCTGAGGTCTCCCTGGAGCCTTCTTTTCTCCAGGCTGAACCCCCCCAACTCTCTCAGCCTGGCCCCAGAGCAGAGCTGCTCCAGCCCCCTGAGCATCTCCATGGCCTCCTCTGGACTCTCTCCAACAGCTCCGTGTCCTCCTGATGTTGGGGACTCCAGAGGTGGCCCCAGCACTGCAGGGGAGGTCTCACAGAACAGAGCAGAGGGGCAGAATCCCCTCCCAGTAGGTGCAGTTCTCTCAAAGCCTATAGCAAGTCATGCTAGAGTGTCTGGAACACTCTAACCACTAAGAAGAGCCAAGACGTGTCCATCCACAAGGCTTGTTATTACAGACATCTCTTTATGGAGCAGATTAAATCATCCCATGCAAATCCCTGTGCTACTCTATCCACTTGTTTTCTCTTCCAGCTCGCATACACTCATAGCCTGAACAGTAAATATTCTATCTAATTCTTTCTGCATCTGCTTGGATATAATATCTGCCTCTCTCTTTCCCTTTGGTCAATAGTTAGACTGCTGAAGCACTTCCAGTCCATGTTAGTTTGTGGAGAAAGACTTGAGCTAAAGAAAATTCTATTAGGTCATTCCTTTCCAGAACATAGCACCTGTCTTCTGAGCTCTTTGAGGATGTTAGCCAAATAATCCTTTTAATAGCTTTTGTGAGTTAAAAGGGTAGGTAACTGTCATAAGGCTAAATGATTGCATAGATTAATTTACTTGTGGCCAAAAGAAATCAATTGTAATTTAAATTTTTGTCTCTGGACTGATTGCACTACCAGACATCAACTTTCTTCTTAGGAATCCACCGTATGCGTTGGAGTATGTGGCTGTGGTTGGAGGTGGGGCTGGATCAGTTACAGATGGTCCAGAGGAACGTGATTGAACATTTCCAGGTTTTAACCTCTGGCTGTACACAAGCTCGGGATGCTCAGCTGCTTGGCCTTGTTTAGGTCTGTCAAGTGTCCATCTATAACTCGAGTCGTTACAATTCACAGGCTGTTTGGATGTGAAAGGTTCTTTACCAGATTTTAAGAGCGTTGCAAATCACATCAAAGCTCCCACTGAAGGCCAAGGGAAGAAAGAGGGTGAGGCTTTGATGATCCGTTTGAAAAATAAAAATTGAAAGATGACAGAAGAGTATTCAGTGCTTCCAGGGAGTGTTTTTCTTGACTGTAGTTATATTTGGTGATTGGTTCTACTGCCTTGTAGCAGAGGGATGGATTGAGTGATTGAGAAGGATCCTGATGTGGGGTTTGTCTTTGGTTTTTTTGTCTTTGGTTTTTTTTAATGAGAAGTGATTTGCTGAAACTGCCCAAAGGTTGCTCTCTGTAAGCTGGTGGTAGAATTGTATGCCAGATAACAAAAAGTCAGAATGCATTTGCCTTTCACAGAAATCTCTAATGTTTTTGTATATTTTGTGTCTTACAGAATGGTGAATAACACTGAAGACCCTCAAGAGGCTTTATAACGTCCCATCCCCATGTAAAGTATGCTCAGAACTTTTCCAGTAGTGTAAGTACAAGCTAAAAAAACCCACAGAAATTAAGAGTTATTTGGTGGTTTGTTGGTTTTTTTTTGGTCTGTTAATTTGTCTAAAAAGAGCAGAGAAATGGTTACAATGATTAGCAGCAGTTGACCAAATTGGAGAGTTCCATTATCTGGTATTTGCTAGACATCTAAACCAGGGATCAGTAGCATTGAACTCCTCACTTGGTCTGGCTGATGACTTATTTCTACTTTTCTGTCACTGAAAGAGAAGGAAAATCATGGAGTTCTTAGAAACTCAGCCTTGATTAGAGAAAAGGTAATGTTAAATGAGAGCTCCATACATCTACTGAACTTACTAGAGGGGTACCTGAGCTGTGCAAGAGAGTTTAGCACCACTGTAACTTGGTGAAAGGGGAGGAGTAGACCATTAACATAGGATTATATAGCAAAGGTAGAAAAGTTAGGGCACTTAACCTAACCTTAGAATTGAATGTACTGGTCCAAGCAACCACTGCTGTATATTGAATCCCACTACGAATCGAAGTTGTCTGAATCTCACCCTTGAATTTGAGCTTATTAGTTCATTTCTTTAAATTACCTCTGTCCCCAATCTTCAATGTAATTGGTATCCATGCTGTTTCTTCAATAAATAAATTAAAGACTGAAGCTTATCAGGCTGAAAGGAAAAGCTTGTCTTGTACTGTGTTGTCATCCATCTCTCTCACTGGCCAGTCCTGTATCACTATCCCCATACCTCTTTTATAGGGCAGTCAGGTTCTTGAGACTCTTTGACCTCTTGACTTCTGGTTGTACCCTCTGTCAGACTGAGCTGGAAGGAGAAATCCTGTCTACAGAACAGGTAGCAAGAAACTGGGCTGCTGTGAATGCAGTCAGATTTTCCCAGATGGATTATTTCAACAAAGAAGATTACTCATCTGGTGCATGGACATTCATAGTGCAAGTGGCAGTGCAGTCACAGCAAAAAGTAACGACTGTCACAGGTTTTGTGTTGGAACCTGAACTACCAATGTATGTCAAAAAGACTTCTTGATACAACCATTGATTAGTCACTTTCTCATTAGTTACTTTCTCTTGCTGGTAGCTTAGTCTTCTATTCAAAACTAGTTGTTTCCTAGTTCATTGTCAGTCCCTTGAGCCACCTCCTCTTCTTTCTTTTAGCTGGAAATATGTTGGTTTTCAGGATTAAAATCACCACTTGAAATTGTAAAGATCTAGTTCACAGCAGGAAAGAAGTCTGAAGGTAAGGCCACACTGCCCTGTGCATCTTTATTATGTTGGTAATTCAAAGTTTGCAGAGTAATCTTGGAGCTCCTCTATGCTTTGTGTGAGCACAAGGACAGTGTCAGCTTTAACTTTGAATCAGAATTATAAATTTCTAAACTGTGAACTATATAGTTTGAATTTCCTGTGATTTAGCTAGATTTCAGTCATGTTCTGCCCCCGTGCAGTCTTGGTTTGATAATCTTGTTGTTCTATTACTTTCTGGAATCATTGTGGCCCATTGGTGTGCCCTGTTCATCAGCTGCCACCCTCTATCAGAGAAGTAGCAGCTTTTTTGATTTATTCCAGTTATGTGTGCAGTTAATACAGTCATTGAGAATGCAGTAGAAGTATAGGTGAATAATTGTTGACTGAATGAAAGCTGGGATGAACCTATTTGGAGGGGATTAAAGAGTATTAAATTAAAGGAAATGGGCCAAGATATGACCCGTATAGATATAAAGTTTCCAAATTAAACCGTGGGTATCTTTTACAAAGGAGAAGTGGGCATCATGATTTCAGAAGGGGAAAGAAGAAAACAGTCTTTTACACACACACACAGAAAGTTTTAACTTAAATACTGAATAAGATTAAAACTGAACAGTCTTAAAACTACCATGGTTAGGGAGTAGTTTGGTTTCTCTACCATGGGGCAGCATCCTCTGTTGGAAGAGCAAAGTAGACAGCTGGCTGCAGGTACCATTTCACCTTGCCTGATTTTTATCCAGTTTGCTGAGAGTCAGTACTCGAGATGAATTTGAGGCATGGTGTGAACACAAGACTCTTGATTTTAGTCTCACAAATTAGTGATTTGTCTGAAACTTAACTCCTTCTGTAGCCAATACAAGTGTATCTCTATTGGGTTCTCCATAAATACAGTGGGAGTAATTACTTGTGATTCACAGATTAGAGCAGTATTGATTAATGTGTGTTAATAGTGAGATATGACCATCAGTATCTGTGTTGCATGTTTCAAACTATCTCTCAGAATATGATTTCTGATAGAACTAGACAGTTTCAACATGGTCACTTAAAGTTCACCTGAATTAATAGGCTGATGCTTACGAATCTAACTGCCAGCAATGACAGAGCTGTGCTGGGACTGAGTAAAAGCCTGCTGAGTGGAAAGAAAATAAGTGTGAGTAATGCAGATGAAAAAGGACTAGATTGAAGCCTTGTCATCATTTAGGAAAAGCACCAGGAAGAAAGGAATGAGGATGTGAAGGATACCAAAGTCAGCATGCATAGTAAAACAGACAGTGGAATTACAGTGGCTTTGTAAGTCACCACCTGGCTGAGCTGTGTTAACTGTCCAGCTTCCTTGGCTGAGCTCTGTTAACTGTCCAGCTTCCCTGAAATGTGACACAGAACACGTTAATTAAACTTATGTGAAAGAGGACTCAGTTAATTTGCTCTTTTTGTCTTCATTGACAGGTTATTGTGTAAATAGTTGGTGGCTGTTGGAACATTCAGTTGGCATTTTAAGCTTTAACTGAAACAATGCTTGGTCTGAGCCTTTAGTTTTACTTTAAGATAGACCAGGTGAGTTAATTTGTGATTTCACAGGCAGCTTAGCCACTCTGAAAGGGGGACCTAAAAGAAATCTTGGTGAATATATGCCACTTATACCTCTGCTTTTGGCCAGATTGGCTTGCCCCCATCTGTTGAGTTGGTAGCAGCAATCATCAGAGCCTTCTCTAAGCTAATTCAGCTAGCTGATCCAGGCAGAAACCAGCTAGGGTTGAGTTGGTTGGTTGATTTTTCTGCTCTGTTAGTGAACTGAACTGGTCTGTGGAGGTTCGCACCAAGTCCTGGAGCTGTGCAGAAGGGTGGGTCGTAGGTTGGTTCAACCCCTCTTGTGCATCTGCTGCCTCAGGACTGGAATCTGTAGGTGTTGTTCTGCTCCAAGTAGGACACAGAAAGATTTGGACTTGCCCTAAGACTATAGACTGGGTCTTCTCTATGTCATGCATGAGGAAATTTCCCTCATTCAGGTCTGGGCTACACAAAGAGAAGTTTCTTGCTTTGAGAGCATGAATTAGGATGTGTGTTTCTTTTTGAAATGCTTTAAGTAAAATAAAACTCTAATATAGAATCATGGAATCGTTTTGGTTGGAAAAGACCTTTAGGATCATCAGGTCCAACCTTGTTTTAGTTTCCTGACCTAACAAATTTTTCTTTCAAGAAAGTGTGTTGGTTGTTACTGCTGGTGATGGATCCTGAGGGAGAACGGATGTGCCTGAAATAATTCAGAATGTCTTTCTTTATGTGTGGAAGAGAGGTGGTGGAAATCCTGGTGATGGCATTCCTTGAAACATGTCCTACACCTTGTCATGTCTGATGCTATAGATGGACCCTGTAGGATGGCTGTATGCGTGGTGAGAAAACGCTCGAAGTTTGGCCAGGCACTTGGTCTGCCTTCTTGCAGAGTGCCTGTCTGACTTTGAACAAGTCATTTGGACTTGTCTGAAGGCCAGCCCCTTTCTGTGAGCTCTTCATCTTAAAAAGTAGCATAGTTTTACTTCCCTGCCTCCCAGGGAGATTCTACAGAACGATGTGTTGCAAGTATTTAGATACTCCAGCAACAGAATTAACAGAGAAGATTTATGAGATTTTTCTGTCTGGATTTTAATAAAGGATTGTTCAGATTCTGAAGTGAAGTGGGGGAGGCAGAAGACAGCAATACCCACCCCTGCAATCCTGACAGCTGAAAACATGTGACTTGCCAGTCTGGTGTCTAGGTTAGCCCACGTCTCAGTTTTATTGCCACAATGCCTCTGTTTATTCGTGTGGGTTACAGACAGCATTTTGGTGTGTTGGTGAGATTTGTTTAGCTGTGTAACCAAGCACACAAGTCCTGCCCTGATTCTGTTACAAGCACAGAGCTTACACATCCAAGGTTTAGTCTTTGACTCCCAAATCCAAGAGCTCCCTCCTTTGCTCTTGGCACAGGTCAAGCCTTTGGGCCCTGGTTCAGCACTCAGCTGCCACTACAGCTTTTCTCTCTGTTTGTTAGTCCTTCTGCTCCCTCATTCTGCCCTTGAATCCAGCCTTGGAGTTTGAATTCCTGCCTCGTTGCTGTAGAATTGCAACAATAGTAGGAAACTCCCCTTTTAGACGTAGGGAAGGTTAGGGTTAGGCAGATAAGGTGTCAGTGTGAATCAGTCTGTGCCTTGAGTAGAATTCAGAAGTGCCTGGCTCCCAGCCCTGTGCTTAGTCAGAGGTCAGTCTCTTTTGTAAGACTTGGATTATGACAATCATTGGCATTCATATTTTATTTTTTGCCTTGTAAGATCGATCTCAAGTTCTCTCTCTCTTTCCCAAAGATATAAAGCAGAGTAAGTTACTCACCCAAGTGGAATCAGTGGCAAAACTGCTGGGGTTCACTTACTGCCAATGTGCCAGCATCCAGTAAAAAGCATTTTATTGGCAGTGAAGATTTTAAAAGACTGAGTGGAAGTACAGCTGCTGTAAAGTTAGTGAACCTGGGTTTGGGGCTCTTTAACTAGCTGAGAAACTCGAAGCCTCCTGAAGAAATGAGCTGTTGATATTCCGCTCTCAGCTTGCCTCCTGTAATTTGGGTAGCGGTGAGTATTTGATTACGTTGGATTTATTTTCAGAAGTTTCAGGCTGCTCTTATTAACTGTCACCATTTTGATCGAAAGCGTATGGCAGTGCTCTGCATTCATAAGGCAGTGCTTTGCATTCACAAACACAACTGGTGACGTTTAACCTCGATAGATCAGCTCGTAGTCTGATTTCAGCCCTTGCTGCAGTGTGAGCCTTTCGTTTCCCTGGGATGAGAGCAGTCATTACAAGCATTACATTTTGTTTGTGAATCAGGATGAATGGGAATTGAGTCCTCTTTGAAAATCAGAACTAAGAGATGCAACTGCAGGAGATAATTATGCTAACTAAACGTATGGATAAGGATGGCTCTGTGTTCATTGACATGATGAGCACTTGAGGCCTGATTTTTTTTTTCCCCTCTCTCTTGAAAACTGGTACAACTCCACTGAAAATACTGGAGTTGCAACTGATGAGCATAAGTGTTGGCTCAGATGAGTCAGATCCTTAATCCTCTCTTGTGCCCCAGAATTCATAGCATCAACTACAGTCTCAAAGGCAGCTTTGCTTAATATGGTGCAAAGCTTTGGGTGTTTCTGAAATATTTAAACTGGCTGTCAGGAAAAGGAGATGCACTTGCTCAGTAAGAACAGAAAAGGCCAAAGCCTGGATTTCAGAAGACTAGGTAGTATTATGAACTAAATGTCCCAGTTTTGTTCCAGCAGTGACTCAGAGCTGTGTTTGGTGGGTCACAGTCCTTGCTTCTGAATGTGTGTGCATGGTGTGCAGTGTTTGCTTTGTGATACACATCAACCACTCTGTTTGTGGACCAGCTCTAGCTCAGAATGAAAGTCCCTCTCTTGAGCATCTTGTAAGACCCAGCTGCATCCTTTGGGATGGGTAGTGGTGGGTGAGATGTAGAGAAGGAAGGAGGGGTGAATGAAGCTTTGCTTGGGTCCTTGGATCTCCTAAAAATGTATGGAGAGAAAAACAAGCTTGGTTACAAAAATATCAGACTGGGCAGTTGGAAGTGGAGTTTCTTTGTAGTCACTGGTTCTGATAGAAAGCATCCAGAGTGGTAGTTCCTGTGAATTAGGTTGTTGAACATGAGGCTGATTGATAAGGAAATGATATTGCCTTTGGAAGCAGCAATGCCATCCTTAATATCTGTTTTTCTTGCTGTCTAGATCAGAGACCTCACGCAGAAGGAAACATAGAAGCTGAGTCAGACCAAGAAAGGATCCTCACACTGGTGCATGGTCTGGGGACTGGGCATGCAAAGCCAGCACAGCTGCTCTCTCCAGTGCATGTTTTTGATAACTGGAGGACATCCATCTCCACACTTGATCAGATACCAGTTCTCACTAGTACTAGGTGCATGTACATGCAGAAAAAACTTGGCAGGCTAAGGAATTCAAGCTGTGAGAAAGACTGTGATAGACAGAACACTTGTTTAGTTAACTAGTTGTAGGAAGTAATTTTTTTGCTATATGCTTTGGGATACTTCAGCTGAAAAGCCACTACTTCACCTTGTGATTTTGCTGTCCCATTTAAAGGGCAAGATTTGTGTTTAATGATGCCAAGATAGTGCACGTTAGGTTGCAAAAAATGATGGTGCTATAGAAGACAAGACTGCAAATTCTGGAGAGAGCAGGACAGGGTAGGGCTGTTAAGGTCCTACCCAGGGCCAGCAGTGAATGCCATATGTCAAAGAAGGGTGGAAGCTGGTGTCTCTCCCCATCCTGTTTGCCACAGTTGATGGGACTTTATCAGAGTCATTCTTAAACCAATTACCAGACCTAGGATCCTGTTCTGAACACTTTGGCTCTAGCCCACATCCATATTATGCAGATTATATCAAATATAGCTCTTATATCAAAAAGCACAACTGGTTTTGTGAGTCTTGAGCTTTGCAGAGCTTATTAGATAAAGGAGTGAATTTTAATGGAATTTTGGAGAAGGACCTCTGCAGAAGAGGATCTCTTCAGTGATGCTAGAGTACTTCCTACTTATGTACAGTGAGTAGAAGTGTGGAAAAAAATATTTCTTACAATCATTAAAGAGTCCAGAGCTGTTTTCTCAAGTGTTAGAGGTGTTAAGGCTGGTGTCTGGCCTTATTCCCAAATGGGTAATTGAATTACTTCAAAATTCTGCAAGTTCAATTGGACATGGACTTAGCTCGTAGCTGTTCTGAAGGTATTATTCTGCTGTGTTCCATCACCTACAAAGTTAATGTCGAGTAAATGATTCTTATATCTGTGTGGGCCAGGGCTGTGATAGTAGGTGAGAAAACCTTGCTGTGTTTTTCCTTTTCTCTAAGGAAAAGTTCTTTTCTTCTACAGGAAGATAAGGGAAGAGAACACCTCTCTATCTGGCTGCATACCCCCTCTCAAGACCAGTACTTTCAAAGTTGGGAGGGAGCCCCATATCTAAAGGGTGAAATTTATACAGAAAAGAGGTCTTGGTGGTATGACAAGGAAAACCAATGATATTGAGAACTATTATGGCCCCGAACTGCAGAAAGTGGTGTTAGAAGTGAAAAAGAAAGAGCGATGCTGCATCCGACTCGTTGAGACCTGCTGGTTATTTTAGATCCTGTGGATTTGGGAGGGAAAATAAGTTCTTTTTTATAATCTGATATTCAGGTTCCTTTTGGATGAGCCACAAAAGATAAGCATGAAGGTTTCATGCTTCATAGGTACCAGGAGGCAGTAAGTGGAATTGGTCCATCATGCTTGGGGTGTGACTGCCAACTTAATGTAAGAAATGTAAATAAGCTTGATACTTGAAGCTACCATTTTTATTTTTTTTTTCAGTCAGGATCTGAATAAACTTGCTTCGTTTTAAGGGCCAGATTCAGTTGTTTAAACACTGGTCAATCTTAGTTTTGAGCTTAATTAGTGCTTTGCAGAGGTCTTGCTTTCAAAATTACGGGGAGAAAAATCCATGGCGATTCTCCCTTGGTTGGCTCTTCTTCAGGTATCTTCCCAAGGAAATTTGACAGCCCCTTGTAACTGATGGGAGTTTAGATAGAAGGTAAAGCAGATGACTGTAAGCTAAGATCTGCTAGTGTTGAGGATATTTTGCTACACTGGCAGCAAAGTTTGTCCAAGTTTGACTACAACAAAGCAGTCAGTCCACGGTCTTTGTTCTCAGGAAAAATATCTATTTCCTCCTGCACACCCCCAATCGTTCTACTTATCCCTGTCTTATTTTACTTCTTGTTAGTTTTGCAGTTGATTGTATTTCACAAGGAAAAAGAGGGGGGAAGAAAATCGAATTATATCTAGCCAGAGGAGTTCAGGAGGATAAGAGGCTCTTATAGCAATATGGGGGGATAAAGTAGTGGAGAATATCCATTAATTAATTAGGTGAATGAAATTATGTTGATTCTAAAATGGCTGATTTACTTAACTGCTTCGTAAATTGATCTTTAAACAGGGTAAGTTTATTAAAATATTTTAAGAAGGGAAAATAGCTGAAGCCCTGCTAGAATAACTGTTCTAAATAATGTTACTGTAGTTATTCATTAAAAACCAGTAGATAGTTGGAATGTGTTCAGTAATACCACATTTTGCAATATTTGCTTTGGGTTTTTAAAGGAAAATTCCCAGTTCTTGCAGCTGCTTTCAATACATAAAACTCACTCAGAAGCATTGTTTGCAGACCTTGTGGTTGTGTGGAAAAGCACATGAAAACGTGAATAAGAGTTCAAAATCAAGGAGACCCATAAGAAATACGTTGGCTGCAATGGATGCTGTGTATGTATAAGTTTAAGCAAGGAAGTTTTTGCATCTCTATGTTACATTAGTGAGACGAGCAGTGAGACAGCAGATCTGATTTTGGCGTTCATATCTTTTTAAGCATCGAAAAATTATGCAGAAGTTGTTTAAAGAGGTTGGAGGGCTATAGAGGAACACTTTGCGTGAGCAGACAGGGACAGATCATTGGGTTTGGTTTTGGCTTTTTTTCAAATTGCCTGCATTTTCCCAGTGATTGTGTTGAACACTTGATAATGGATTTAATTTGACAGTAGGTTTACTACTCTTAGATTACTTTCTGCAAGCCTTTTAGCAGCAGTCCACTGATTAACAGGACTCTACAGGGCACGAGGTGGAAGTCATTGAATATCTTATTCTTACGGCAGAGGATGGCCTTGTCCAGGAGCCCTTGCATCCCTTTGTGACTGAAATTACTGCACATGCACAGCGGATCCACGCTGCATTAAAGTGGGATAAATTGGAGGCCAGATCACTTTCCCACATACAGCCATGTACGGCAGAAGGTCAACCATTTCCCTTGAATATAAGAACATCGGAGTTCATTATGTGTAATTCACTAGTAATTCACTAAAGGATACTTAGAATTCACTAAATGATTATGTGTAATTCACTAAAAGATATTAATTTGGTCTGAGAACCCAGATCTGGAAGCTCAGCCCTGACGTTTTAGACAAATTAGGGATCACACCCAGATTTTAAAGGGAATGACTGGCCATGGCAACAAACTGCTTCAGGAAATGGCAAAATGCAGGTTCTGCATTGCCTGACATTTTTTTAAGCCATTTAAGCTTTTGTCAGATGCAAGTTTTTCAGCTCACAGAGCCAGAAGGACGAAAGTTTTGTGTTTCTAGGTCTGTGACAAACTGGAGATTAAAGTAGAGAATCTCAAGTGTGTTTGGGTATTAAACACTGAAGAGTCAAGTAGGAATTTTGAGTGGAGGTGATTCTGGGTGGAGGTTTTAGTTCATGAAATCCTCCAGTTTGATGAGTGCTTGAGCACATGACACTTGGTTTGGACAGATAAATGACATGAGAAATACAGGTAAGAAAAGACAAAACTGGGTTTATCTCTAAGGAAAGGCGAGCTGACATGTCTAGTGGAAACCACCATAAAGCCAGATGTTTAAGAAGAGATGTTCTGTTTGCAAACCGTGTGACTTGGGGCTGAGGAGGGGGCTTTCAGGCTGCACAGGAGTTTGTGGGGGTGAGCCTGTGATCCTGATACTTCTCTCTTCACAAAGCTTGGAGGAGGAAAAGATGGAGCAGCCCTGCCTCCCCCAGTGCAGAGGCCAAACCTAGAACACAGTGTCTTGTTTCCAAATGCTCCTTGTCAAGCTCTGAACGTCTCGGTCTGAGATGCGACTTCCAAATTTTAGTTGTTACAATTCCAGTCAGTTGCTAGTCTACTGCTGCCTTGGCGGCTCTGCCCTCCTTTTAGTAGAATAGTCTGGGTGCTTGTCTTTTAAAATTTAAAATGGCTTGTACGTTTTCAGTAATCAATTGTCCAGAGGACAGCACATTCCTGTTAGACTGAAGCACTTACATGGCTGTAGTCCGTGCGTCTTCTAACGCAGTCATTTTCTTGGATGGGATTCATCCCCTTGCATTGTCCTCCTGCTCCCTTCTCCCACGTACACACTGTTGAAACAACAGAATGGGCTCTATATTTGCATGATAGGGCCAAAGGTAGGAGCTTCTTCTCATTTCTGTATTTCCCAGGCTGTAAATGCCATTTTTATGGATTCATGCATCCTGGCTTTGTAGCACCATTTCTATACAGCTACTCTATCTATGGCTCTACTAAGCAAACCAGTTCTTGGGGCTGTTCTTCAGCCCCACGGCCACTTGGCTACATCCATACTACCAGACACTCTTAGCCTTGAGGCTCGGTGGCTGCATCCAAACAGAGTGTTTGTGGTTGCAAAAATCCATGCAGAATGTTGAAAAAAGGCTGTGACTTGGTCAGGAGTGCACTGGTTGTGCTGGACCAAAAACTGTGCCAAAGATAAGTTACAGTGATAAAATAATGTTGCAAACAACTGTGTGTAGATGCTACAGTGCCTTTCCCTGGGCACTATTTAATTTACTGGTATTGATGTGGCTGTAAGCTTGGACTCAAGGATAGACCAGTTCCCATTTCCTAGTCAGGTCTGCGTTGTGAGATGTTACTCCCCTGAAGAGATTCCCTTGTTAGAACCCCAAATCCTACAGGTTTGGTGATTCATGTATCCGAAAAAAGACTAAATATAGCAATTGAAAAAGTCCTGTCTCTCCGTGGCTTCTGCTGGGGACTTCTCTGTGCCAATGCAGAAATGGAAATGAGGAGTGATCTTCAAAAGCTGTGGAGAGAAATAGCCAGCCTTGTCCCTGGAAGGTCTGGCATAATCGTGACAGCCATCATCCCTCTTGGTTTTCATAGGGTCCTTGGAATTCTTATTTGACTTTTGTGAGGCTGCTGTTTGTCTGCTCTTTCTGTAGGGATTGTACATTAGCGCTGTCATGTCTCCTGGAGTTTGAGTGATCTCTTCACCCTGCTCTCCTGCAGGAATGGTAATAAACCCTTGACTCATAAGAAGATTCACAAGAAGGTTGGAAAATGCTTGGATCTCTTTGCCAAGTTCTGTCTGCCCTCCACCTGCCATCCCTTCTCAAGATCTTGAGTTCTGAAGGAGGTGATCTTGTCATTTGTGTGCCATTTGGGTCTATAGTGAGGAGACTTAGGAAGGAAAAGAGATTAAGGGGAGCAGATTGTGATTTTTCAGTTCCATTTCTGGGCTTTGCAGCAAATACATGTTCATTGTTGTGGCACCTTGGTGAGTTTAGGAGTTAAAATGCTTTTGATGAGCCACCATGATGACTGAGTTACACGA
This sequence comes from Aegotheles bennettii, assembly GCA_013398125.1. Lineage (NCBI taxonomy): Eukaryota > Metazoa > Chordata > Aves > Caprimulgiformes > Aegothelidae > Aegotheles > Aegotheles bennettii. The sequence continues at coordinate 78,224 of VZRW01003955.1, read as the reverse complement.
GGAGCCTGCCTTTGGAGGGGAAAAGGCTATAGACTTATTTCTTTAAATGAAAGCTCAGCAGTAATTGGATGTGCTGCACTTTCCTTGCTAGGGCAGGAGATCTGTGACAACACCAAAAGTTACTGACTTCAGAAATCAAACTTCAGAAACGAGACTTCAGTCAAATCAACTTTGGTCCTGCAGGCCACTGGGATTTCCGTTAGGTGTGGTTTTATCTTCTTTTCTTCAAGGTAGCAACAAAAAGTTAGGGCAACTTGAACTCTTGGTACTTAAGATTCGAAAGAGTTGAGATTCATAAATCTCACGTCATAACAGGTTAAAACTTCTCCAGAAAAACTCAACCTCTGGCCTCAACTTGAACAGTTTCAGCATCTGGGGTTTCTGTCTGGGGGATACTTAGCAACGGGCAAAATTTTGTCTGAAATCAAGCTGCAGCCTTAATTACTGAGCAACCACCATCTCTGTAGCAGTGGTTTATCAAAAGCCAAAGGGTACCAACTGCAGGTTTATTGTAGAAGGTGTAGGGAATGCTGCTAGAAGAGAACATCTCCCTTATGAGGAAAGGCTGAGGGAGCTGGGGCTCTTCAGCTTGGAGAAAAGGAGACTGAGGGGTGACCTCATCCATGGTTACAAATATGTAAAGGGTGAGGGTCAGGACGATGGAGCCAAGCTTTTTTCAGTGATGACCAATGATAGGACAAGGGGCAATGGATGCAAACTGGAGCACAGGAGGTTCCATGTGAATCTCAGGAAGAACTTCTTTCCTGTGAGAGTGCCAGAGCACTGGACCAGGCTGCCCAGAGAGGTTGTGGAGTCTCCTTGGCTGGAGACATTCAAACCCCGCCTGGATGCGTTCCTGTGTGATGGACTCTAGGTGACCCTGCTCTGGCAGGGGGGTTGGACTGGATGAGCTTTCGAGGTCCCTTCCAACCCCTAGGATTCTGGGATTCTGTGATTCTGTGAAGAGAGGAATGCTATTTGAGCACTTAAAATAAGCACTTGTGCTACACAGGGAGACCAGCATTCATGGGACGCTGCCTGCTGAGCTTGGTTAGAGGTGGACTGTTGAGCTGCCAGCTCTGTCATGTGTGTGACTTGAAGTTTTGGACCACGGTTGATCTTGTACCACAGAGAACTATCAAACTGAAGTATTTGCTTTTGCGTTTTACTTTGTTTTTAGTCTGCTGGAAACCATGTCTCATTACACAGACGAACCAAGATTTACCATAGAGCAGATAGACCTCCTGCAGCGCCTGAGACGTACGGGAATGACCAGACATGAGATCCTCCACGCGCTGGAAACCTTGGATCGTCTCGATCAAGAGCATAGTGACAAATTTGGAAGAAGGTCGAGCTACGGAGGTGGTTCCTACAGCAACAGTACCAACAATGTCCCGGCATCATCTTCTACAGCCACAGCTTCAACGCAGACCCAGCATTCTGGGATGTCCCCGTCACCGAGCAACAGTTACGACACCTCCCCACAACCTTGCACTACGAATCAGAACGGGAGGGAGAGTAACGAGAGGTTGTCTGCGTTCAACGGGAAGATGTCACCTACCCGCTACCCACTTGCAAACAGCTTGGCTCAAAGGTCATACAGTTTTGAAGCTTCTGAAGAGGACTTGGACATTGATGACAAAGTGGAGGAACTCATGAGGTTAGTAGAAGTCTTTGTAAACAGTTTGGAAAGTCGGAGTGAGAGGTCCTTCAGAAGAAAGCTGCATGTTGCAGGTTTACTCGAGTTATGATAGGTGTTACCAGGGAAGCAGGAACTGCTGTAGACAGCTATTCCCTTACCAGTGCCCCAACGGGCACTATCTCAGTACCTCTCACTTGCCTCTTAGCCTTGTGTAGACAACCCCTGGCCACGTGTGGGTATCCCACAGCCTGTTTTACTGTTGAAATATTTTTTCCCCATGCTCTACTGAAAACTGAACTCCATGGTAGCACACTCAGTTTCCTCCCTGCTCTTATTCAGAAGACTTCTGGCCAAGTGTCGATTCACACGACTCCTCCTCCACCACTTCATACCCATTGTGTTTCCTCCCATATATAAGAGGAGTAGGGGATCTGCTGGTTTAGTGCTTTCCACTGGGATCTGCAGAGCATGGATATATCCGTTTATAGTTCATGGCAGGGGCTGACTCTGGGATTTGCACAGTCTGCAGGTTGGCATAGGAAAATACAAATAATAAGGAAGAAGCAGAAGTCCTCAGTGAGAGCCAGTTGTGTTTTGTTTGGTTGTTTTTTTTTTCCAGACTGACCTTCCTTTACTTTTAGCAGCTTCCTTTCCAGCTTTAAGGCAAAGCTGAAAGAAGGGGATTATACCACTGAGGATGAAAGTCAGGGTCAGTAGGATTGGTAGCAAAAAGAAGTAAGAGGAGATGCCAAATGTCCTGAAGCAGTTTTGGTCAGAATGTTGAAATGTCTTTTTTTCCCCCCAAATTGCAACTTTTATGAAGTTACCTATGAGTTACCTAGGGTCCATAAGTTCCAGAATGAAAATCTGTTTGAAGTGGTTTGGAGATTTAGGGTAAAGGTGTGGGGTTTTGGGAGGAGAGGATTAGAGATGAGCAGTAGGAAAAGCCCATCAACCTCATTCACTGTCAGCTGCAGGAGGCTGGAATAACACAGGAAGGTGGTGAGTACAGCAGTGTGCAGGAGTTCCCATTGCTGAAGTTTAATTGTTCCTTTGAGTTTTGAGTTCCTGTGCAATAAGTCTCAGGTAATGCTTATTTAAACTGAAACTACTTTCGTTTACAGGTATATGGAGGATGAGTGTTGGGTACAGAAATAAAAATGAACCCACAACATAGCATTTATTTTTGCACTGATATTTGCAAGCTTGACTCTGCCTTGAATGCTGCTGGGGCAGGAGGGGAGAAGGGAAAAAGGGAAATTACCAAATAATAAAGCCTAATAAAGTGTGGTTTTAATTGCCTGCCCTTCTCGGGAAGGGAGGGAGGAAGAAGAAGGAAAAGTTTTCACTGCAATTGAAATTTGCCACCTATCGAAGTCCCTGTGCAACCTCCAAATTATTTTCTTTTTAGCACAATTTCAGTCCCTTCTGAACTGCCTTTGCACACCTTATGAGAATCATACAGGGGCTTTAAATACCTGGCACTTGTTCATTCAGTGCAGACCGTGGAGTAAGGAAGTAGGGGTGGGGGGGACAGAGTTTGCAAAATCTTTTCTCTTTCAGGTCTTTTCCTTGGAGGAGGTTTGTGTGTGTCTCTTCATTTGTGTAGCTAACCATGCCAGACCCTGCTCTCCTTTATTTTTTATTTTTGTGCCTCGTTTTTACGACTGAGCTTTTTATGCTGGTATGAGAGATTTATTCATCCCCGTGTAATGAAACTTTGTACATTCCATATGGCAGTGCTGCACCTAATATGAATTATATAGGACGTGAGTCATCCATTCTGCTGCTCGGGTACTTTGATCAAACGTGACACTTGTTAAAAGAGGTGTCCACTGCTGAGGCATTTTGACGATTCTAATGCCTGCCTTCCCCACTCCTCGTCTCCTAAAGAAAGGAAATAAGGCCATTTTGTGTCTTCAAAGTGCACTTTGGTCTGTCTGTCTTTTTTTGTGTGTTCTTTTGGTTTTTTTTGTTTTGGTAGGAGGGACAGCAGTGTGATAAAGGAGGAAATCAAAGCCTTCCTAGCCAATCGGAGAATTTCCCAAGCAGTTGTTGCACAGGTAACAGGTAAGAGCTCGGGGAGTCCTTTCTTCATTTTGGGAAGCTGTGCCTAACTGCCTATCTGTGCACGGTGCAGATGTTGGAATATTGCTTGGCTTTCTGCATTGCAGTGCAGATCTGTCAGCTTAGTCATGATAATGTATGCCTTTGATTTAAGACCCATTGTCCCGCACATCATGGAACTTCCCCAGTGAATCACTTTTTCTTTTTTTTTTTCCTTTTTTTGTGGCTTGTGCTAGCAGATTTTATTTTACAGCATTATAATAAACCCAAAGTTCTTATCTTGAAATGAAAACAGTTTTCCTTAATTCTTAAATTGTTTGTTTAGTGCAGCAAATAGATGTGTATCTGCATCTCTCTGTATGGAGAGAGAGATATAATATGTATTTATATTATAAAATGTGTATGTATAGTCAGGAGACACAGCTGTAGTTGGCATTGCTACATCCAGGAGTCAGATTATGATAGTTTGAAGGTTTTTTAGTCACTTGCCTTTGAGTAACGATTAATGAAATTGGGATGTGGGGTTGAGGGGGTGACCATATTAGCTCAGATTTTACCTTGAAGGAGAAGTTCTCTTTTTGCCCTCGGCCCTGTGCCTTCTATCTCTGACATTCAGGGTAAGTGAACAGACTGCAGTGGTACCACTTCTTCCTTGGGTGTGTTTCCAGAGCTTTACACAAAGAGTAATGAATTCTTACTGCTCCTCCATGGGGCGGGGTGCTGTTACTTCTCCTTTACAGCCTCACACCACTCGCCCAGAAGAGCATAGCATATTTAGGATGAAGATTTGATGATAAAATACAGACAGTTCAATCCCATGTTATAACACTGATTAATTTTTAAACCTAAGCTTCAATGCAGATCTTGTAGCAGATCGTTTTTAAGGTTCCTTGATGACTAGGAATGCCAAACCCAGCAGGAGGGAAGTTGTTCTTTCATGAGATTTTCAGTGTTTGAAATGTCATAAGAACTGCTCTGTCTGGGAGATCTGGGTTTGCAGGCATGCTTGCAGTTAAGGTAGGCAGGCAGAAAGGGGTGTTGAGCCACGGAGCCAGGAATTCCTTCCACGTCTCCAACTCTTCTCTGTGATCTTGGGTAAGATTAGTTGTCCTTCTCTGCTTTCAATTTCATCTATAAAATAACTCCAGGAATGTTGTTACCCTTAGCAGATGTTAGTTATCCGTGCTCCAAAAATCAAATGCTAAGCCTAGTTGCTTAAATGGAACTTCAACTGTGAAGTTTTTGGTAGTTAGTGGGTCGCTCACCTAATTTTGTTCAGTCCCTGCCTGAATATAGCCTGGAGTAGCCCATCTCTGAATTAATCTCTATATAGCAAACAACAGAAAACCTTCTGATCCAACACTGAGCCTGAAGGTTCCAGCACCCTTCATGTCTAGCAGCAAGTCAAACTAACTTCCCCTTCAAGAGAAAAGTAATGCAAACAGAAGGATTTGCAGAATGAGAGTATTTCCAAGGCAAGCCAGCATTTTTGTTTTGGCCAGCGGGACTACTGCATATGCTGGGCTGTTGGATCAGAATCACCACACCAAATCTAAAACAGAGTGTATCAGTATAGCAGCTCATCTAATTATAATTAGGTAGGTGTCTCAGTGCATGTTTTGATAGCCCTGCAAGCAGGCTGCAGCAAAGTCAAGACCAAGCCTCTTCACATCTGGTCATTTCGCTCCTTCCATTCTCAGTTGACTCTCCTGGATTTCAGCTGTTAAAGTCATTAAGTTGGAGTTTAGGCTTTGGGAGCCTCATGCATGGCTGATTTCACACCCATCCCACTCAACCCTACTGTGTAACATAGGGGCCAAGCCATAATGCACACACAGAGATCAGAGAAGATGTTTCTAGATGTCTCATTCTAGCCAATCAGTTGGATAGAATGAAGACTGAACTGCTGGCACTGCTATTATCTTATTGCCCTCTACAACTACCTAAAAGGAGGTTGTAGTGAGGCTGGTGTTGGTCTCTTCTCCCCAGTTGCTGATGACAGGATGAGAGGAAATGGCCTCAAGTTCCATCAGGGGAAGTTTAGGTTGGATATTAGGAAGAAGTTCTTTACTGGGAGGGTGGTTGGGCACTGGAATGGGCTGCCCAGGGAGGTGGTGGAGTCACCATCCCTGGGGGTGTTCAAAAAATGGGTTGCTGAGGCACTTGAGGCCATGGTCTGATGGTCTGATGGTTAGGAATATGATGGGATAAAGGTTGGACTTGATGACCCTGGAGGTCCCTTCCAACCAGAATGATTCTATGATTCTATGATCTTGTTTCAAGCCAAATCAATGGGAAACAAGGTAGATCTAAAGGTTAAATAGCTACGTCCTTTTTCAACTGACCCAGTAGTGTTTCCATGGACTTTTGGAATAAGAAAAGAAAGTAGTATTTTGTACCCAGTGCAGTATCTCAAGCAGAGAAACAGAGACACACCAGTCTCTCCCTCTCCATACCCTTTGCAGCTGAACCATGTCATCCTCCATATGCTGGGTGCGAAGGTTTACGGGAGCTGATTCAGTTTAAATATAACCCATTGCCTTGTGTAAGCAGATGCATAGTACTTATGTGCCACTATTAAGCACGTAGTTATGGCTTATCTGAAAGGAATAGTAAATCTCAAAGAGATGTTTGAGGGCCAGATTAAAGAGTGTGCTCAGCACTACTGGGGGGAAACATCAGCTTCTTTTCAAAAGCACAGGATGGTGAAGAGTGACTGAAAATAGCTCAGGACAGAGATCCAGAGCAGAAAGCATGTGTCCCAAGGCTTGCACTTCCAGAGTTGTCTTAGGCCTGATGAGTGCTAGCTGACTTATGTATTCTTCAGATGTATCCAACATCCCTTCCCATTCAGCTGTCAGACAGACTCCCAAGGAAGGCCTGGCAACCACTTTTGGTTCATTAGAAAAGCAGTTTGTATAGACAGAGGTAATGCTTTGCAGAATATATGATCCCAGATGGTATAATCTCAGTATTTACAGATTCAGTCTTACTGGTAAAATTGTTCTGAAAATAATTCAGTAAACAAGAGGAAAAATAGGTAAATAAAATCCAAAGAGTGGGCAGTAGCAGATGGCGTAGGGAGGACCACAAGAGTGAAATGATACCCTTTTAGAATACTGTTCAGCCTCCAGTGATCCGTGTCTCAGGGTCCTCTCTTTATTATGTTGCACGTTGAGGTGGAACCCTGGTCTGGCCAGCGAAGAGACTGGGAAAGGGAGCAGTTCTGCAAGAACAGAGGAGTAACCCACAGAGGTCGGTGTGCTCACAGCCTCCAGCACCGTCCGTTGGAATACAGACATAGCAAGCTGGGTCTGGGGGCTGCAGTGCAGCTGTTGGGCATATTTGACTTGCCCATCCACTGGCTACCACCCTGCATCAGCTGGAAGTCATTTGTTTAGCTCTTGAAATAAACACAGAACAGCGTGGCCTCAGCTTTGAGCGTTCATCTCTTGTGCCCTGCGAAGAGAGGTGAGAAAGAAAGAAAGAGAATGGAAATGGCTGGCTGGCTTTGTCCAGGGGAGTGGTTTGACTTGGTTACCCATGCTGTCAATTTTTTCCGTTCAATCTCTGCCCATTTCTTTACTACTCTAAAAAATTGTGTGTGTGTGTGTAATGGGAGGGGAGAATGGCTTGGGGGGAAAGGAGTAATAGCACATCTGAACAGAGCCATATCAAACCTTTAGACAGGAACCTCAACTTTGCTTCCTTTTCTTAGTTATGGCTGGGTTTGGAGTTGTCCAAACTGAACACACAAGTGATGAACTTTAGCTGAACCAGTGTATTTGCATGTCTTCAAATGGCAGGTCTTGGATTAGGGTGATGTTTCCCCTGTGCTTGTGACCATATTCATCCCCATTCTGCACCTTGTCGTGTTGTGTCCTTAGTGCAGGACCCTCCTCCACAACTTCTGCCTCTTGAAACTTGTAGTTTGCCTTATTTTGCTAATTCTTCAAGCCCCTTAGGATTTTGTTTGGAAATATCTTCCTGCTTTTTCTCATTTTAATCCTAATATTGCAATGCTTGTACAGAATACACATTCCTACACCAGCCACAAGCCTACAGAGCACACCGAGCAGCCTCGTGTTCCCAGACTCTGCAACAGTAAATGGCTTTTCCTTTTGTTTTGCCTGTGCTGCAGTGCAAGGGGATGGGAAGTGAGGAAGAGGGAGGATGCTTGAGAGAGGGACACAGAGCTGAAGGTTAAAGTTAGCTGTTGCAGCAGAACAATTTTTTTAGGCTCTCTCAGTCATTATAAAATTACCAGAAACGTTAAAAGTCATTTGGATAATGAATCTGACGGGGAAAATTAAACCTGGAAGGAATTCTTTGTGGATGCCTTGTGTACTGAGAGAAGAGGGCAGGTTGGAAAATAGTAAGAGTATTAAATGGTGACTTGAAAATACAGGAATGATTGATAAGAAGCAAAAACCTAGCATAACACTTATTAGTGCTGGTCCTAAATACAGGAGCTGCTTTTTATAGAAACTTTTTTAATGGTGTCTGTAATAAGATAAACAAGAAGCACTTGGGTTGGGCTCTGTATAAATAATCTCCTACTGATAAGAAAAATGACAGTATAAACAGGAGCTAATAATAGTTCCTGCTGAATTTCCTATCTTGTTATTTGAAGCTTCTTTTAACATAGCTGCAGCTTACTCTGGGGTAGGTATTTAGCTCTACATGTGGTGGGTGAGTTGCCAGATTTTTATGAACAATAATTTGAAATCGTGTGGTGCAATTTGCTTTAATTGGCACCAGAATTGTATCTGGGTACCAAGTAAGTTATGGTCAGAGGGTAGAGGATGAAGAGATAAATGTAAACTTATTGAGAGATGCTTATTGAGAGCTTCCAGATTGAGATGGAGGGCGGGGGAAATGTTTTCAGGAACATCCTTCTGTTATGTACTACAGTAAAGGAGAGAGGGAGGAGTACACACAGATGAGCCCTTTTCAGCCAGGCTAAATGCTTTGATGGATGATGCCTCTGCAAGCCTTGGAAATATTGCCTTTTCCATTTTTTACACATAGGGAGTGAAGGAATGGAAAAAACCCTTCCTTTCCTAAGGTCACAGCGGAGCAGGAATTTGAGCTCAGATTTGTCAATTCCTGGGGTAGCACGGTAAAAACTAAACCACATTTAAAAAATCAAATAACAACAATAAAATGCAGAGGTCATTTCTTTAAAAAAATATACATAACACATAGAGTTATGTATACACATGCAGTTCTGCTAACCTTCCCCATTATCCCGCTTGCACAATTCAGCCCTGTCCTACTGTCTCTGTCTTAATTGATAGGAGATCTTCAGGACTGAGCTTGATATTATGCTAAACACATACAGCATCTAGCGCAGTGGAGGGCAGCCTTGAAACACTGCTGGAACATAAATAAAATCCCTTAAGGTTTGGAAGCTCCACACAGGGATGGCTGAGCAAATGCAAATACAAGCAAATGAAACTGAACTGGTTCCATTGTGAAGAGGATTCAGAAAATTACTGAACTACTGAGCATCTGAAATGGCAAGAAACTGGATTTTGAGAAACATTTCCCTTTTTTTTTTTTTTATACTCATGACAACACAGGGAAAGGTTTGTGTTTCTATGATTGTGTTTCTATGATTTTCATCTTTGCAGGTTTTCTGTAAACAAGCTTTGCTAATCTCCTAAATTGAGAGGTGTCCTTTGCAAGCACGTATTGTATGAATCTAGGGCTTTGCTTACAAAGTGAACAACTAAGACGCAGTCAGTTGCTTTCTTCTCCAAATCTCACATATTCCAGGTGCTTCTGAAAATGGTTCCTGAAAGAAACATTAAAGAAATGCAAAGCAGAGTCGTTGAACAAGTCTAGCTGTGAAGGTGAAAACCAGTTACCAAAGACTTGATGAATGAGGGTTGTGAGTGGATTTGTACTGCAGATACTGGTTGCCTTCTCTCGATGATGCATTTTGCTGTTTCTTTTATATATCTGAAAGGGAAACTTTTTCCCCAAATAATGTAGGAGAGTGGGGCTGACCAGAAGAGCATGCGTGTCCCATCATCTCCATTTTGGTTATAACTGGGAAGCGTAACCTGCTATGGGAAGGAGCAACGTGTGACACAGGAAGTCAGCATTTGGATTGCTCTAATCCTTTGTGATTGCCATTTATTCCTTCAGTATTTTCTGTGAGAAAACTAGTTGTGCTCATTACAATGTGTTTGTGTCCCTGCTGATACTAAGCCCAGAAGATGGCAGTCTTCCTTGAGGTCCATGATTCAGTTTGAGAGTGAATTTCCTCAAGACAGCTGGATTTTCAGTACTCCAGAGAACTTATTTCATTAATCTGCTTCTGGCAGCAGGATGATTTCTTTTTTCCTGCCAGTGCAATTTCCTAAAGTAGCGTGATTACAGACAATGTGCCAGGATGGTACTGGTGGCAGTACTAGTCATTGTCCCTATGAGTCAACTGTGTAAAACTCACTTGAGATGCAAGTAACTCTGATGTACGATTTGGGGGGGTTGGGGTTTTTAAAATTCCATTTTTTAAGGAATGAAGGATGGGTTTGTGATTAAGACACTGTACTGGGATCTAGGAGATCCTGGAGCAGTTCTTCTGCTACGGACTTTGCATGTGACCTTGAATCAGTCAAGCTGTTGGAATATATTGAATATACCTCAGCTGTTGGAGCTGAGGTACAGATGAAAGATCTAAAATAACTTAAAAACAGAAAGAGGAGGAGTTGTATAGATAGAGGAAAACCTATAAGAAACTCATCTGTCATTACAGGTCTCTGAAGCAAGGAGAGAGAATAATAAAAACCAGAAAAGAATGATAGGAAATGAGACTTCAAAGAATTTTCTAGAGGTCATCCACTATGTTCCTGTGACCAAACCCAAGATCAGCTGCCTGACACGTTGTCTGGGTTTGTGGCACTGCTGTAGGAGTCTGCTAGCCCAAGAGCAACATGGTCTGTGCTAATGCAAAAACCACTGTGGGCTGCAGTGTGCCGTTCATGAGATACCACAGTCAAACAACAACAGACTGAGAATTGACAGTGCCTTTGCTGAATCTCTACATCTTGGTGTCCTTTAAAAGCTCCTCTTTGCAGAAGCAACTTTATAAACTGCGAGGGCTTCCAATGAGTCAAATGTGGACATAGCAATACACGGCTTGAATCCTTTGGCTCCTGCTCCTTTGCTTTGTTTCGAGCACATTGTCTGAAGTGGCTGACATCTGTACCTCTTCATGACAGTATCAGGCAGCCTCTTAGCAGAATTTGGATTTTCCACTATACAACTCTTGTTGAAGATACTTAATCTCCATTTATAATTCTTATCTAATAATGCGTTGCATTTGTACCTTACGTTATTATTCAAACACTCAACAAACACTAATTCACTGCAATAAGTGTAAGTGGACTCTAGTAAACAAGTAAATTGATGGTGCTGTTACACATTGATTAATAAGAGCCATGCAGCCAAAAACAGTGAGGCACAAACTTGTGCCCCCCAGCACTGTATTAAAGAAATAGCTTTTATAAATCATAATAGCAGATGAAGAGCTGCAAATTTTCAAAACTTGGTCATTTCATTGGCATCTAGAGTGCATGATTTCACCCAGGCTGAAGCCTTGTTTTGGGCCAGAGAGTTTTATCAACTTATATTAACTTATATGCTTCCACAATTACTTGTTGTAAACTTGGCAGAGTCTGAGGTTTGTGTTTGGTTGAATAATTCCACTTCCCTAGTACTGTAAACTCAATTCTACATCCCAGTGTGGGCCCTGGGGTAGTCAGCTCTCAACTGCCCCAGCTGTTCCTGAACTCTCAATCGTGGGGCAAAGGCAGTCTCTGGGAATGGATATTAAGGAGATGGATAGATGTATGGGAAACAAAACCAAACCAGGGGATGTTTTGTGGGCAGTGCTCTGCTGAATAATGGAAAGCTGCTGTGCTCAAAACATACCTATCCCTTTTCCCCAGGACTGTTGAAGCTTCATAGGCTATGGAATTCTGTATAAGGAAGAACAGTTAAGAGCATAAACCTAATGATTTTAAAAATCTGGTTGGAGTAACCCCACCTGAATATGATATCTGAGAGTCGAGTTCAATTATTCTGAAGTTAACTAGCTTCAGGGTTCAATGCAAAAAAAGATAAATACAGTAAAACCCTTGTATTAGAAGTGGTAAAACTACTGGGGGTTGTTTTTAAGGAGTTAAATATGATTATGAGATCTTATAAAACCTTGATGCATCTCAAGAGGGGAGAGGTAGTTTGGTTTCCATGTGCAAACCAGCCTCTACCTGCCTCAGTGTTAGCACCAAGCAGGTGGTGGCACAGGTGGTGTTCAGCAGTATATTGTTACTTGGAGCACCTCCTCAAACTTTACTTCTCAGGAGAGTTTAGATGTTGTTAACCCTTTCTGTTAGCTGAAGAGCCTTGTGGAAAGCACAAGGAGTCCTCTTACCCGAAGTACTGCTTCAGTTATTCAGCAAACTCTCTGTTTTTTTTATATTTTCAGCTGAACCTACAGTTCACCTCCTAGTGCATCTTTAAACCTCTTGCTTTATTTGGTTCCTCTCCTAATTGCTTCTTTTCCCTTTCTGCATTGATCCTTCATTCAGTGTCATGCTTTGGAATAGCTGTATTAACTTCTAGGGGGTTTTCCCCTTTTACTGTTTTCTTGGAAGTCTTGCTTTAAAAACTCTGCAACTTTTTGTCCCTAATACTACCTGGACACATAGAACAGGAGTCCTGCTTGGCTGACAGACAGCTGTCCTTTCTGTTTTGTTTCCTGGCCGTTGTTAGAGCTGCTGATAGTTGTCTTTCTCCATTTCTGGGCTGATTTAATCTATGTCACATAAACCGTTTCTGTGCTTATCTCACTTCTTATTCAAGCATTGAATGATAATGATCTTCTAACTATCATCATTTGTATATGATCATGGATAAGGGGCTTCTTCCCATCTCACAGATGCAGAAATTTAAGAATCAGGGAAGTTGTGGACGCCTCAAGTCAGTGGTAGATCTGGCTTTTTGTTTTGTACCCTCTTTGCTTGTAGGTTGATTGTGCTGATTCCAGGGTGGACCTTGAGTAAGGTTAAAAGTAATAACAGGGAGAAGTTAAAGCAGTTTGGGATGGGGTGGGGAAGCTTAAACTCAACTTTTTCTGGGATTGAAACATTACGAGTTCCTGGGCTTTGTAAGACAGCACCTTTTATCGATGTATAAACCACTCTAAAATGTTTTAAACAGAACAAGTTTTCTCTTCCCCTCTCTCTCTCTCCTTTGTTTTGTTTTGTTTTGTTCTGTTTTTTCACAGGTATCAGTCAGAGCCGGATCTCCCATTGGCTGTTGCAGCAGGGGTCGGACCTGAGTGAACAAAAGAAAAGGGCATTTTACAGATGGTACCAGCTTGAGAAGACAAATCCTGGTAAACAAATACAGCTTAAACATTTTCTGCTGTTTTATTTATGAACAAGAAGCCTTTTGTCACTGGTCTTTATTATCACTGATCATTCACTTGGTCTGGAGTACTGAAGAGGTGTTCCCTCTGAACAGTTTACATTTTAGGAGGGTAGGAACAAATCTGTGCTTTGCTTTGCAGCAAATGATCCAGAACTGACTCATCCATAGCTGTCTGTCCTGCTCCTCAGTCACAGTTACTTGCCCTGTCCTCTCACCACTAGATAACTCTGGGAGTCAGGAGCACTCAGTGAAGTTGTAGTCAGCTGACATGAAATATACCCTGAGGCTCTTAAGAATGAAAGAATAGAACACATTAATAAGGGCTGCATAATACAAAGTTGCAACAAAAAACCCCACACATTGTCAAGAGGGGAACTTCAGGATAAGTTCAGAGGGTTTTCGGTTGGATCTCAAGCTCATGAATGGGATGTTGGTAGTTACAGTGATAAGCTGGAGATGTGCGTCTCAAATTCTGTCTGCTTCTCCAAATCTCAAAATAGATCTTAAATTTAAAAAGAGGAGTAAAGCCCCTCATTATCTTTAACTAACCAGCAATCTTCGAAATCACAGTTGAATTAATTTCCTTGCATTGTTCCTCTCCATAGATTTTGTTTGACCGCAGTTCGTATTTTTCCCTTTAGTGATTTTATTGTAAGGATCAAAATATTTACGTTTAATTTCCTTTAAACAATGGCATGATTAAATTAACTGTGTGATTGTTTTAAGGAGTCTAAGACTCAGGCTCTCTAATGTGAACTTGGCTTCAACATCTAGAATTCTATTAAGAAAAATTCCAGTGAAAACAAATCCTCGAAACTTCTGCTTTGTGTGTGAGCTGAAGATCAAGAGGCTCCAGCTGTCAGTTGGCCTGAGAATACTTAAGCTTAAAGTTGGGTGGGTTGAAAGCCACAGCTGAGCCTGTACTTTCTGTTAAACTCCTAGAAAATTCTTTAAAGAATGGAAGTGCCAAGGGTTGTGAGGTGCTGGCAAGCTGCAGGGATAGCCAAGAAGCCTTGATTTTTGTGGTGGCTGGGATTGTGATACTGAGGATCAACCAAGTTACTGGATACAACCGTTCAGTATCAGCTGCTTTGGAAGCCTTGAGTAGTACCCTGTGAACTCTTGGCCATTTCCCTTTGATGGAAGATATTGCCTGCAAAGCATTGGAGAGAACTAGAGGGTTTTTGGAAGGTGTGTTTTGAAAAAAAACCCAAAAGTCCTCTCCTAATGATGAAAACTGTTGTGTGGATCTTTCCTATAGCCTAGCATCTTTTCAGTATCATTTGGAGCTGTTTAAGAAATACCATTCTGTGCTGGGATAAGAGAAACCTTATCAAAGTTAGCACTAAAATCTTCACTTCTTCCTCTTAACTTTCTTTCTTTTTTATCCTTCTTGTTTGTCCTTTTGCTCTTGAGAAGTTTCTAAGGAAGGAAGACTGACAACACTGAAGGTTCCAGCTTAAATTGAAATGAATCAACATTAACTTCTGCTTTTCCAATGCACTGTCTTGCTGAGGTCTTGACCACTTTTCTTCACACACATGTGGAAAAACTTCTTGAAGATTGGTTGTTTGAGTTTAACCTTATTTTAAAGAAGTGTAAGAGGCAAATTGGCTCCTCTGCCTATGCCAAGGGGTTGGTTGGATGCATTTCAATTCCCTTCAGAACCAAATAATGTTTGGCTTCTTTTTAGAGGCTGAGGTAAAGGGAGGAACCCTTAGTTTTCCTGTGGCTGTTGAAAAAGCCTACTTGAGGAAAATAGTTATGTTATTTAATGTAGGATAATCCACTGCTTTAAATTATTGCCATGTACCATATTGCAGGTCAGACTGGCTAGCCACGAGATAAATAACTTGCATATGTGCAGGTGTACAGTGTATTAAGGAAGGTACCAACATCGTCCAGAGCATCCTGGATTTAGGTTACTGCTGTAAAACCAATTTGGAGCCTCAGTTTTGGCTACTACTTACAGTATCCTGTGATAAGTGGACTCGAGCAGCCATTCTGCTGCCTTCCTTTGAGTCCTAAACTGAGGAAATCAGTAGAGCCTCCTGCCACGCTCACAAAGAAGTGATGCCAAGTGATGTCCTTCTTTGAAGAAACTGAAGAGATTAAATGACTGGCATGTGTTTTTTCTATTTGCTCACTCACTAGGAAGTGATGTTTGGCTTTCTGTTCTCATACATCCCATCTTTTCCAATTCCAGCTGCTGGGAATAAAATCTCAGTCCTCCTTTGAGTGGCAGTCAGGTCTCTGTGCAGAAGCACCTATACGTTTGGGTTACCAATGGGCAAAATGAGGTCTTTGGAAACTTTTAGTTCCCCCATTTCTTTAATTCCTTATTTTGGAAACTGGACCTTCAGAGTAAGTCCATTTTCTGACTGATTTGGGTTTTTTTGTATAGTAACTTTTACTTGAAGCAGTTTTGAAGGACTAGGACACCAGATACAATCAGTTTATGAACTGTAAAGAGAGAACAGTTGTGTCATGAGGGAAAGGACTGGGGATTGCTTGGCAGACCTGTGAGCTCTCTTCAGCTCTGCCAGTTTTTCTGTATGACTTTTAGCAAGTGATTTCACCTTTGCACCCCACGTTCCCATCTCTAGATAAAGATGAGACCATTTTCCTGTGTATGATTTGCCTGCCTTGCCTGTAAGGCCCTCCCAGCAGGGACTCTCTTTACTGTGCTCATACATTGCACCCAGCCAGGAGTTTCTAGTAACATAGGGGACAAAAGATGACTTATTAAATACATCAAAAGAATATTCTTTTTTTCAAGTGACTAATGGTGCTATATAACACTTTAAATAATCCACGAGCATTCGTGTTGTGGAGCCTTAGGGCAGTTTTGAGATGTTGCTGCTGTCAAGACATTGCTGGATGTTGCTCCTATACAGAAGAGGCTCAGCAATTCCATCACTTTTGTTATTTGCCAGCTTGCTTTGGCCTCGTGGATCTGCTGTTTGTTGTTTGCTTGGGTTTGATTGCTTATTTGCGTTGTAGTTTCTGTATTTCTCCTATCTTTGGTGGCAGGTGTTCAGGCAACAGCAGCCAGGACCATTGCAAAAGAGACTTAAATCTCATGGATTAAAAAAAACAACCCACTTTTCCTACTGCATGCAATAATCTGGCTCAGAAATGTCTTGATCAACCTTTTCCTGGTAGGAGTGATGTCAGAGTTAATAGCAATGCTGTGAATTCCAGTGTCTTAGTGATTGTGAACTTTTTCTGGACACAGTTGCCAGTTAGGGTGAAAGGCAGTTTTTTGTTGAAGGGAAGAAATCGGTGCTAATGCTAATGTGAGAAAGGTCTTTAATCCAGTTAATAAGAGATGCTTTTACTTTAGATCAAGCTTTTTTTGGACAGGTACCACATCTTTTGTGTTTTGTAGAGGACTGGGAGCATGTTGGCAGTACACGTTTCAGAAGCCACTATACGAGTGCAGGGAGTCCTGTAACATATGGACTATTTTTTTTCTTTAATTTCAGTTTAAAATAAATAAATGAACATTTCTTTTTACATTGGTAGTTGTTAGCCTGATTCGTTTGGCTGGCACTGGGTCTTGAGCAATGTGGAAAGTTTGTTACGGAGTAACTTGTGCATGTCTTTTGCCTCTGTGTACTGCAGACTGAAGCTGGCACTTAGAGATGATGTGCTGAAGTTACAGATGGATACAGACTGCTTCCATTTAGGCTGGATGTTTTATTTCTGCCAGTCTTCTGTTATAGGAAGGCAGCTGTGGTCACCTTGGAGATAACCATGTGCTCTTCTCCTTGAACAAAAGGGAAAAAGCAAGTTAGTTTTTATCAAGATGTGGCATCTCTTGTGTTATCCCCGTGGCAATTCTTCTTTAGCTATAAAAGAAAAGCCTACCAAAAAAAACCAAATCAGGGGCTGGATATACCACAAGATTTGCTCTGGAAGCATATTGTTGGTGATTTATTGTTTTATAGAGCTGCAGAGAAAATAGTCCCTGCTCTGATCCTTTCCATCCAGGCAGTGAGCTCTGTAGGGAACCTTCTGCTGTGCAGGCTGCTGATTCACATCTAGCCTGGCTCAGTAGTAACTGAAAGGTGTTTATCATGTGATCTCAGGTCAGTCTGGCTAAAAATAAAGTGAGACATCTGTTCTTATCAGTATAATACATGACAGGTACTTGCTGCAAAGGCTTGCCAGTAAATGGTTTCTTGGAGCTGGGAGATGGCCTGAGGCTTGCTCCAGCTGTTCTGCGCATCGCCCCTGTACGGCAGAGCCTCTCCAGGACGTGTGATGTGGCTCAGCAATTGCATGTGACACTGTGAAGAGCAGTGCTCTTTCTTCAGGGCAGTGTCTGGGATGTGCTGAGAGGAGACAAACCTTTGCCGTGAGGAATTCTGAGTACAGAGACAGAGCTGGAGAGCACTGCTCTTGCCTCCTCTCCCCAAAACCTCCCTGCAGCATTCCTGAAGTCGTACCACGCGTTTGAGAAAATCCTGGCTTGCACAAAGAAGATTCTGTGTTGTTGCAAAAGGTGCTCTGCTCTGGCAGGTAGTGAGAGATGTCTCTTTTCATTTTTCTCTGCAAAAGGAGTTCCTCCCAGACGGTTCACCTCTATACCCCTTATAGATGTTTGGCTTTTTGATGCATATACGAAGATGAAAATCTCATCCTGCATTTGCTCCACTCATTCTGCTCAAGAGACAAGTTTCACTTCTTCTCAAAAGCTGTTTGAGGGGGTGGTAAAAAGGATCTGACCTGGTAGCTAGGATGTAATTTATTAAGTTGCAAAGAAGTGGAGCTGGGTGGCGAGAAGTTTGCAATGGAAGAGCAGAATAAATGGGATCCCCAAGTGCTCACTTAATTGAGGGGGTTAAAGAAAACCTCCATAGTTACCTTATTGAATGTCTATCCCCCACTTTTGCCACTCATGCACCCAAGCTCATTTTGGGCCTCTCTGCATTCAGATGCTTCTGTTGTTACGTGTGTGCAAAGCCACTGGTGGGTCCTTGCTTGGTGATTCTCCACATACTTCTCTCTTATCTGCTGCTGATATTGATGGGTACCCCATAGGAAAGAGAAATGGGTGAATTGATCTAGGGAAGCTACTAAAACAAAAGAAGCATCTTCTCTTCAGTAAGTGAACGTATCAGTAGCAGGAGCAAATTTGTGCTTTAAATACAGATATTTTTTTAAACATTTGTCTGAAAAATCATGGACACATTAAATGGAAGTACTCTGCATCTCTTACCTTAATGTCAGGCATCACTGATGCTCGTGTGCTCTCCCTGAGAGGTGGAATCCGCAGGTAGGGAAAGTATATTGCAGGGACAATGCAGGGAAAGCTGATTTCTTGTCCTGTCCTTCCTTGCTTCTTTTTTTTAATTATTTCTTAAGAGTTTTTATTTTTTGAAGTGTATTTAAAGCCTAGCAACTTGCTGCTGACCCAGACCCCTAAACTGTGCAAGCACTAGAAAGTGTGGGTAGAGAACTTCCATTGAAATGGCCTCCCAGTAAATGGGCAGTAGAGGAAATACTCGATGTGTCAGTAAAACCAAGTGATCTTAGCTGGGAATTGGTAAAAGTCACTGTCTGTTGTGTGCGTAAGGCAGAGATTGTGGCTTTGCTTCCTATAGACTTCTCCTGATTACAATTTTGAAATTATTTTGAGCTCCACTCCCTAACACAGATCCAAGCCTCTGGCAGTGAGGAACACGCTCATTGTGCATATCTGGAAGGGAACAGAGCCAAATGCATAAATGGCTAATTTCTTAGGTTTGAACCATAGGAATTTGTTTATTGGTTAAACTCTTGAGTTCCCTCAACCCTTTTACTCTGTTTTAAATTAAACAAGCAGCGTTGTTTCACTAACACAATATGTTTTTACGATGAGATCCTAACCATTCTGAGCAAGCTTGTGGACCCAGGGGGACTGGCTGTCTCAGCTCTGCTTTTACATGTGCACAGTACAGCGTTCCGCCTGTGAGCAGAGCTGCCTGCTTCTCTTGGATCTCTCCAGGCTGATTGAGTGCATGAATCCAGTCGAGCTCAGTATGCATATGGGATATAGGTGGTCATTTATCTTTTCATACAACTGTTGGGTTTTTTTTTAAATCTTTTGCACGCAAGAACAGCTATTTCTTCCCTCCAGGGGAAGTCGCTGAGCTCAAAGCTCATTCAGAACATACCCTGGTTTACGTCCTATACCAGGTTCCCATCCTCAGCAAGAGGTGAAATATATATGAAAGATGGGTCTCCCAGTGTGTCTGGATTTATCTTGATTTATTAACTGAGAGGCTGTTGTGGAAAGAATCAGGGGTAAGTTTCAAAGGGCCTTTCCTGGAAGGCATTGTGCCAAGACCGGTCTTTTGCTTGATGCTTTCCAGCTAAGGCTTCTTGAAAGGAGAAATATACCCGTAGAAGGGGGACAGAAGAGGAAAGGTGTGATGTTAATCTGCTTTCAGTGACTTTTTCAGGCAACCTGGGATGCAGGAGCCCGTGTTTGCACAGGTCACAGGGTGTGTTTCTATTGGTGGAGCTATTTCAAGTGTTTGCTCAGCTCTTTGGACACACTGAAATACCTTTGGTATAAATTTACATTTTTCTTCCTGAGTCTGTTGTACAATTAAATAGAAACCTGATATTTCCTGTTTTGTGGCAGAAGAGGTAGCAGCACAACCTAAATAAATCCCACCTGGGGCATAGCTCACCCTTTCTGTAAGACACTTTTCCTCTTGATGAAGACAGGACAGCTTTTCCTAAGTGTCCACCAGCTCACTTATGTCTCCTTTAGATTTCCATGGTCACCTAATATCTCTCTGGCTTGGAGGTTGGGGATGGGAACTCTAGCTGGCTTTGTGTCTCTTTCAGGTGTCTTTGTTTGATAATGCTTTAATTTAGTTTGAATGGTTTCATCATCTTGTCTTGTCTTTTTTTCATGAGCAGGAGTGAGAAAATGGGCATGATTTTTAATCCACTAGGAAACACAGTATTTATTATTCTTAGGGGCTACGTTAAGCATGAGACCAGCTCCTATCCCAATAGAAGAGCCAGAATGGAGACAGACACCTCCCCCAGTCACAGCTACCTCTGGGACCTTCAGACTACGGCGAGGCAGTCGGTTCACGTGGAGAAAGGAGTGCCTGGCTGTTATGGAAAGGTACGTGGACATGGGCCTTTTAAAGCCAATACAAGTATCCTTTTTCCTGCTCTTGTGAACACAGCTTCGTTTTCATGGATGTGCTTTAGCATCATGCAAGTTAAAAATAATTTGATTCTTAGTGATAAGAGTAGGAGGAGCTGTTTCACCCCTTTTGCTGTTTAAAAAAATGTTATACTCCTCTGGACAATATCACATTTTTTTGTAGCCTCTTGTCCTTAGCTCACTGTGAGAGTATTGGTGTTCAGCTCTTCCTTTGCTTTTGCAGAAACCTTTCCATCTAGCCTAATCCAGGCTTTGTCTTGGTGGGGATCTACATGCTCTTTACATTCTACATTTCTTCTTTCCCAATTTACTGATTTATTTACTCATTTGTATCATGTTATTTTATAATTGATACTGGCATGTTGGCAGCACTGTAATTGTTCAGGATGCAGAACTTTGCCTAACAAGCGGTAGATTCCTTGTCCAAAAAGACTCTTACAACCCTTTTACAGGAGCTGGGAACAGTACAGAGCAAAGTGGATCTTTCAAATACATATGCAGAGTGGCAGGTGATCATTAGAGCTCCCAGCTCTTCAGTCCTGCAGAGACGAAGCACTCTGAGCCTGGTCTCCTGGCTGCCTGTGTGCTTTGCCTTTCCCTCTGCTTACAGTAATGTCTCTTTTGTGGATAATATTGTATAATAGAAGAGGGGTAGTGAACTCACACATAGTTTAGGGATGAATGCTTCTTTCTGTTAAGGGCTAAATGGCTGGGAGGAGTTTTCTTCCCTCCGAGAGCATGAGGAACCTCCTTTCCATGAAAGCACCAAATGACTCTGTGTGCTGCACTCCTCTCTGGTTTGCAACTGCACTGAGTCCTTCGCCAGCAGATTTCTGGGATGTGCTTTCACCCTTTCTGTAATACTTCTCTTTCCTCTTGCTTGCACAAGGGTCTTTGGAACTGATTAGGAGCAGGAGTGTCTCCTTTTGCCTAAGCTAAAACCAAAATACTGAGCTCCCTCAGGGACCCAAGCCTTTTTGCACACAAGATGGACATACTTCTGTGTGGCAACAGGCTGTCACAGGGTCTGTGCAGGGCTGAGACCAGTAACTGAATGTTTGTTTCCATCCTCTGTCCTGGCACTGCACTGATGTTTTCAGGTTTGGATGAATGTTCCCCCAAAGGAAATGTTTAAAATCACCTCTGCTTTGCTAGACCCAGCCAATGCAAACTCCTGAAATCAGGTAGCACAGGGGACTGTGTTTTTCTAGTGTGCTGAGAGGGTGGTTGGGCACTGGAATGGGCTGCCCAGGGGGGCGGTGGAGTCACCATCCCTGGGGGTGTTCAAAAAACGGGTTGATGAGGCACTTGAGGCCATGGTCTGATGGTCTGATGGTCAGGAATATGATGGGATAAAGGTTGGACCTGATGACCCTGGAGGTCCCTTCCAACCAGAATGGTTCTATGATTCTATCTCTTCCACAGCCAGTCTCTGCTGTGACACTCCAAGGAAGTCAGACAACCTGTAATGGCTTGCTATGTGTCTGCTAGAAAGATGTGAGATTCAGTTTTGTGTATGGAAAGAAGCCAAGTCAGTGTTGTCCAGTCCTGTACGCAGATACGTGATCACTTGAGCTCATTTTTCATTACCCTCTTTTTTTCTCCTTTGTCATTCTTGGTTTTATTTGCTGTGTCTTGCCTTGTGCTCTGTAAGGTCTTTGCTGCTGGGATTTTCTTCTTGCTCTGCTGGTAAACGGAGATTTCTGCCATAGTGCCTTAGCTCTGGCTTTGCAGAGCTCTCGCTGGGTCACGGAATTTCAGAGCCTTGTGTGTGGGTACTGGAGAGTGTGGCTGAGGAGTTTTATTTGGGACAAGAACAGAGTAAACTCGAGCTGTGGTAAAAGCTTTGTATGCCAATAAAACTACACCATAAAGCAAGTTGGAAGTATGGTTGTTTAACTGTTGTACTTTAATAGGCCTAGTTAAGCTGTAAGGATGAGCTGGTTTAGGTGACAAGTTTGGAAACACTCTTGGGAGCCCTGGGAAGAAGCGAAGTAATTTCACTTACAAGTCCCTGGAGTCTTCTGGGCTTGTCCGTAATCTGACTCATAACAAGAGCCAGGATGGAGGTAACCAGACTCCTGGCTGTCTGGCCCAAGCAGATCAGGTTTACGTGGTGCCATGGGGTCAGAAATAAGCATTTGACCCACTAAAACAAACAGTGTTTGCCATTGCATGTGGTCTGGTGCCATTTATCTGCTAATTTGCGTTTTCCTCTAAAGGATGAAGTTTTGACTGAGAGTGGAGGCATCCTACTCCGTTTAATGAACTCTTTTCCTTAATTAAATGCAAGTTTCATTGCATCGTGTTTATATTTCCTGCAATATCACGATGTGCTGTTGGAGCACCTGGGGATTCAGGCACCTGATTTTGAGCTTTTTATTTGGGAACATCATGAAAGTGCTTCTTCATCTGGGCTTCTAGCCATCAATGTCTTGGGCAGCAATGAGAAATGGAGATCCAGAAGACAATTCCCTCCCGCTGATGCAGCTCATGAGGGCTAGATGCACCTTCCTGCCTGGCTGCAGAAGTGGAGCCTTCTGCTATTAAACCCAACTCTGGTGCTTTAGTTAAATGCCTGAAGATAAGAGGGTTGGATCTAAGCCTTAATGGGAACACCAGTGTAGGTAATGCAGAGCTACTTCTTCCTGTGAACTTCTGAGACGTTCCTGCAAAGCTGTATTAACATTTTTTGGGTGAGGATCCAAGTCTTGGGCTGCTTTATCAGTTAATTGTGGAAGGTGTTTTTGACTTGGATTCATCTGGTAAGAAAGGCAGTCGCTAAAAGACGCTGTGTCAAACCAGCTGAGAGCACTTCAAGGAAAGAAACTGAATTTGATTGCAAAAATTAGAGAGATTTGCTTCTAGGAGCAGGCTCTCCAACTGAAAATGCACAGCACCAGGCAGGATTTGGCCCAAGAACTGAATGAGAATGGTGAGGGTTGAAGGGCTAGTTTCTCTTTTTTAAAAGAGACCAAAAACTCCAGGGCAATTAATTATTATCTTGGTGCCAACCTGATATGATTAAGATTAGAGTTAGGGCCAGCACATATACTTAAATGCCTAATGTACATAAGTGTCTGTATACAGGGTATGTGTATTAAAGAAACTAATTGGTTTATACTGGATTTCCAGAATGCTGCTTGTGGTTTCTGTAATTCAATTCTCCAGTCCTTACTGCTTTTTTGGAAATTCTCCCAGGGTAGTTTATTAGTCGCTAGGCTTAGATTTCGGACAATAGATTCAAGTCTCTTTCTCCCTCTCTCTCCTTTCTATTTTTTTTTTTTAAATATCTCTCCGAATATTTATGCTCTGAAGGTTAAGAGGAGCAATAGTTCCAGAAAGTAAAGTTCTATATTTAACTGCAGACTAGGTGTGGTTCAGACAACTGCAGTGCAAGCTCCCTCTCGCTGCTGTGCTAGTGATATCAACCTTGACCTGTTCTCTTCTTGAGCCTCCTGCTCGTGAAATATGCTGAGTTTTGTGTGTGGTGATGTTGTTTTGTGGCTTACCCTCTTTTGGGAACAGAGCTAAGACTACAGTAGTCATTTCTGTGAAAACCTGAGGTTAAACTTGAAAGTGTTCCAGGTTCAGTTTCGTGTTCTTTTTCTTTACGTCTTGCCCCAAAGAGATTTTTTTTCTTTTCTCTGCTTTACTTTTTCTTTTCAACCCCTCTCATTGGAGTTATGAGATTGAAAATTCCCTTAGGGGTTTCTCTTTTTTAAAGAAGCTGTGTTCTCTTGTCTATCTTTTCTTTTTATTTTTTAAAGTGATCACTGCTTGTCCTCTAATCATATGTTGGAGTTGAGGTTTATCTTCTTTTTCAGGCAAAAAAAACCCCATCTAGGATTGGCAGCAGAATCACTGGCTGTATACCTGTTTTAAGGCACTTTTGTTGAGTGCCATTAAAGACTGGGAAGGGGGAATTGTGTTGTTTTTTAACGATAGGCTTTATCCAAAGATTAAATTAAAATAACTGTAAATTCTGCTCCAAACAAGATGAATAATTCATCAGTTGAAAGTATTTCAGTTTGTCTAGTGAGCATGGACTTTGCTTCCTCGTTGAGGGTTATTTGGTTTGATTTCATGGGTCTGGATTTTTGATTTTAACACTTGTCTGTGCTCTTCAAGCATCCTTTTTAAAGATGTATTTAGATTAAATAAGACTAGAAGATATAGATACCTATTATCCCCATTTCATAGATGGCAAAACGGCGTCAGGTGTTTCACTTGGCTTTGTGATCCAAGGCAACTTTATTCGTAAGAGAAGTGGGTTTAGATTTCCCAAGATACTGAGGGTATAGTTTCATGATATAGCTGAGCTGAATTAACAGTTTGTCACCATCTCATCCTTAGGTGTTATCCTGTCTCATCCCCCTTCTCAATTCCTCCTCCTCAGTTTCCCTGCTCCTGCCACCCTGCATTGTGCCAGATACGTTTCTTGTCTGATGGAAGTACCAGCCAATTCAGCTTGGTTCAGAAAAAATAAATCCTTTTTATTTTTCCTTGCATTTATTGAATTGGTTCAGCTTGCTGTGCAATGAGGGCGTGCTGGAGCTGGATCAGGGCAAATGACAGGAGGGCACAGGGAAGGGGAGGTTTCACAAAAAGATGTACAAATTTTCCACGGTGCTTTTTTGATCTGCTTGCTTTTTTGTTCTGATTCTGTTAGGTTTGAGTTGGCTGAGTTCCTGGTTTGGTTAAAAGCATGGTCACACCGACAGTCGTGCTGGCATCATGGAAAAGGTGCCCGTTGATTTTTGCCAGGGGGCAGCAATGTATTACCCTGGTTTCACTGCCAGACTGGTGCTCACCTCGAGTACTGGGTTCAGTTTTGGGCTCTGCAGTTCAAAAAGGACATCAAACCGCTGGAGCAAGTCCAGAGGAGGCCATGAGGATGGTGAAGGACCTAGAAGGGATGAGCTGTGAGTGGCTGAGGTCACTGGGATTGTTCAGCCTGGAGAAGAAGAGGCTGAGGGGTGACCTCATTGCAGTCTGTGGCTTCCTTAGAGGGGAAGAGAAGGGGCAGGGACCGATCTCTGCACTCCTGTG
>VZRW01003955.1:325-52819 GCA_013398125.1 Aegotheles bennettii | reverse complement strand
GTTTGGATGATGCTCTCAGGCACATGGGGTGACCCTGGGGTGTCCTGCACAGGGACAGGAGTTGGACTCGATGATCCTGGAGGGTCCCTTCCAACTCAACATGTTCTGTGATTCTATGGTCTAATTTGATCAGGTTTTATTCTTGTTCCTCCTTTAAAGGGGACCCAAGTTGGCGAGCAAAGTGATCCCCATGCCAGAGCTGATCCCTGTTGCACACTTACACTGTAGAAGACTTCAACGTTGCCTGCCCTCCTGAAAGAAGCACCTTGTGCAGTGGGTCCAGCAGAGCCCTGGGCATGGTTCTGGCCCTGAGCAATATCAGTCCTGACATGCGTTATTAGAAATTCTTCCAATTGTGAAAGCACTATTACTGCAGCTCTCCTGAGCGCTGGGGCTTCCACGGCTTCCCTGGGGAAAATGAGAGCTCTATTAGCTCCTGAAATTCAGTTAGGAAATTTTCTTAGTTAATTTCATCCCATTACTCTTAGTTATGTCTTCTAGCAGAACCTTAATACCGGCCCCATAGGGGATCTAAGTTTCCTGTGCAAGGCTTTGGAGATTTAAGTTTGGGATTCATTGCGTTTCTCCCGTTTCAAGCTGACAACAGAGCAGGAAGTAATGTCTTTTGGTCTCTTCCATTAGGCTGGTACATTGTTAGAAACAGAACATCAGTTTCTCATCAATGTAACGATGTCCACTGGTTGGCTCAGGAGCGCTGCTCGTCTTCCTCGGGTTAGTTTTGCAGGCTGCTAAGAGGTGAGGAGTGCTGAGAGTTATGTTCTGCTGTTCCTGTGACCCTCAGATGTCATTGAACCTTTCAGTCACTCACCATTCTCAACTGCAAAATATTTACTGCCTGCTCAGGAGGCTGAGCCAAACAGAAGAAAGGATGAGCAAGATGCTAAAAGCCTGTAACTTCTGGGGTACAAAGGAAGATTGCTGGTAGGCATTAGGAAAAAAAAGTGTAACTTTAGGAATAGGAATTATCTATGGCAATTATGGAGCATCTCCCAGGGGCAGATTAGCTAAAATCTGTCAGGATGGTTCTGATATACTTGATCTCAGTGCAGAGGGAAACATCAGATGACTTCTTTACATTATTTTCTGTCGCAAGGTGTTTGTTAGTCATCAACTTGCAGTGGGAGGTTCAACTTCATTAAGTCCTTTCAGATGCAGGGAGTGCTTTTTTAGGATCTTTGTTTGCTGTTCATCCTTGCGAAATGCTCTGAGATCTGTGAGTGCAGGCACTTTGCAAAGGCATTCGGGGAAGTTCACTTGATAATTTAGACACGGGCAAGATCTTTTCATTGTCTGAAAGTTCAAGTGGTTTGGTTCAGGGTCATCGCTGTACATCTTCATAAAATGCAAGAGCAGCCATTTTCTGCTTGCTACACAGTATCTTTCTTATTTTGCATTAGATCAAGCCGTGTTCCCTCTTAGACATGCATAATATGCAAGCTTCCTTATTCTAATCAGCTGTAAGCAAATCCCAGTTGTTTGGCAGATTGCATGCAGTAAAATGTAATGCCAGGATGTCTGCCCAAAGTACTCACCAGACTCTGATGTGGTGGAGAATCCAGCACCTAATGAGTTATTTTACTTTTTCAGGGAGCTCGGGTGCTTTTTGTATCTTTGTGCTCTCTCTCTCTTTTTTTTTTTTTGTAATAATAAAAAAAGATATCTATGGGAGGGGCAGCTTCTTGCAGCAGACTCCAGATAAAATTTTTGTACCTGCCAAGGTCAAAAAAACTGAAATCAACATTTGCAAAAGGATCCTTGTCAATCTGACCTGGCACAGCACTGTCTGGAGCAATAAACCTGCATCTTAAGGATGGCACCACTTCTCTAGTCCAGATACTCTCCTGTGTTTCTCCAGGACCAGTTGAAGTAGATACTTCCATACTCTATTCCTGCTCGTGAGGGTGAGAAGCAGGATCTCATCCTCACTTATAACATTGGTCTCTCATAGCATCAAAGCAATTCTGATACATCTGGGATTGGAAATCTCTAGAAGTGCCCAGATGCTTTCAGTGAAGATGTTAAAAGGCATCGTTGTTGCTTACTGTGCAGGCTGATGTAATTTTTGCTGGCTCCAGTAGCACCAGTATGTGAGAGGATCTGTAAGACCAAATTTACATCTTAACCTATGATTTGTTTTTGAGAACATCTGCTGGCTCCTTGGGGGATGTCCCAGCTCACAGACCCCATGCTTCAGAGCGTACCCCGAAATGCTTACACGTGCAACATCCAGCTGCCCTGCTTGTCCTTGCAGTGATTTCATGTCACCATCTCCAGCACGTGGAGCTGTACTGGGGCATTGCATGGAGAGAGGAGGTATAGAGGCAACCTCAATTTGACCTGAGTTCCTACTAGGACAACATGCCTGTGACATGGCAGGTCTGATGAACACTTAATATCTGCCTGGGTCAGCCTCATTCAAGAGCAGCTGTTGTGTCCTTGGGTTCCTTTCCTAGCTCCATCTTTTGTCCCTGGCACAAGGGCTGACTTCACAATGTGTGCAGATCCCACAGCAGCACTGGGGAGTTCTGGCATGTGACTGAAGCTTCAAGGCTCGGCAATGACCCAAGTGGTGGTGGTGATGGTGTTTGCAATTCTTTCTACCCATGGTAGTTGCTGATGACACTAAACTGGGAGGAGTGGCTGACACACCAGAAGGTTGTGCTGCCATTCAGCCAGACCTTGATAGCCTGGAGAGTTGGGCGGGGAGAAACTGAATGAAATTCAACAAGAGCAAGTGCAGAGTTTTGCATCTGGGGAAGAACAACCCCATGCACCAGTACAGGCTGGGGGCTGACCTGCTGGAGAGCAGTGTAGGAGAAAGGGACCTGGGAGTCCTGGTGGACACGAAAATGACCATGAGCCAGCAATGTGCCCTTGTGGCCAAGAAGGCAAACGGCATCCTGGGGTGCATTAGAAAGGGGGTGGTCAGTAGGTCGAGAGAGGTTCTCCTCCCCCTCTATTCTGCCCTAGTGAGGCCACATCTGGAGTCCTGTGTCCAGTTCTGGGCCCCTCAGTTCAGGAAGGACATGGAACTGCTTGAGAGAGTCCAGTGCAGAGCCACGAAGATGATGAAGGGAGTGGAACATCTCCCTTATGAGGAAAGGCTGAGGGAGCTGGGTCTCTTTAGCTTGGAGAAAAGGAGACTGAGGGGTGACCTCATCCATGGTTACAAATCTGTAAAGGGTGAGGGGCAGGACGATGGAGCCAAGCTTTTTTCAGTGATGACCAATGATAGGACAAGGGGCAATGGATGCAAACTGGAGCACGGGAGGTTCCATGTGAATCTCAGGAAGAACTTCTTTCCTGTGAGAGTGCCAGAGCACTGGAACAGGCTGCCCAGAGAGGCTGTGGAGTCTCCTTGGCTGGAGACATTCAAACCCCGCCTGGATGCGTTCCTGTGTGATGGACTCTAGGTGACCCTGCTCTGGCAGGGGGGTTGGACTGGATGATCCTTCGAGGTCCCTTCCAACCCTAGAATTCTGTGATTCTGTGATGGTCTCCAGACTGTGGCTGGTTCACACATGGCTGGCAATCACGTGGCTGTGGATGAAAGCTCTGATCTCCTAACAAGGATTTTTTTAAATCCTGCTATTGCAGCTGTGGGCATTCTTATTATTCACATAAATATGTAATTCCTTCTAAATCCTGCTAAGGTCTTCAGGGTACTTCAAGAGAACTAATTATACCTAGTTTCACTTTATATGCTAAAATGTGTTTAAAAAGTTGGAGGTCCCTTTTGCCCAAGTATCATGAGGAAGATTAAGAAAGAACATTACATTTATCTTCCCATGATCATTCATTGTGTGTACTGCTATCACTATACTGCTTATTTATCTCCTCTCTGAACTAAGTAGTCCTTCTCTTATCTCTTCCCAGATGGCAAGTCTTCCCTGGCCTCTAATAACATTCATTGTCACTGTTCTCTGGACCTTTTCTATTTCTGCATTCGATTTTTAGTGACCGAGGGTGAGCAGGGACACGAGCAGAACCAATTACCATATTTCCAGGGTGAATATTCCAGCTTATACAGGCAGCTGAATCTGATTCCTGTTGTTCTCTGACCTCCAGCCTAACATCTGGTTTTTGCTGATCACTTTTGTGCATTGATTAAGAGTGCATTTTCTTTGAGTCCTCCACAATGGTATGTGTGTCTTCCTCCTGAGTAGTTACAACTAATTTAGAACCAGTTGTGTACATGAGGAGTTTGGATTTTTTCTTTTCCTTGTGCATTACCCTGCTTTTTGCAGCGAGAAAATGAAGTTCAGTGGTGGAACTGTTTAGATATTTTTGAAATTCACAGTGATTATCTGCTTTATTTGTATCCAATATAAATAATTCACTTTCCAGAGCATTATTTAATGTAACTGTTAATGCCAATCACCTTAGGTCACAGCTCCTCTGAGCCAAGGGCTCGTGTTCTGTTTATACACAGAGCCTGGTGCAGTGGGCTCTCTGCAATCATGTTGAGACCTCTAGATGCTGCTTGCTGTAAGGACAGTGTAAAAGTGTAAGTCTGGTGCTGTGGGTTGTCTCTCTGGGAGCTTTCTTCTATGCCAACACTAGACTTTCCCTAATCCTTCATGGTATTCTTCTATGCAGAATCAAATCGTAGCAAATATTAATCAAATCAGATTAAGCAAATATCATAGCTTGTATTAATTAGCTACATCGTTATTTTCTTACCTGTTAACATGATTTCAGGAAGCAGGGAGGGTCGTGACATATTTGTCACAGGGACTGGGTGAGCTGGACCCTGGGAATTTCAGTCTACATTTGGTGTAGCCATTTTATCATGACTGTCACTGTAGCTGTCTGGAACAAAATTTCTTGGATCGTGTTGAAACCCATGTAAAGGTGATATGTCCCTGGATATGCTCTGGTGCTGGAGTGTAAATATATATATCTATATATGTATTGATGTCTCTATATCTGTACTGAAGGAGCTTGAGACAGCCCTGGGGAGCGTACTCACTCTTCGTGAGCAGAGTCCTGGGAAGTTTAGCAGGTAAGACAGTGCCAAAAGGCTCCCTGGGCAATGACAAGCACAAGTGACCGTAAAGCTGTGATCACTCATTTCCCCTTTGGCTCTTTTTCAGCCTGCTTGAAGTTCTGAAAAAGAACTAGACAGGCCTGACCTGCCAAGGAAGGTTGTTCCAGGTCCAAGCTGAGCTGCAAGGGATTGTCATTGCTCACAGTGAGATTTACCTGACCTGTATGTAATATTATCCATGGACTAAACCCACTGAAGTGAATTACAAAATGAACTTCTTGAATGATCTAGAAAGCATTCAGAAGGAATTGGAAATCAGGTTGGCACCTTGTCACCTCTCACTTTGATGTAGCTGTTGGCATGGAGTGCATGTGAGCACCATCCAGCTCAAAGCTCTGCTGGGTTTGCCCATTTTGGGTTTCTAGAAGTATGCAAAGTGTTCCTGCCGACTCTCACCGCACTGAGTCTCTGAACAGAGTCCAAACCTACCTCAGTGAAAGGAAATTCTCTGCCGTCTAGTAACAGATGTGAGGTCTTTATGCAAGTAATAAACCAGGTAATTACACAGAGGAGTGAGGGAGCAAAATTCCTAAATAAAACCTGTAAGTATGTTGCATCATGTTTTTATGGGCTCTAGGTCAGCTGTGGAGGTCTCTAAACAGGCTACAAAGAATGCTTTATCAGAGAACCATATGGGCTTTAACCCCAAAAGTCACTGCCACATCCTAGATTTTTCTTTTTTGTAGGCCAGAATAGCACAATTGACCTTTTTTTTTAATTTGATTATCCTTTGGAACATGCAAAAGTTTTAATTTATTTTAAATTCTGTGCTTTTTGTGAGGAACTGTCAGCAGAATAGAAGACATGGATGTGTTCCAAAGAGTTTTTTAATACTATCTCCTTATAAAGAAAAAAAAAAGTAGAGAGAAAGTAAGAACAAAACATATGAGAAAATAAGTACAAAATATACAGAAAAAGTCATCTGATTTGTTGCTTATTATGTGGGTAGACTGGTGCTCTTCAGTTTCTAAATGCTCCTTGATATTCTCTTAATAACAGGAGTGTTGGACTGGGACTTCCAATTTCATGTCCAATTTCTCTCTTTTTTTCAGTTGACCTTTCTTAATGTCCTTTTCAGAAAGGGATGAAATTCACTATCTTAGAAGCAGGTATAGCCAAGGGTCCAAAAACTCACTGGGAGATGGCTACCCAGCAGGCTCTTACTGTTTCAGCAGCTGGATACCTAAATTCCTGAGATTATTTGTGACCCATTCTTCTTGGATCAGTGTTATCATTTAACTAAAA
This sequence comes from Aegotheles bennettii, assembly GCA_013398125.1. Taxonomy (NCBI): domain Eukaryota; kingdom Metazoa; phylum Chordata; class Aves; order Caprimulgiformes; family Aegothelidae; genus Aegotheles; species Aegotheles bennettii. The sequence goes on along the minus strand of VZRW01003955.1, from coordinate 46,503 downwards.
TAAATCCTTACCTCCATCCTTGACTCCAGAGTTGGTCCCCCTCATATATTTATGGTAAACCGTAGGCTTTCCATTCCTTTCTCATCCTATGATTGCTCTCTGAGATGTTCAGTTTTAAATTTAAATTGAATGTGAGACACCAAGGTTGTACATAGTCCAAGTGAGGTCTCGTGCAAGTATTTTAATGCTTTTGTTTCTGGATTGGAAATAGCAGACATCCTCAGCTATATCAGGCTTTGCCTTTTTGGTGGTTTTCTTGTATTGTGTATTTAGTCATACTACAATGACTTAACAATCTTTGTTATTTTCAGCTGATGATCTTTTTGTGTATAACTATTAAATTTATTTTTAGTTCTTGCCCTTACGTGTTGTCTGTTACTTTTTATGATACTCCAATTCCCTGTATTGACATGTTTTCAGACTTTCTCATCAGCAGATTTCATTTCCATGGTCAGACTTCATGCCCAGATCATGAAGTGTTTTCATTCTTAAGACATTCCAAAGATGGTACTTGAGGAATATCACTGATCACCACCTCCCAAGCCTTTATTTTAAATTTTCAGCCCAGTTCTTAGTTGTGTTTCCTTTCTACCCTATCTCCTAATTATACTAATCTTTGTCTTTTCCAAAATTATGAATAATTTCCTACTGGGGATTGTACCAAGTGCTCTACTGAAGTCCAAAAATGATACGAATTTATTTTTCTAGCCATAGAACAAATAGTCAACAACTCCTCAGTTGCGTTACTTCCAGTAAACTACAGTTGAGTTACTACCAGTACTGTTTTAGTCATGCTTCCTGAAGCAATGGGACAGTCCCCAAGGAATTTGGCTTTTCTGAGGTGGAGTGACAATGACATTTAAGAGGAAGCACATGGCAAAAAACATGGCTCATGACAAGGAACACAAATCTAGGAGTAAGGAGCTGTGGATTCATTTCACAGCTCTGTAGCTGGTTTCTTGTGTCTGTATCTCTTAACTTTGCTGTTCTTCTACCTAGAAGTTCTTTTAATAATATTAAAGAATAAGATTAAAGAACACAATTTCAAAATACCTGTAAGGGGTTTATGCTCTGGTTATAGAAAGTACTCTTGAAATACAAAACACGATGGGTGTTTTTTAATGAAGTAATACTTGTGAGTCCTTGGAGCTTCTTATTTCCAAGGTAACTATTCATAATCTTATGGGCAAAAGAAATGGTAAAAAGTTGAATTAGGTAAAATGGGAAAAAGTTGGACTCAGTTATGTCCTTTCCCCGTGGATGGTGGATGATCATTGAATAATCTGTAGCAAATAAATAAAAAGATGTTGCTGCTGCCAGACTTGAGAACCAGTACTCTTCAAGGATGCACAAAGCTACCTCATGACTTAGGAAAGCTTTTAAACCACCTTCTTTGCTGTGATGTCTACAAAGAACCTCCTGAAACTGGTCTTGGCACCATAGTTGCATAATCAACTAGCATGCTGGCCTGTGTCAATTCATTATTTCTTGTTCTCATTGGCTTGTAACCATCTGTTGCATCGTATTTAGGTTGCAAGGCAGAGAATAGATTGATATTAAACAAATAAATACCTTTTTCTGCTTTGTGCCTGTACAGCACTTACTTAATACAGTTCTTATTACTTAACTTACTTAACTTAACTTACTTAATAAGTAAGTACTTAATTACTTAACTTACTTAATAAGTTCTGGTCCAGATCTTGGAGATCCTAGGCATTACAGAAAATATATATAATGAGCCCAAAATCAAAAGCTTTCATCCTGAGCCTCTTGACAGGATATCCTGTAACAATTTGCCTTATCTGTCTTTTGAATCCTGTAGGATCCTTTCATTAGTTTAATCAGTTTGTATTTTCTGAAAGTGCAGCAGCAGTGGTGGCTGTCTGTGCACTTCTAAACTGAGCTGAGTCTGGTCCAGTGCTAGAACTCTCTAATAGAATCATAGAATCGTAGAATCATTCTGGTTGGAAGGGACCTCCAGGGTCATCAAGTCCAACCTTTATCCCATCATATTCCTGACCATCAGACCATCAGACCATGGCCTCAAGTGCCTCATCAACCCATTTTTTGAACACCCCCAGGGATGGTGACTCCACCACCTCCCTGGGCAGCCCATTCCAGTGCCCAACCACCCTCTCAGTAAAGAACTTCTTCCTAATCTCCAACCTAAACTTCCCCTGATGGAACTTGAGGCCATTTCCTCTCATCCTGTCATCAGCAATTGGGGAGCAGAGACCAACACCAGCCTCACTACAACGTTCCCTTAAGGTAGTTGTAGAGGGCAATAATAAAAACTTGTGGATCTTTGAGGGGAAATGATAGTGATTATGTTGGAAGTTGTCATCTCATACTAAGCTTTATCACAAATCTCATGTTTGATATTTTTCCTCTTCTGGAGGGTTAGGACAAAGTGAGACTTCAAGCTTCATAGCCAGAAGGACTACATGGTTTTGCAAACCATGGCCTTACTGAGGCTGAACTAATAACAACTTGAGGGACCGTGCTGCTTATACCTGACATTCTGTACATAGGTTTTTTGTGTTTCAGTGCTGAACTTCCCATTAAAGCACAATTTTGAGGTAAGGATAGGCTATTCTTCTAGAAATACCTTATTTAGGTGAGCGAAAAACTTGAGTTCTGACTCTGATGAGCTGAGTATTTTCTTCAAGAGAGCAGAGAATGATGTTTTGGATTGAGTAATGGGAAATCCAAGTCACACGTTTTGCTATTTATTTGTGTTGCCATATAAAGCCTTGGAATCTTCTGTTGTCTTGCAGGTAGTATCTCTAATAACTACAGTGTTGATTTATAGTACATCTCACTGGTAAGGTGGGTCACCAAGCAGCAGAACAACCCTTACGAGTGGGTGGGCTCCTCCTGAAGTGCCAGGCGTATTTCTGCAAGGTCTTATCACTTCTTGGAGATGTTTCATCCATGGACTGACCCCGTCTTAGCTTTGCTTGCTTTATGAGAACTACATAATCCAGAGGATGTAACTTAAATAACTCTTAAATAACTTAAATAACCCCTGTACAAAGTTAAAAAATGGAGATGAGATTTTGGTTTCACAGTTGCCTTCATAAAGGTCTTGTTTGTCGGTTGGTTAAATCCAGAGAATTTAATGCACATAAATATCCCTGTAGTGTGTAGGTCTCAATTTAATTATTGAAAGTAAATAAAGGAGAACAGGAGATACTATTATTCATGCTTAGATGCCTTGTTAGGATGAGCTTTGAAGGTGCTGTTTGCTTACCCCAACCAGTTGAAATATTGCAGAACAAATCTCACTTTATCATGTCTTGATGTGTTAGTTACTTGCTTCAAAAAAATTTCCATTTTCTTTTTTTTCCTTTTATTTTGTGAACAATGTAGTTAGCTGTGTTAGTTTGGAGGGTCTGCAACACCGTTCAGCTTAAGGATAGTCATCAAATCTTAGCCATTGTCTGCTGTCTTCAAGGTGCCTTAAGCAGCGAGTTCCTGTGTGTTCCAAATTGCTGCAAACTCCAAACCTTTCTACTCAGAAGATAACTGTTGTGTCATTTCAAAAATACCTTTATCACCAAATCCAATTACAAGGAAGAGTAAATATCCACCTCCGATGTCTTAACTATTCTCTTTTTAATTGTTAATTATCTCGACAGTAGGGTGCTATAGATTAGGAGGCATAGATTATCTTTTGTGAGCGTGAGGCTTTCAGAGCAATTATCAATTCATTCTGTTTTTAAACAATTTTTAGGATAACATTAATAGCTTGATAGGGTTGCGCTGGTGCTTGAAACAGCTGTCAAAATACTGAGAAAATTATTTTTAAAAAATGAGAAACTCGGGGATGTGATGGTAGCTTTGAAGGTCACAGTTTCACACACGCCAGTGAAAGGTGTATTTCTGGTGTTTTCATCTACAATGCAGAGTAGATTCCTGCTAGGAAAGATCAGTAAAATGACTGTCTCGAGTTTAGGCACTGATTTGTAATACCAGAACCAGGGAGTCAGCTCTATTGTATGAGTTTTTTAAATGTGTGCTGAAATGACTATGTGATTTATGTACACAAATAATCACTATTTATGTGTGTCTGGTGCTCTAAGCCATCCAGTCCTGGTGAGATCTCTTCTCCAAGTTTGCACTTGCCATGAAAAGATGTACGAGAATGAAATTCCTCTTACAGGGAGGGACTGAAAAACTGTTTTCTCCCTAGACAAGAGTGTGGCAGCACCCTGGGGTTGAAAGCTCAAGCTGTAGATTTTTAAAGAATGAGGATTTTTATAGTTTGGTTCCAAAGCTTATTTAAAATTGCAGTGGATTCTGCAGTGGATAAAATCCCAAATTTTTATGTTGGGATTGGAGATCTCTGTAGGTCGAACAGAAGATTTGGGCTTAATTGCTGGGAAATCTCTGGTCAGTGCTGTGGAAGAGGTCAAGCTAGAGTCCTACAGTGGTTTCTTCACTCCTTCAAATCCATAGACCTATGGGAGCCCCTAGCTAAATGACAGTGCTGTAGGGAAAGCAGGAAAGAACTGTAGCAACCATGTTTGTCAGTGTTTTTTCTGGGTTTGGGATTTTTTTTCTTAATTTGTCTTTTGCCTGGATGGAAGGTCCAGTTGAGCTGATGCTCTAGGCATGTCTAGACTCGAGTTCACCTGCTTACATCCAGGGAGCTGCAGTTCTCATCCTTGGCTGATCTGAAGTAGCTCACCAGTTGTGTCCTGTAGCAACTAAACTGGTGGTGACGTTTTGCAGTCCTGGGAAGGAAGAGGAGATGGTGTCTTCAGTGTAATTCTCAGCTCCATCTGTGAAGAGGATATCTTTGAGCTTCAATTTTGCTGTCTGGAATAGAAATTACTTTGCTATATATTGTGGGGTGAACGATTTGGTTGACATGCATGCCGTTATTATAGAATCTGTGGAAATATCAGGAGATAAAATGGATGGTGTCATCTGTTGACCTCGCTGAAGATGGCATTAGTGATATTCTTGGCCAGTATTTACTGGGAAATGAACTAGTCATTACACTTTCTGATGAGATTATGTTTTGAATGTCACTTCTCTTGACAGTCTGTCTCATGCCACGCAGAGATAAGATCTCAGGCACAGATGACAGACTTAACTTCAGAAATATTTCCATTGATTTGACAGCCTGAATAATAGTTCTCCTAAAAGCCACAAAAACTGAAACAATGACCTCTTGCTACAGGGTGATACCACGTTGATAAATTTACTAATGAGAGATAAAGGGAGGTAACTATATTTGAGTGTTTTATGTAACTTGTCAGTGGAAAACAAGAGGTACCATTCAAAGGGAAACTAGATAGGGAGCTGAAATTACAGGCAGTCTTATCAAAGACAAAAGAGCAGCTTGCACTCTCGTGTATTTTGAGACACCAAGGGGTTTGGCAGGGAGCTCAGTCCCTGGTAACAGCAAGATCTTCTGTTCATCTACAGGGGTCAGATGGGAGCTGGGCAAAATGGGCAGTTCTTTTTTTCCATACGTCCCTGGGCCAGTTGCCGAGCCCATCACTCAGGCTTTGCTTTAGCATCAGTTGAAGAGGATGTGTGTGAGCTGCCATTGAAGGAACTGGTCCCAGCTGTGTGTTTCTGCTGTCCCCTGCCCGCCTCCCTTGGCTGCACAACCGCTGCTCTTGGCAGGCGTGGGAAGCTGGACCAGAGAAACAGCCGGGTAGAAAACCTTCCTCCAAAAAGGGAACGGGGGAGAGGATAGCACAGACTGAAAGGAATGGTCCTTATGAGGAAAGGCTGAGGGAGCTGGGGCTCTTTAGCTTGGAGAAAAGGAGACTGAGGGGTGACCTCATCCATGGTTACAAATATGTAAAGGGTGAGGGGCAGGATGATGGAGCCAAGCTTTTTACAGTGATGACCAATGATAGGACAAGGGGCAATGGATGCAAACTGGAGCACAGGAGGTTCCATGTGAATCTCAGGAAGAACTTCTTTCCTGTGAGAGTGCCAGAACACTGGACCAGGCTGCCCAGAGAGGCTGTGGAGTCTCCTTGGCTGGAGACATTCAAACCCCACCTGGATGCGTTCCTGTGTGATGGACTCTAGGTGACCCTGCTCTGGCAGGGGGTTGGACTGGATGAGCTTCTGAGGTCCCTTCCAACCCCTAGGATTCTGGGATTCTGTGATTCAGTTGTGCTAGGCTGGACTGTAGCCTGAGTCTCAAGGAAGATGGTCTTTGCTGGAGGTGTTAGAGCCCCAGCAAGAGGGCTGGGATGTTTCACTCGCAGGTGCTTCCCAGACTGATGGAAGTGGGAACCCAGAGGCACAAACACAAAGTTAAGCGAGGGAGTGAACGTGCAGCACATCTGCTGTCCTTCAGTAAATACCCATCTGTGTATTCTTACCTCCAGTTAACTGCAAGGTAAATCATCCTTCCCAACGTGAGACTGCCCTGGTGCACACACACCTGAGTCACCTCACCTGGAGTGTGTGTAATTCTGCTCTAACAGCTGACCCGTGGTGAATTGTTACCCTGCCACACATTTGAGCCTCCCTGCTTTGAATCACTTCCACACTTTGAAGCTTTAACCTTTTGAGCAATGCTGGGGTTTTATCTGTTTATGTCTGACATCCAGCCCTGTGAAAAAGCAGTGAACCTGCCTGTCCTTCCGCTGCACTCGGGTCCTTTCAAACACTTCCCTGGCAGCTGCAAAGCTGATACCAAGCAGCAAAACTTCCACTGTGGATTATCAGGAACACTACTGAGGCATTGCTTAATGCATCTGATATCTAAGCCTGGATAACAGGAGCTGTACAGCCGAGCAAAAAAAAGAAAAGATTGGCAGTTACTGCAGGAATTCAGATGGGGGCACCTTGGTAAAGAGTGGGGGAAAATGCATTTACTCCCATTACAGAGCTCCAGGCTGAGATGGATTCTCTCTCGTCATTGTCCTAAGCACATTATCCCTGAAAGAAAGAGGGTTTCTCTGAATCTGCAATTTTTCTAGACTTCAGTGTTATTGAAATGAAACCGTTTCAAGGATATCTACATCCTGTACCATCATATGGATTCTCATCTCATGTAAATTATTTGGCCACTTTTCATTTTAATCCTCCACTGTCATTTTCTACAAAAGAGATCATTTGCTTTCTTCATTGAAGGTATTCAGCTGACAGCTGCCCTTTGTCTAGAAAGCACTGTGCCTTTGCAGGATTTACTTGTGCCTGCTCTTTTTTCTTTTTTTCCTTTTAAGTTTGTATTGCTTTATGCTTTTCATCTGTAGTTTCCAGGAACTTCTCCAGTTGTGAACAGCCTGTGGTTTGTAGCTGTGAAGAGGAAATCAGACATCCCATGTTCTTTCCTTATCCCTTAGCAAGGGTATACCTGACAGATAAGTAACAAAACTGGAGGCAGATTAATTAATTGTCTGCTTGCAAGAAGAACCATAGTAAAAAAAAAATCAGTGTGTTGACAATTTTCTGCATGAGCAAACTAAACCAGTCAGAGATGAAGGATTGCATTTCTTGCCATGGCTTCCCTATCTTGAAAGCTCAGTTATTCTCACCTACTTTCCTGAAACATTGGGAGATCTTGCATGCTGTGCTTTGTGTCATGCTATGTCACCCCCCAGTTCTGTTAAGACCTTGAAATAAAAGATGGGAATGAAACATGAATGTGTCAGTATAGTGCACACATGGAGAAATTGGAGGCTGAGGATGAAAATCAGCTTTCACGGTTGAGGTTGTGCTTTTGGTTACCTGTTGCTATGAGACCTTTTCCTTTAAGACTAAAAACTCCTGCGTATGATCCCTTCTCTGATAAAACCAGCTTGCACTCTGTCAAAGGTTAAAAGCACAGTATGGTGATGGAGAGGAATACTACCAGGAAAAGTTGAGGACAAAGTCCGGTTTTGAGGAGCACGAGCTGAAGGTTGGACATGTTCATATGCAGCTTGAATATGTGGGAGAAGGAAGAGGCACATCATTAATATGGATAAGGAATAAGCCAGCAGGTGGAAGGAGAGACAGGTGCTAGAATTACAGTCCCAGCTAGAGAAACCAAATTTAACTACTTAGGAAGTTCCCTTCCAGCTTCCCTCTGGTACCTGCTTAGCTTCGTGATCTCCATGAAAAAGTCTTATCTACCAGGAGAGCTACCTGAAAACTTCTCAAATTTTTGGTGTTTTTTCATAAAATGGGATTTCAGGATGAAGAGTGTTTCAGATTTTCAGGTGGGAATCACTTTTCTTGTAGAAACTCTCAGACATTTACATTAAAAGATAAGAAGTTTGGGTTGGAATTTAAAGAAAATGTTTCAGAATGTTAAAAAATACATTTTGATCCAATCAAATAAAAAAACCTCATAGCTTATTCAGCTGTAAAATGTGTTAAGATATCAATTGCTGTTTCAGAAGTACTTTCTAAATCACAAAAATGGCTGGACCACACAGAACTTCCTCATTTGCCAGAAGAGGTCTCTCATTCATTGTCCAGTTCTCAAAGTTAGCTCCATCACAGGGAGGTTTCCTGTTATCCCTGAGAAATGTAAGCTTGAGCCTAAGTTTTACTATCGTTAGAAAATGTGATCTTTTTTGTTGGAGCCAGCAAAAGTGTGTGGCAGTCAGTGGCTTGCTAAAAGGATCATGTTTAGTTACGTGCCAAGAGAAGGATCAGTAGTGGCTCTCGTGTTGTCTGTTCTTCATTAATTGGTGTCTCAGTTGCTTGCATCACCATAAGAATGGGCAGTTCAGGTATACACAGTTTCTTAATTTTACATCTTTTAAAATTTCTTCCATAAAGGCATTGTCAAGCAGTTTTGTGACCACGGATGCTCTAGATCCATGAAATTGCATGATATCAGGATTTCACCTTCTGACTGTAGTACAACACTCTGTAGATCCATCAATTCTTTTCTAATTTTATGGGATTTCTTTTGTGGTGGTTGTTCTTGACTTTTGACAGGTATCTATAGACAAAATAAATCATATTTAGCAAAGGGAGTCCATGAAATAGCTGTGATGGCAACTGAAATTTGCTGAGTTAATTTTTGTACACATAGTGGTGACCTGGGTTTCCTGATTAGGACTCCAGGTCATATGATACATTCATGTAAATAATAGTACAGCAGTTTTCAGCTGTGATATCTTGATGTTCTTTATGTCATGGCATTTAAAAGGGAATAGTTCTTGGCTCTGGGCAGAGAGTGGGGTGTTTTATAGGTGGAGAGCTGAGGCAGTTGGACTGGGATCTTGAGCTTCTGCTTCCATCACTAACTACTGGAAAAACATTTTTCTGGTTGGTTTTCCAAGTCTGAAAAAAAAATCTTCCTACAGAACACGACCCCTTTGAACAGAAATCTGCAAGTTAAGATAGACAAACATATCACTGCAGAGGCTCTAATAATAGAAAGGATGATGTATCTGAAAAAGGAAAGAATATACTGTCAATATACTGAAAGAATGTACTGTAGGTGAACCTGCTCCAGCAGGGGGGTTGGACTAGATGATCCTTCGAGGTCCCTTCCAACCCTAGAATTCTGTGATTCTGTCAAAAATCCCATGCCCAGAGACTGGGAGTATCGGTGGGAAGGGGAGTCAAAAAAGACAATCTCTTACTGATAATTCAGGGAGTGTTCCTCCTGATGCCAGTGCCAGAGCTGACAGTGCTACGTCCTTAAAGCTTCCCAGAAAGTAAGCGTAAGCGGTGTCCTCCCCTTCAGATCTAATGACAAAATCTCTGCTGCTTTTTCAGGGTAGGATTTAGCTTGGTGGGAATTGCAGTCATGGTCAGTCTCTCTGGATTTACTTCATAAGAGGTCCAGGAAATCACAGCATCACAGAATGTTCGGGATTGGAAGGGACCTCGAGAGTCATCCAGTCCAACCCCCTGCCAGAGCAGGACCACCCAGAGCAGGCACACAGGGATGCATCCAGTGGGGTTTGAATGTCTCCAGAGAAGGAGACTCCACAGCCTCTCTGGGCAGCCTGGCCCAGGGCTCTGTCACTCTCACAGTGACAAAATTCTTCCTTATGTTCACCCAGAACCTCCTGTGTTCCACCTTGCACCCGTTCCCCCTTGTCCCATCACTGGACATCTTCTCGGAAGAAGTAGTGGTTGTTTATGTGTAAATGTGGTTGCTTCCAAAACCCAAAGTGGTAGTAAGACATAGTCTGCCCTCCATTTAGTGAGGATGGAGCTATTTCTGAGGTTTCATTTGCTCTCTCAGCTAGCAAATCAAGTGGAAGTACATTAACAGTGCAATTAGCTGTGCTAATGCGTGATTTCTCTTAGTCAACGAGCAGGAACTTTGAAACAGGGCTCTGTTTGTGGGCATAGCTGCAACTGTAAATAACACTGGGAACAAGGGGATGAAGAAGTGGTACCTAAAATGCAAGCTGAATGTTCAAAATTTGTATTTACAGTCAATTGGAATAAACTGGAAGTAGAACAGTGAGATCTGCATTACTACTACTTATTCAGAAGAAACAGAAACAGTTGCTGTGTGGAACAGAATCCAGGTTTCCATAGGAAGTAACTGTGCTGGGGCTGTTCTACTGGGGGAGAAATATGACCATGGAAAATAATAATAATCTAAATATGCCCAAATCTGCTGCTGTCAAATGATCTACAATTAAAAGAAATGTCTTATTTTCAAATAGAGACCAGCTGTCCAACAGCTGAACCTGCTGCTGATCAAAGAGTTCCTAGGATTGTATATTATGGGCAATCTACAGGAAAAAACCTGTAGTAGACCCTGCTTATGGCACGTTTATCAGAGTCCATTGAAGTCAACAGGACTTTTTGTTGGGTTTGATGCAAATCTGATAAGCTCTATAGAATGTCAATCAGTTCATGAAAATTTGTAAAGCGCTTAAATGAAGTAAAAGAGAAAACAGTTTCACTTTTATAGGATGTTTACTGCATATCAAGTGCAATAAATTCACAATTATTCAGGAAAAAATACTGTCAAAATGTGCTGTACTCAATATCTTAACTGGTTAAAGGGAAGAAGTCAGAGAGTTGTAGTCAATGGGACAGAATCCAGCTGGAGGACTGTGACCAGTGGAGTGCCTCAGGGGTCGGTACTGGGACCGGTGTTGTTCAATATCTTCATCAACGACCTGGATGAGGGTACAGAATGTATCCTCAGCAAGTTTGCTGATGACACTAAGCTNAGAGAAAACAGTTTCACTTTTATAGGATGTTTACTGCATATCAAGTGCAATAAATTCACAATTATTCAGGAAAAAATACTGTCGAAATGTGCTGTACTCAATATCTTGTTCTGGGGAGGATTTGACATTTTGAAATTGTGATTTAAAAAAACCCAAACTAGTCTGCCTCTAGAAATCTTACTCTGTTACTGTGTAATTTTCTTTGTACAATCTTCATACTCTATCTATGCCCCGTGTGTGTGCATGATCTACACACAAGTATGTATGTATGTATTAATCCAGGGATCAAAGTAAATATTGAACAACTCCTTCATTTGTCGGGTGCTGCCTAAGCTGAGGATATGGCAGCAAACAAATTCATAAATGACAATAAAAAAGGCAGAGGCATGGCCTGTGATGTCTTCTGACATGGTGTGTCACTTGGAAGTCTGAACTCTGATACTCACAGCACTGCCTCCTTGGTTGTGTCTCCTACTACAGCATTGTGAATGGCGAGGTGACACTGCAAATGCTGAGATAATGTTCATTTTTCTGAGGTGTTTGCTCAGTTTGGAGATGAGTGCATGCCAATATTACCTTCTGCATATGTAGGTTTACATGAAATTTGCTGTGTCTGTTATCTCTGGAGAGGTGATACATGAACAGCAGTTGACACCACTTCGTGAAGCTGCTTTGGAGCTTTCATGCTCTGATTTCTGAAAACCCTTTTTTTTTTTCTCCCCCTTGCAGCTACTTCAATGAGAATCAATATCCAGATGAGGCAAAGAGAGAAGAAATTGCCAACGCCTGTAATGCAGTTATACAAAAGCCAGGTGAGGAGCTGATCAGGGTGTCCTTTCCAAAGACAACTGTGATTAGATTTCAACATCTCCTGCTAAATTCAGCAAATCTCATTTTATGGCTGTTACTAACAAATGTGGTCCTCTCAACCTAGTAGGAGGTTTCTTCTTGGCTGTTCTATAACTCATATTGTTCAGAGCTGCCATACTTGGGTGACCATAACAGTCAATGCAATTTTCAAACCTAAACGCAACTGAAATTCCCACCATTTGACATCTGAAGTACAAGTTGTGTGTCTGAACATTTCATTTATACAGCTTATTCCCACCATTTGAGATCTGAAGTACAAGTTGTGCATCTCAATGTTTCATTTATGCAGCTTTGTAAATGGCATTGCTGAGAAAATAAACATCTCTGAAAGGTTTTAATTCTTTACATTCAGTTATTTCAAAGTACTTTTTCAAGCACTCAGTAGTGATCTGAGAATCTTCATTACCAAAGTGGGTTTTACAGGTGGAAAACCTGAAGTTCGCGGGCTGAGACTCACTGGAGGTCATACAGCAGGTCCTCGGAGGAGTAAGGAGCACAGCTTTCCTGTCTTGATTTTGTTTACAGCTTCTAGGCAGGGGTCCCATACTAGAATCTGTGTATTAATGGAGGACCTTGTGTTTGGGTCAGCAAGTTGCATTTTCCCAAGTCATACTTGAGAGAGGAACATGACTATTCAGTGTAGTGTTAGGGGGGTAGCACCTGCCTTTGCTTAGTTTTGCTAACCAAAACCATAGTTTTTAAAACTGTTTTTTTAAATATATTTAGAGTTTTTTTTAATAAACAGAATAAAAATGAATTCAAAAGAAAGCTAAGGTGTGACTCCTGAACCTTGTTACAGTCCCAGGGTAGCACAGAATCACAGAGCATTTTAGGCTGGAATTGACCTGGAGATGGTCTGGTCAAGCAGGACCAGCTTAGATTTAGGTTGCTCAGGGCTTTATCTTGTTCAGTTTTGAATATCTCCAAAACCAGAGCTTTTCCCATCTCTGGACCACTGTCCCACTCTCACAGCAAAATACTTTTTCCTACTACTTAGTAAAAACTTCCCTTGTTGCAACTTCTGTGTGTTGCCTCTTGTCTTTCCCTGGTGAAAGCAGAATGATCTAGAGGGTAGAGCACGAAAGAGGTTAGGATTTTATTTCTTGCTGGTTGGTTTAGCAACTTGGAACAAACTGCTTAAACACTGTGTCTCAGGAGCAGTAAAATATTGTGAGTGGTACTGATGCACAGCAGCAGGAAACAGCACAGAATTCCAGATTGTTTCTTTCTTTCACTTGTCTCATCTCTACTTATTTAAGTTTGCACATTACAATTTGCAATTACATTAATGTTCCGTATGCTGAATAAATAAACCTTGAGAAACAGTCTGAAGCAGGGGAGTCTCATCCCCATGTAGCCTGCAGAGGACTGAGGGTGCAGCTACAATGAATACTTTATATATGGTCAAGGCCAGCTGAAGAAGTTTCCATGGTGTCCCTGCAATGCTGAGTCCCTCCAGTCACCCATCCCTCTTTTATGCTGGTGATCAGGAAAAGGGATTGTTTCCTGTTGCTGGCTGCTGGCTCTTAAGATTTTATTTGCTGGTTTAAGTGCAAAACTTCAGTGATGTAGTTTCCAGCATCCCCCCCCTGCTCCCAGAAGATCACAAGTGTCATGGCAGGATTGGGAGGCAGTGATTCATGCTGCGGGAGCACGACAGCGGCTGGTGCTGGAGAGGAAGCAGAGCAGATTAGGGGAGGGACACAGAATCTCTTCATTCGTTTTGCTGCTGAAGAAGGCACATCATTGACTGTATCCTCGTGTCACATAGTAAGAGAACTAGCCCAAGGGTACTCAATTGAGTTTTTTGAATCTCAGTTTTGTGCTTGAACTAGAAAAGCAGCCCTCTCTTCTGCCATAGCTCTGGATTTAGTTGATTAAAGCTGCAAAGAAACTCCTGTATTTTATTTTATTTTTTTAAAAAAGAAGAAAGGCTACTTTGTTTTTAGAGAGATATTTAGTTTTTATTACCATAACATCCAGGCACAGTACTCTGGTTCACATAAAATTCACTTCATTCTCAGTTACAATAACTTTTCACTGCTGTCTGTATTTCAGGGGTTTATCATGTGCAAGGGGCTTCTTCCTACCTCTGGAACCCAGCAAGTAACAATGCTGTAATTTTTTTTTTGCCCTGTTGCTTTCATAGGAAAAAAGTTATCGGATTTGGAGCGAGTTACCTCCCTTAAAGTGTACAATTGGTTTGCCAACAGAAGAAAGGAAATCAAGAGAAGAGCCAATATCGGTAATGTATCAGAGAGCCTGCTTTCAAGGGTTAGTCCGTATGCTTGCTCAGGAGAGGTGGAAATTACCTAAGATTCTATTAATGAAAATATTGGAGGTTCTGACATTCTTAAGAGAAATGTGGGAGCAATTTTTAAAATCAGTCTCTTGCTGTTCCAGATTCTTTTCTAAAATATGGGTAGGAATTTAATTTATGAAATTCCATCATCGACGCGGGAAAAATGAGGCAGTTAAAAGGTGTTACTGCAAGCTCAGTTTTAAAAACCAAAGTGAGAATTTTGTTGGCAAAAGGAGAATCATATCATATCAAAGTAAAATCAAAACCTCAAAATACCTGCATTGGAAATAAGGGAAGTTGAGACGATTGGAAGTTCACAACCTTAGCACGCTGCTGGAATGAGAAGTGGCTGTTGTGAAGAGCTTTTATCTGGCTGTATCTGTGTTTCACTGAAATGTGCTTTTTTTCAACCAAAACCTCGGGTGTCTTTCTTACTGGTATCCCTGAGACCCCACAGGGATGTAAGAGTCCAGATGAGTTGTTTCACATCTCAGATATAGGCACCAAAGGCTCTGGAAGCCAACTTCTCATTCCGGTTACACCTGTGCTCCTCACTTGCTTTCCAAGCGGTTGCACAGTGGCAAGTGGCTGGAACAGAGGAATAATTTTTCTTGATGATCAGGATAAAACAAAAGTCACCTCAGAGTTAGCCCTGCAGGTTCTTTGTGCCAGCAGCTGATTGTAAGGAAATTAGTAACGGCTCTGAACTTGTAAGGAGTAGACCTTCTAATGTGACTAAACATAAGGCTTTCTAATGAGAATAAATTCACATTAATGGCCAGGATTCAACCAACTCCTGCCATGCATGCAAAATTTTATACATTTGCTTAGGTACTGTGCAGAATTATGTTTGCAATACATGGGCTAACAGATCTGTACCTGCTTACAACCAGTGTTTTTGCAAATGGCAAATGTTACACCCTTTTGCTGACTGCTTCTTCTTGCCATTTCTGTGAATAAGAGAGATTTCTTTTTACATCATTTGATGTGCTACAAAAATAATTATTTACCTAAATTTATCTTTTAAAAAATGAAACCTCTCTGTCAAAGGGCGAGGGGAAGAAGGTGAAGTTAGTCCAAGGTGGGTGGAGTTACAGCTCTGTCTGCACTGTATGGGGGTGGCAGGTTGGAAAGAGATTAAAAAGAACCAAAAGGATCTTTAGATGCATGGATCCTGCTGGAAGATGATGATTTTTAAATCCCTTATGATGTGTTTTTAAATCCCTTAAGTGCTTTAAAAAATTTCTCCGTCCAAAAATTCCAGCTCCAAATTCTCCATCTCCAAAATTTCAGATGCTCCTCACCCCCCTCAAGTCCTTCCAGTGCAAACTGTGTGGGAAGATCTACAGGCAATGCCTTTGCCACTCCAGTGCAGTAGAAATTAAGCTAATTTCTAGTAGGACTGGCTGGAAAACAAGGATTCTTACTTGCAGACAAGTCTGTTAGTTGGCAGGGACTATTTCAGGCAAACCAGTATCTGTTCATGTGCTACCACCTTCCCAAATATTGGAGAGTGAAGAGGAAGAGGCTAAGAACCAACTCCGTTCTTCCAGTTCTTCTAACTTCTTGAAAAAAAAAGTAGTTACTTTTAATTAATGCATCAGATAAATTAGGGATCCATTTGCTTTTTTCGAAGAAGCAGCAATCCTGGAGAGCCATGGAATAGATGTACAGAGTCCAGGAGGTCATTCCAACAGTGACGACGTTGATGGCAATGACTACTCGGAGCAGGTAAGCATCATGGCTGAGCCATGTAGCCCAAAAAGGAGAGTTCATGTGACACATAGAGAGGCCCTCCACCTCTTGCAAATCAGGTCTCTTGTTTTTGCTTTGCTTTTATGTGATTGTAATGGGGAAAAGTGGAAGAGCACAGCTCCCCTCTTTGAATGTGTCGAGCAAGCAGTATTCACCCACGTGAATTTATTGTCATACAACAGGACACTTGGCAAGTACGCAATGGGGAGGAGGAGGGAAGATGTTCAGAGGGAGGCAGAGAAGCAGAGAAGGTAGAAGAAGACAGGAGGATCTGCTCCAAACAAGCAAGTTACACCATTCACGCCACACGCAATGTATGAAAAATGTTTAGGAGAGTGTTGACTCACCCAGTGCACCATCCATAACTTGTGCTCTCCTTACCCCCGGCACCGTTTTACTTATCCAGCCCCAAAAAGGATGCACAGGTCTTTTAAGAGTTGCTCCTACATATCAGGCACCCACATGCTTCCCTGCAAAATGAGGCACGTGTGTTCCTCTTGCACCTATTATTTCTTTCTACGAGAACCCAGCAAAGTACAGCAGGGAGCCCCTGCCCAGGGCACTTCATAACCCTTCTTGTCAACCTTGCCCAGCAAGATACTGAGCACCCTCCTGTAAGGTGCTGAGCTCCCTCTGTTTGTCCCTGGGAGTACCTTTCAGGAGCATCTCAGCATCTGTCCCTAAGACACTGACAGACAAAGGGTGAAGGGTGGGGGGGAAAGGATTTGACTGGATGAAGTTTGACATTTATTTGGCCCCATACCTGTTCCGTATTGTTCTGCAACGGCGTGGTGCTGTTTGGATTGTTTACATATTATCTGTCTTTTTTTTTTTTTTTTTTAATTTTTTTTTTGCATTATAACTCTTGCCTATTCTCTATTTTTCTTAGTTATTTTTAACCCTTGACAGCAACTTCTTTTTTAAATTCTCTAGCAAAAGAATACCCCTTCCCGCACTCTGAGCCCTCACCTACCCTAAAGTTGGTGACCCTTCCTTCACACACCTTCCTGACAGGTATTGCATCCCCTTCCCAATTTTTCTTCAGGTGTCAGTGTTGGCCAAAACCCCCCCAGGGCTGTGTGTGCTTGGCAACAATGGACTTGAACAGTTGCCTCACTTGGTTCTGGTTTCCATATGAGCTATGTTCTGTGCTACACCCAACAGCTGGGGTGGGCGGATCGCTTTTAATTGACTCATTTGGGAGAAGTAGGTAGGTCTCCCTCTATAAAGGCTGCTGGTGGAGTGTAATAGCAACTGAGTGTCCTGGAATGTGTCCCTAGCAGACTTGGCTGTGGCCCAGTACAACAGATATCTGGCAGAGGCATTCCCAGCCGCTCTGCTTCTGATGGGCATTAAGTCCCTTTTTATAGGTCATCACCAGCAGATTTGGTAGAACCAACCTTGCTAGCTCTAGGTGATGAGAGGCTGCTCTCTGACTGTTACAAAATATTTTGAAGCTGCTGCCGAGCACAGATAATTCCTTGTCAGTCAGATACAGGACCTGAATACTGAGATGAAGTGTTTAGACTCCCAAACTGTTTTTCTTCTGTGTATTATCCAAAATACTTTGAAAAGAGAACGAAATTGGTTATTAAAATTTAAAGAACTTTGTTTAGAGCCCTTAAAAATTACATTTTCTAGTAATCTAGCTGGGCTCCTCTACGAAGTATAATTAGGCATTAACAGTGAAGCAGATTAAATACCAAGTTCTCCTGATGGCCATTTAAGATCCTTTAGCTGTTCATAAATTCTCTTTTCCACAGTGACACTTAAACTCTAGTAAACTTTAAAACACAAAGTTCATCCAAATACTAATGAAGTGCCTAAAACTCCACAGAAGTCAGGACTTTGTATTTCTCACTGTGATAAAGATTACTGAGAGGCCATTAGAGTGTGCACATCACAGTATTTGGCTGACATTTGTGGGAAATTAATGCATTCCTTTAAAGAAACTTAGGATTTCACCAAATCCTGGCTTCTCTGTCCCCCTCAGTGTTTGCCACCTGTCATCTTAATTGAAAAATGCATAATACACATTTTAAATTTTAAATTTCACAAGTCATCACTGGTGGAAGACTGATAAATATTGATCATTTCCTTTCTGTAAATAATAATAATAAATTTAAAAAAATAAATAGTTAGATCATGGTGTGATAACTATTAGTATCCCATTTTAAAGAGGGGAAGACACCATGATTTTTGCCCAAGCTCCAGAATTATTTATTTGAGAGCTGGAATTACAGTCTGGATATTGCTGGTTCTCCTTATTGTTGAAAATCAGGCCCTGTCTCTGGTGTAGACTGAGAAATGTGCACAACTCACTATAATTTATGCTAGACTTTTATATCTGCTGTTGCATGGCCATCATGCTCCTGTAGAAGGCAGCCCCCAAGATCATGGCACTGTTTTTTCTTAATGGTGTAGGAGGTTTTCAGCATCTTTTTCCCCTGTGCCAGTGGGAGCTCAGTGTCTTCACAGGATACTGGCTCAGACCAAGGGTTAGTCTAGGTTTTGTATCCTGTTTCTGAGCAAGGTCAGTAGTAGTATTTAAGGAAAAATTATTTTTAAAGAACAAGACAATTACAGAATGATTTTATTATGGTAGCTCCCAGCTTCTCAAAGTCAGTAGTTTTGAGAGGCTTCCTGAGCCAAGCACTGTATCCACTTTCGTTTTTCGTAGTTCCTAGTAGACTAATTCTCCCTGATCTTGTCTAACCCCTGCTTCTAAAGCTATTTTTACTTTTGGCTGATCTAAAAATCAGTGAATCTCACAACTGGATTGTGATAAGTAAAGCAGTGCTTCCTGTTGCTGCTTTGGAATATATTATCTCATCATCCCAGTGAGTGCCCTTGCTTATTAGATCACGAAAAGCCACGACCAGTTGTTCTCTATTTACTAATTATTGTTAATAAACATTTACCATATCAACCCTCAGCTATTTCTTTTCCTAGCTGAAGAAGCTGAGTCTCTTTAGGCTCTCCTTGGGAGGAAGCCACCCCATGCCTCTCTTCCCCTAGGTTGCTGTTCTCTCTGTCTTTTCTAGTTCTATTGTGTCCTTTTTAAATGGGCTGAGCAGAGCTGTACATTCAAAATGTGGGATTAGCATGGATTTGTGCAGTACATAACAATTTGTATCTTAGTTTGGTTTCCTGATGTACATTGTGTATCAGTTTTATCTTTGTAATTTAGTGTTTTCCTCAGAATATTCCCTTCTCCCCCTTCAAAAATCAGGTTACACCACTCCTTGCCCTGCTTACCTTTGTCTGCACAGTGAGGGAAATCAGTCCAAAATCAATTTTCTGAATTCCTTTCACTTTCTACCCCTGTAACACAACAATTCTCTGCCCCTAGCCCGTTACTTTACACACTAGTTGTATCCTCTGCTTTTCGACTCACAGAGTAACGATGCTTCTCTCTTCTCCTTTCCACGTGCACAGGATGACAGCACTAGCCATAGTGACCATCAAGACCCCATTTCATTAGCTGTGGAAATGGCAGCAGTAAACCACACCATCCTGGCATTGGCCCGGCAAGGAGCCAACGAGATCAAGACAGAGGCTCTAGACGACGACTGATACAAAGAAAGGGGAGGGTCAAAGCAAGACGTAACTTAGTTTTAGACGTAGCACCTTAGCAGACTTTCCTCAGTCCTTAATATGTGTTCTTACAGTATAACTTTGCAGTTTCTTGTACGTCAGTTAGCTGTTAGGGTCTTGTTCTGTGAAGATGGCATGGTGCCCTCAGCCTTTGCATATACTCTCTCAGTATTAATTCCCAATAAATAATCAATCAACCAATCAACCTCCCTCTCCCGGCCCCAGTGGCTAGAAAAATCTTGCTGCTCTGTCCTAGCATTCAAAGTGCTTCCAGGTATTTTAGACAGCCCTCAATTTACAAGTCTTAGGCTACACCTAAAATCGTCGATACCCTTAGGAATTGTGTTGAAAAAATAGTCTGTACGCTTTTCCTTCTCTGAGACTGAAAGGATGCAAGCTGAGGTAGTGGCACAGAGTCGATGGACACCAGATTGGGAGTATCAACAGAGAGTAAAAAGAACACTAGAAACCCCACTTCAGCATGGGAATAAATGATTTCCAGCTGCAATAAGCCGTGCCTCACTGGTCATACAGTGACTTGATATACTTCTGGGTGCTGTGCTGAGAATGTCCATTGGAAACACATTCACATATTTCGGTTGATGTTCACATATTCAACACAGACATCCTCTACTCTCACAAGCTGCGTGGCTTAGTGGATAAGTACTGCCTTCTGCCTCTGGGACCATGATTGAAGCCCAGCCTGGGATCATATGAAAAATGAGCTGAATGTCTGATGGACAGCAGTCCACTTCTCAAAACCACTATTCATTGTTTGGCATGGCTAGCAGTGCCTGCTCAGAAGAGGTCTAGACTCTTGATCTGTCATTAACAAATTTCACCTTTTCTTCTTCCTCTCGCCTTTTCTCTCCCCACCCAACTCCCCTGTCCACTTTGCCACTTTCTAAAGCAATGTTTTTCAGGAAGGTATTAAGATCATAAAATGGGTGAGTGGATGTTTACACAACTGTGTAACTAATGCCTACATCCTGACTAGCCTGAAAGGTTATTGGAGAACTTTTGCATCTGACCTTTGCTAGGTAACCACCATAGCATAAATATTCTCCTCAATACAAACCTTTTTTTGGTTGTTTAAAGGCAGGAGGATCTCTAACCTGAGAAATGGGGTGTGAATGTTTTGTGTTCTCTTTACTCTGTCCTTGTTAAGATGTGAGAAAGCTATACTGCTACGAGCAATTTCATTAATAATTGGAAGCCATACTGATAATGGATGTGGTAATATTTGTAAAGCAAACCTACTTTAAGTAGCAGAAACTAATGGAATTGTTTTCCTTGATCATATGTAGCACTTTTGTTACTTTTTTCTTAAAGATATTTATATTTGATAAGTCTTTTTTTTATCATTTGAGAATTCAGAATACCAAACAGCAAACTTGCATTACAGAGTCACCCTGCTATCACCTTGTCATCTAGTATCTAAATGATGAACTGTGTGTGCATCTAAGAAAATTACATCTGCTGGCATTGTGTGGAAATGATCTCCTGGCATCCTGATAAAATGCGATGTTGCTGCCGGTAAGAGGAAACGTTTCGATGGGAACAGCACGGGAAGTGTTGGAGGCTGGCAGGACTGGGTTACATTAAAAGCAAAAATTAAAAACCTGTGTAAGTTTTTGCGTGTAGATACGTAAAAATTTGCATAGCGTTTCCACAACATTCCATTTTTACCTTCCCAGTTTATGTGGGAATGGCTTAAAAAGGGGAAAACAGCTTAGTCTGGAGGATGGGCTTCCCTTTTTTTCCCCCTCCGCTTCCAAAGGTGGAGGGAATGAAGGGAAGTTGCTCTTAACTTGGATTGTTCTCATTGCTTCCTCGTGCTTCACTTTGAGATAGCATTTTGAACTCCTAAAATGTGGCTCCTCAGCAGGTTTTTAGGCAGCCTTAAACCCCTTCAAGGCGCCGGCTAACTAGACCATCTTTATATCTGTTAATCTTGTGAAAATTGCTTAGGTAAGTGTGGAGGAGATTTTGTGCTTTCAGAGGGCACAGAGCTAGCACCTCTTTGTCTCTGTAACTTGGAAGATGTATAGGTAGGGCTTGGCCTCGTCTTTCATTTATGGATTTCATTGGGAAATTTATGTGCTTTCCTTAGATATAGATCGCTGAAGCGGAATGAAGCCGTCTTTTTTTCTGTTTTATTGCCTTTCTTGAGTAGGCAAATTCACAAGTAGCATCAGGGCAGACTCAGGAAAGAAAGGAATTGGATCAGTGACCATTGCAGTTTTTTTCTTAACGTGTGTATGAATGTTTTGGTACTAAGGAGTGAAAGGACGGGGAGAGCTTTGATTTCTATTTTTGCACAGCAGAATGATCAAGCAAACTATAGCCTTAGTGGAATTTTACCTACTTATTCATACTACAGTCACACACCAAGCTGACAAGCAGCATCCACGATTTATAGTAAGGAGATTTTAATAATCGATGGCCTCTTTACGTTGGGATTGCCACCACCATTTGTTCTGGCTGTTTCATTTTAAAAAGAACAGGCTCAAACTGTTGGACAGCTGCAATTTTAGAAGAAATATTGCTTACTATACCATCTCAAAAAAAAAACCCAAACAAAAAAAAGAAGTCATTGTTTCAAGCATCATTTTTTTTAAAGCAATAGGAAAGAATAAAAATAGTACTAGAACTTCTGGATGCTGATCTACAGGTTCATGTGGTGCAGGATCAAAGTAACGTCACTAAAATTGTAGATCTATACTATCTAATGGAGAATAATGTGGTCTTAATTCTGTCTGTCACTGTCAGGTAGCTGCTGGCCTCATCGGGCATCAATATCCTATCTGAAGGTTAAACAGTTAAACCCCTTGTGAGCAACTGGAGACTGGCAGAACCTCCTTGTCTGTAAATACCATCTTCTCACCGGAGGAAGTAACAAATGACTTAACTGGGGAGTCAGGCACTTATTTCCACGGTGTCAGTTTTTGGGTTGCCCCCGTCTGTTTTGGCTTTTCTTTGACCTTCAAGAGGTACAAGGAATGGGTAAGACTTCGACTGCTACCAGGATGCTCACAGCAGTCTTATTTCCTTTCTCCTGAGTGTTCATAGTGAACAATTTGCAGTTGGTTACTAGCTCTTTGCTTTGACATGAGTGAGCTAAAATGGAACAGACGCTGGTGTGATGATATCAGGAGAAGCGTACGTGAACTGGAGTAAGTGACAGAAATGGTGAATTGTCCTGGAATTCAGCCTTTGTTTGAAGATTTTTTTTCTGCAATAAGGGAGTTGTCTTTGTCTCTCAGTTTCTGGATTTTCTTGAAAACGAAGCCTCGTTTCTGTAGCATTGCAATTCACTTGCAAGTTGTTGTAGCCAATCCGGAATCACTGCAGTTTGTTCTCGTGTGGGTTCCCTTGAAGTGGATCTGGTGGCAGACTAGATCTACCTTTTTGTTCTGTGAATAGAGAAGAAATTATTTAAGATGCTCCTCCTCTGCGATGGGCACAGATGGCTTTTAACTTCGTAGAGTAAGTTCTGGCTGTTATTTTGTCACTCGTGAAGTCCTTATACTTGAGTTGTCTCTTACCGTCTTCTTAAAACAACAGTTTCTACCTCCACTTCTTTTTTGGGTTGTTTTGGTTTGGGGTTTAGTTTGGTTTTGGTTTTAATTCCCCTACCTTTTTCCTGAAGTATGAGATCCCAGATGTTAGCAAAAGCATTATGAGTTGATAAAAGTAAGTCGACAGCGATGAGCAGACGTGTTATCCATTGATGCCCTAGCGTTACAGAGACATCTTTTAAATACTCTATAATAAACATCCTTATTGTTACAGTGTCATCCCATTACTCATATGTTGGATGTGAACAAGTTGGTCATGAGTCAGCAGCATCCCCTTGCAGCAATTAAGGAATCTCATTAGGAGGAGCCTTCAGCAGGTCAAGGAAAGCGATGAGTCCCCTCTGTTCATCACTTGTAGGACCACGTCTGGAGAACTTGTGTGCAGTGTTGGGCAGGAGCGAGTCCATCGTAAGGCTGCTGAGATGAGAGGGTTAGAGCACATGTCATGGTGAGGGATTGCGAGAGCTGGGTTTGCTCAGGCTGGCTCTGAGTACATCTTATATGTTGTTCTTCAGCTATCTTATTCAGTTTAGAGAAGATGAGCTAGGTGCTTCTCAGTGGTGCATGGCAAAAATGTGAAGGGCAGTGGGCTCAGGTTGCATTAAAGAAAATCCCAGGTGAATCTAAAGAAATATTTTCATCCTCAAAGTGGTAGGACAGTGTCCCAGAAAGGCAGTGGAAACCCCATCCTTGGGAATACTCAAAACTCACTGGACAAGGTTGGATTAGAGACCTCCAGAGGTCTCTTCTGACCTAAATGAATCTGTTATTCTGCTCAGGTCAAGGTGTTTCCTAGTTACATTCTATACATGTTGAACTGTTTAAAGAAATTCTCTTAATTTGTTGGGTTTTTTGTTTGTTTCTTTGGTTTGGTTTTGTTTTTCTGTTTTGCTATTCATAAAAAGTGATCTTTCCTATTCTACTAATAGAGGGGAGCTTTATTTGCAGGGTCTGGCTCCAGGCTCCAATCAAGCCATAAGTAATAAATGTCATTAATTATTTGCTCTGTTTACACAGTTCTTCAGGGATATTTGAATTATTCTGTTTGTTTCATTGCCTAACATCAGACTGGTGAGTTTTCCTTGGTCTTTGTAACATTTGTGCTGTAGAGCAGTTTTTGCCTTTGTTTATGAGGATTTATTGTCTTGCTGCTGTGAGTGCAGGCAAAAAATTTCACATAGCTGAACGTACGAGAGGAAAAATTGTAGTTAACTTAAGCCTGTGGGTGACTGCTATGGTAAGCTATGGTAGAAATTTTGAGTTCAGTAAATCATTAACTGGTGATTATGGGAAGCTGATGGGTATGAGTCTCATTATACTCACTTGGATCCTCCTTTTCTTTCCTTAAGTGTTTGCTGTTGGCCGCTGCTAGGGAAAAGAAACAGCCTTCACTAGGCAGCCTGCAGGTATGATTTGGATGTAATTTTGAAGAGAAATCACAATAGTAGTTGCCAGTATAGACCAGCATGGGGTCAGTTAGACTCTCAAGTGTTAATTTCTGCCTTCAAGGTGCATAAGAACGTGGAGGTGAGTTCACCAAATTTTGACTTCCCATATGTGGTACAAGTTTTCCTTCCTGGTGAGATGCTGCTTGCAAAGAAGTAAAATGAAAGCATTGTGCTGACTTTCCCCTGGAGTAGTTGAGTCACCGAGACGTATGGTAGTTGTAACAGGGTTGCATAAGGAAGCAGGTTTTACTTCTCATATAGATAAAACCAGCAAAATTGGTGTAAGAGTTCTCAAGACTCAAAATCGCTGCCCCTAAAGCACTTAACGCATGGATTTGTCTCCCTCTGTGTGATCCTAACTCGAATGCAAAACTGGATTCACACCTTTCTCTGTGAATTACTAAAATTCAGTGAGATTTTGCCCATAGCACTGAAAGCTGTGGATCTTTAGTAGGAGATTTTTTTTTCCCCCTTCTTTATCTGCTCATTTCAGGTAATAATTTTCCTACCAGGTTTCTTTCCCATCTTCCAGCCCAGCTATGTCCTTGTGCAGCTCTGATTCCTAAGCATTCATCAGCTTCTTTCAAGTTCATTGGATAACTACCAGCAAATTCTAGGAGGGTTTTTTTTTTTGTCAAAATAAACTTTGCTCTTACTTTAGATAAGGCTTCCCACCCAAGTAGCTCTTGCACTCTTTGAAGTTATTTAACTTGATAATATTATTTTGATCAAAGTCTTCAGCTTGCAGGCAATAATCTTGAGTTTGGTGTAGCTTTTATCACTTGGCAGGAATCTTTGTTGGCAGGATTGGTCTTGAAAACTGTGTTATATATCAGTGACCTAACGTGTTCATTAGACAGCTGAAGATTTTGTGTGTGTCTTTAGTAGCAGTAGTCAGGGTTGTATCATGATCCCGGCTAATTTAATGGAGTTTTGTGGAGTCGGGCATTTTCACTGTGATTTCTTGGAAGGGAAGGTTGAAAGCCTGACCAAAAAATACCTTGCAGTTCCCAAGAAGAGTTGCAGAGACATTTCAAAACAAAACATTCCCCCTTGGGCTTTCTTGTAGCTGGGATATTTACTCAGGATATTGAATCAGTTATTGGCCAAGAGGCATTTGGCAAGCTGGAAAGCTGAGGTTTAAACTGTTTAAAGATGTTGCACATCAATGAAAAAAAAAGAAGAGGCTTTCTAGAGGTGGCAGCTGTAAATTCAAATTTAAAATACACAAAAATCCTTTTTCCCCTCTGTGAGAAATGTGCTATAGGTAGAAAAGTGGACTTAGTCATTTTGAGGACTGTCAATTAGGTGACAGCGTTTTGATGTTGGTTTTTGTCCAACAAGTATAAATGAAATCAAATAAATGGAAGTAACCTCAGTGGCACCGGTGAAACGAAGATGTGGGGAGAAAAATGCAAACATCTGAAGAGTTTTTCATCACTTAAAAATAACCTGGAATTGTATATTCCTGCCTGTTTTTCCATAGGTGTCCACGTAGGTGATGCTATAGCTGAGGTGATACTGGCACAATTACAATATTCAGTGCAAACTGGTTCCTGATTTTGTTAAGGTTCTTCTGTCATGTTCTCTGTATGAAAATCCATATCATGCTTCAGCTGGAGCTTGCTGGAAGGAGTAAACAAATACATTTTGCTCTTTAAAGATACTGAGATATGCTCTGTGATGCCTACAACGTGCTTATCAGTGGAGTGTCCAGGCGATAATATTGACAGCTTATGTCACAGAGCTAGGGAAAGAATTGCTGGGGAAAAACATCACCTATTTTAAATGCCCCTTTTAATCAGGCTGATCAAGAAAACCAACTAATTGGTTGGATTGCTGCAATGTTGTGCTCTTCCCCATTCTTTCCAGTAAGCTTTGGAGTGAACTGAAACCGTTGAACTGGAGTGAACTGCGTAATGGGCCTTTGATGTTTCTGTATGTACAGTGCATCTCTCCCTCAGATGGCTTGGCAGAAGGCTCTCTCTGCCATTTATTCCCTCTCTTCCCGCCGCTCTTAAATGGAAGCGGGTGTATTCTGCTGATCAAAACATCCAGCACACTTCTGCTCAATCCTTTCAAACTGCAGCCAGGGTAATTGGGATGGGTAGGATAAATGCATGAGAGTATGGCAGTAAAAGTGATGGCAGATCTTTTGAATGACTGGGTGTCCTCCTGACATGTAATTAGCTGCTTTAGAAAGATGTGGATTGGCATGGTCATAATTAAAAGGATTTCTGTCTTTTCTGTGATTGAAAACAGAAGATCTTCCACCCCCTAATTCTCTTTAATACCAGTGTTATTAGTGACACTTGGAACACAGCTACTTCGTAAACTTAAATAATGACCTGTTCCTAATGGTAACTTAAACAGCAGGGACTGAAACTGCGTTTGGGTTTCTATGCAAAGCTGCTTCTCCTCTTTTATGTTTTTTTTTCCCTCCTCACTCATGTATATATTGCTTCTCAGTGAGCTTTAGAAACAAAACAGACCTTTAGTTAGGTGTGACAGCGTGATTACAGATCGCCCAAGGTTCTGGTTTAGCTCTGCTTGATTTGTTTTAGAGTTGTAGTGCTGAGGAAGCTTAGCCATGGTCCAGGGCTCAGCTCAGTTACTCATCCTGTGGTTCCACCCTGCCTGCAGGTCAGAGGGTACCGATTGCACTGTTGTCCTCTGGTTCCTGAAACGGGGAATGTAACTTCTGTGCCGCTCCAAGTTCTCCTTCGGAGCGTCTCTGTTTGGAAGCCTTATCAGCAGTTGTTGCCAAGTGTATGACCATATTGTCCTCAAGCTGTCTCCTGTTGCAGTCAGCATGGTGTAGTGTTACCAAGCTAACTCACCTTTTTCTTAAGAAATCCCAAACCAGCCTGCAACTGGGGAGCTGGCTGCCCAGTATGCTGGCCGTTCGCAACAGGAGAGGAGCTGTGGTGGTGACCTAAAAAACATCATAATCTCTCTTTCATATGTAGCTAAAATCTCAAAAAGCATCTGTCACAGGGGGTTACGTGCCTTTTTATTCTGTATTTTTGTGAGGAATGTTATCAGTTGATCTGTCTGGAGCACTGCAGAGCCTGTGCTCCATTCTTGCCTTTAAGTTTCCATACCGTATTTTTCCGTAGTGCTGTTCTCCTGCTGTAGTTACTTATCAGACAGCTTTCTGGAGTTTCTTGGTACACAAAGATGCACATAAAGACTCTTTGACAAATTTACAAAACCTAGCAGATTCCTAGCTCCAGCAGATTCGGAAAAGAAATTAGGAACTTAACTCACGTAGGCTCCGATCGAAATCCTTCGGTTACTTTTCAGCTTCTTAGCACTGAAATACTTGTGTAAATCTCATCCAATGTCACTGTGGTTCAGAGCAGAGCCGTGGGTCATGGGTACTTCAGTTCTTCCAGCAGTTACCACTGGTGGTAGTACACTCACAGTAGTGATGGTAGCAACCTTTTTCCTAGGACATACAGTTTTAGATGTTAACTTGCTGTTGTCACTGGCCTCAATTCACCTTCCTGTCCTCCCCACCCCTTCTCCTTAACTAATTAAAGTCTTCCATGTTATGGCAAGATGGCATATGTAGCTTAAAGAACCCACCTTTATAACTAAGAGGTCGACTTCAGCCTTTTGAGATATATTTTACATCATTTGAAATTTAAAAATACATTTTGCTTACAAAGTTTATCTGTCAAATTGCTCAAGGAGGGCAAAGAGATAATGAAAGTAAATTATTAATTAATATTTCTCACCCAGTGTATTCCACTAAGAATATTGAGTGTGTATTCCATTCCTCAAAGCACATTTGACTCTGGAGGTATATATATATATATATATTTTTAAAGTCTGCCTGCTGATAAAGTTGCTGCTATCTCTCTTTGACAGGACTGTAGTGACAGTACTGAAAATACCCTTCAGGAGCTAACCCAGAGCCAGGAACTCAGGATACCAACTCAGCAACCAGTTTGTCCTGTAGCAGAGTGCAAGCCATTTCATTTATGCACTATGGCAAGTAAGCAGATGTTTTCAAGACCCAAGTGACATAGACTCTCCCTTGCCACATTCAAAACGTTCTTCTGTTCAAAAAGTTTGGTGTCATTTTGGAGTGGACAGTAGCAGCAGGAGCATCTCGCCTTGGATAAAGTGATCTGAGTTTAGGTGGAGCTACACTGGGTTCAGAATGGCAGAGAAATTCAATATGTTGCTGGGAAAGCCCGAGCGTATCACACAAAAAGTGTAACTGCTACTTGAGGATGGTAAACATCTTTGGTGCTTTCTTGATGAGACAGTTGAAGCAGTTTATGCAGTGCTCTGGAACATTTCTTTGTACCAACGTGTCTTCATGGCACCATTTAGCATTATGAAGTTTGTTCAGGAGTTGTTCCTGGGGTTTCAGACATGCTTTTGTTCTGTTTGTTGCAGAGATGGTTGTCTGTCATTTTAGCTAAACATTTAGATCTTGGCCCACAGCTGCTCATCGAGCAGTAACAGGTTAACTCTGCAACTCTTCTTCCTTTAGAGCTCTTTTAGGTCACAGTCCTCTATCTCCAGGTGCTTGGAGAAAAGAAATACTATTGAGATGAGGCAATAGGTTCACTTATTTACAGAGGTATCAGCGTTAACACCAGTTGAGAATCTGCCCCTAGGTTTCAACAGTGCTCATTTATTAATGCTGGGGTTTGTAGCAGAGCAGGAACACAACAGTCCTGAGGTTGTATTGCCAGTAATTCAGTTCAGTGAAGTAGGCTTGGAAATTGGGCAGCTGGTTAAGAGTCAGTGAAGTATCCGTGGATGTTAAGAAGGTATTTGTAAATGTGTTGAGAAAAAAACATAATTCCATTTATGTTCATAAATAATTGGATACGAATGGTAACATTTGTAAAGAGTTCTGTGGGAAAGGCAGACACTTTCAGTTAGGGGATTGAATTTTTACTTTATTTTGCATTTGGAAGGGCAGTTTGGTTCGTTCATCCTCTTGGATGAAGTGGTTCGAATAGGGAGTTTGCATCAGAAACTGGGAGGCCCATCTAATATTCAGGGTCTCCTTGTAGGTGATAGACTGGTCCCTTCCGGCCTTAATTGTAAAACTATGATTCCAAAGAGGTAGACTTGTCTCTTACTGCTATAACCTGTTCATAGTATTTAATAATTTATAGAGATTTGAGTACTAGGGGGGTTCTCTGCAGTAAGAACTTCTTCTGAAAGTATGACTTTCCATCAGAGAACGTGTTGTGCCTTATGTCTCTAAACCACGTGAAGTTCCAGTTATGTATGATGAATATCTTTTTACACTTTGTACTTCTGCCATAATGGGAATCAAACAGATGTTTTGATAACTGCTGGTCTGTTTGCTGCCGTATCACTGAGTTGCTCCAGTATCTTACAGGTTCAATCCCTCTGTTCTACTGACACCATACCAGGCACTGTTGAGTGCCTAAAGTAGCTCTGGAACAGCATTATTCTGTTATTTTTGCTTCTAATTTGAAAATAAACAAAAAAAAAAGCCACGAACCAACAGCCCAGGTCAGTCTGAATTTCTGATTCTGAATTTTTTGTTCCTGTTCATTACATCAGACATCTGGGTGGGTGAATTCCAGTTATTAAGGGTACCTTGCAATGGTTTTTACTGTTACCTGGGAACATCCAGCAGGAAAACCATTCCACATGGGAAAAATTGGATCAGTTTCCTCCATCTGCAGTGCCTTCAAGCAACTGGTTGTTACAAATGCTTCAATTGATTGCTAGAGAGCTTCAGAAAACATCACAGCCACCAGAAGTTCTCTTGCTAAACTCATGTCTCCTCTTACTTCCTACACTGAGCCTATGTTTCCTTGAAGGAATTCCAGACGAGTGTTTTGAGCTGTACCTCCTCCACCTGCTCTGAGCCATTTGCTTCCCTCTGAAGTTGATTCTTGTTGGTACCGAGTTTGTCACACGTTATTTTCCCAAAGCCCAGTTCTTCTCACAGAGGTAATTTATTTTTCATTTGAGCTCCTTCACACCCTGGTAATCCTGGTTTACCAATGGTTTTCTCATACTGAAGTGCTCTGACCTGAACCCCTTGTTCCTACAGGCTCTAGATAAGGGATCTGTGTTATTTCTGTGCTAATAAAACACAGCCCAGCGTAGTGCTGCAGCTTGGGTTTGCTTCAGTCTTAGGAAATCTTAGAAGCTTTCTGCTAGCTGAAAGACCTCAGGCTTTTCCAGCATGGTTGGTCAGCAGCCTCCTCCCTTCCCTCATCTCAGTTTGGATGTTTAGATTAGCAAATCAGGGAAATAGTAACTTTAAAGAGTAATCTTTTTTTTTTTTATTAATATTTGGGCTGTCTTTTTGACTGGGCAGACTGGTACTGGGCTGTGCATTTCAGCCACAGATACAGCAGCACTTCTAACAGACTCATGGGAGGTTTCTTGCACACAATCACAGTGCTCAGGTTTATCTGTTCTGGTGAGTTCTTAGTGCTGGTTGTTTGCTGCCTCTCCCACTCCTGGTAGGACTCACGTGTTGCTCTCTGTGCCCTTTCTCCCCTTTTGCAGTCTTGGGTGACTTTTGCCATTTTTGTTTTGTTCCTCCCTGCTCTCTCTTGTTTCTCCTTCTTCTCTTTTTCCTGTACAGGCACTTTATTACCTTCACAACTTCTAGCAGTGTATTTAGAGACATTTTGTAATTCCTTGCATTCTACTTTAGGCCAAGTCAAGAGATGTTCACCTTTCCTTTCACCTGTTAGATGATGCTGTATCAGTTGCTTACTTGAAATCCAAATATACATTGTCCACAGTGTAGTATAAATATGAAAAATTCTGTCTACTCTGACCATTAAAAAAAAAATACCATAAATTCAATTTACAGCAAGTTCTTTACTTGCAGCCTCCTGTGTGTGATAACGTAGTTCCGAGGTGTTGGACCATGTTTAAGGGGGACAAGGTAGTGGTGTTTTTCTCTTTCATTTTAATCTGTCTTGCTTGCACTTGGTGTTGGAAGCTGCCTTAATTGGGGCAGTGGTTTTTCTTGATGAGTGTGCTGTTGCCTGCATTTTTAACCTGAGGGTTTGGGACAGGATGTGTGGATTTGCGTAGCTTTACCATATGTGGTTCCCCTTGTCCCTTCATTTCCAGGGCCTGGGATCACATCTTGCAGCCAGGGCAGCTTTTTGGTATTATTTTTAAAGTTGGTTTAGATTTGAAGATGATTGGAAAAACCTGAAATTCCTTTTCTGAATGAAAAATGTTGGTGAAAACAGAGCTTGGATTTTGAGCTTCCCATCTCTCAGCATTATCCACTGAATTTTCTCTTAGCTTTTGGCTTCTGCGTGAATTTAGGTGTCGTCTTGAGACTCGTGCTCAACTGAAGCTTGTGACTTGGTTCTAGTTGCTCTGGGGTCAGAGCCTTGGTTGTTCTCTCAGATTTCCCATTTCATCACCCGTTGCAACACAAACTCCAAAGCAAAACCCTTTCTCCTCGCTCATAGCTCGAGCTGTGCCGTTAGTGAGGTCTTTCCAAATCCCATCAACAGTGAACCCTCCGTAAGTCGCTGCTGGGGTTGTTGTGGAGAGTTCAGGCAGCCCTTTGCACACCAGTGCACACCAGCCCTGCTGCTGGGTTAAACTGGGAGAGCACTGGGTCTCTTTGGGAGTCGGGTGTCGGATCCGATGTGCTAAGGCGATGGAACCACCTTAAGGCAGGCTTTTACCTTAAAGATAATGCAGGAATAACAAATTCAGATGAGATTTAGTTCCATAGCAGTTCTGTCGAAGGGTGACAAATAAAAGTCAGTTGTGTCCATGGGGAGCACTATTTTCTTGACAAATCGCCTTGGCTGTCTCCCTCTTGGTCTTTATGATCTTCCCAAGGCTGACGAAAGCCCGGGGAGTGTGAAATATGTGCAGTACTTTTTTAATTTTATTTTTTTTTTCTTAGTGTCAATTTAAAAAAAAAGTGCCTAAGTGAGTAACAGGACTCCAGAGCGAGCTGGAGGAATAGGATTAGACCTCATTCCCCTCTTAAGAGCCCTCCCTGCAGTCCCTCCAGGAGTCCAGAACCCTGCAGAATCCGGCTGGAGAGAAATCTCCGCCCCCCCCTTGGCTTTCAGTCTGTTGGTTGGGAATCTTCTTAAGGAATCTCATTTCTCAGCCGAACCTCAGCAATCTCTGACTGGAGGTGGACTGCAAAGAGGGAGAAGCTCTAACAGAATTCAGTAGGAAGCTGCCTCTGGGATTGCTCCGTGCATTAAACACACCTTGGGATGACCGACCGCCTGGCACTGGGTGGAAAAAGCCAACATTTCATTTAATCACCCCTTTGTGGAATCACAGAGGCAGTTTCCTCCTATATTCTTAATTATTTCTAGGCTTCTCATAGTG
Source organism: Aegotheles bennettii (assembly GCA_013398125.1). NCBI lineage: Eukaryota > Metazoa > Chordata > Aves > Caprimulgiformes > Aegothelidae > Aegotheles > Aegotheles bennettii. The sequence goes on along the minus strand of VZRW01003955.1, from coordinate 13,469 downwards.
GCACCTGCTCAACATTCTGTCAGAATAGTTGTACCTGTTGGCGGATGGTGATAATTTTATAAACATACCCGAGAATTCTATGTGGGTTAAAGCAAAAAGAGAGAGAGAGATCAATGCTAGGTTAAAAAAATTGCATTAGAGGAGAATTTCTCCTGACCGTAGCGAAAGGAATAACAGAACACTATTAAGATGTATTAGTACCACTTAAGGATTCAGAAAATGAAAGCCAATCCATACGTAGATGGTTTATTTTTCACTAGTAACAAAATGTTGTTTTCACTCTTGACAACTTAATAACACACGAGTTGGGAAAGCCTAGGAAATTACTATTGGCAAGAAAAGCCGTAAGGACATCTCTCTGGCAGAGAAGAGAAAATGAGCTTGTAGGATGTTGATGGGTGTTGATATAAGCAATGATCAAATGGGAATCTATTGCTGGGGTGCTAATGGAAACGAAGCATTTGTGGAGCCTGGGACACACGTGGATCGCCCGACGTCGCGCCGGCGCCCTGCGCTAGAGAGGCCTTTTTAACAGTGAGTTTTTTTTCTCTCTAAACCAAGTGATTGTCAATACCAGTGGTTGTAATTGAAAAAAGATTAATGTAGTCGTGAGTGGTGCAAACCTAGAAGTGAAAAGGCAGAAGAACACTATCAGAGGCACAAAAAAAAGGAAGCAAAAGCCCTGGCAAAGCGCCGAGGGGGGGTTTTGTTTCAGAATTTTGTGCATCTGGATTTTGTCCCTCTGCCACGGGGGCGAAGGGGTCTCCCATTGACCTCCTTGCATCTCCAGGAAGGGCAGGGAGCATGGCTGGAGTGGTAGCATTGTGTGTGCTGGATGGCTGGTGGTCACCCCTACGGCCACTTCATGTGTTTACCAAGCGCATCAGTAATCTCAGCTGAGCTGTGTCCCACCCCTGCTGCTCGCCCGCGTGTCTGTCCCTTCCTCTGTCACCATCTTCTTTGTTTGCCCCGATGAAAATGGCACCTGTGTCTCATCTGCTGTAGGTGTTCTGCCTACCTCAAGAGGTAAACATGGTATCCTAGAGTTGTATGTTCACAGTCTGTTCTTTTTTTACATGAGCACTAGCACACACACACACACACACACACTGGAATGTATATTCTCCTCCTCCCCACCCCCAATAACCTCTTGACCTGATCCTTGCTGTAGCCACCACCAACTCCTCTTGCAAAATTGGATGCTGCTTTAAATGTGAAAACAAATGTTCAAGAAGCTATAAAACCTGAATGAAAGCTAAAGCTGAATTTATAAAGCCTTGTTGCATATGAGCCAAAAGTGCAAAAAGCTCTATATAATGAACTAACCTGCCACTCATATAAATATAAATATATATAAATATATTAAAATCAGACTGTTCTACAAAATTGTGTATTTGTATTTTTGTGTACGTACAATTTTCTGCTAAGCAGAAGGAGGATGTAGTATAGGATGATGTGAGAAGAGATTTTGTTTAATCATATTTCTTTGTTACTTATTTTTGTTAACATCCAGATGCCTGTCTTTGTCTTATGTGTATGACACTGTTCCAAAGGTGCAGTATCTCTCTCCCGCCCGCGCATCCGACCTCTTCCACCGCGAAAGGATTGGGGTAACGCTGCTGATCACCATCAAACCTCACAACGACCACCATCCTGAGCTTCACAAGGGCTGCTCGTTCAGCTTAAAGACTAAATACATCACATTGGCATTTAATGGGCACGTGGGGTCGCTGCTCCTGGTAGTAACATCCAATGTTTACGTGTTGGTTGGTTGGTTGCTCTACACGCAGGTGTTCTCCAAGCACGTTCTCTGCACCACCCACGGTCTGTAGGATCTTTGCTACTGGTCCTCAGCCTGGAATTTCAGGGGAGGGAAAGGAAGGGGGATAGATCAGGAGGGAGGATGGACAGATCCTTCTGTTAGGAAGTTGCTCATGGCAAAACAAAGCAGCAGGGAAGCAGTGCTGCGTATCACAGGGGAGTGAATCTCAGGTAACACCACCACGAGGAGGATGGAGGGAGGTGCCGTGAGGAGCTCGTGTTCCCCATGGTGGTCTGCGTGCTGCCAGAGTGCATTTTTGCTTTCTGGAAGGCAGTTTGGTAATGTGATAGGTTGTAACTTCCCCTGCACCACTGCAGACACATCCTTCCATCCCGTGCACCTCTGTGGCTTCACGACTGTTTGGTCTAAGTCACGACTGTTGTGCTCTAAGACCAGTTGTAGCAGCCTTATCAGACAAGGTCCATCTTCTCATGGCTTGATGCTCCTGCAATAAAGATTTTTAAGAAGAATATTCTAAAAATCTTGCCCAAATCACTGCATTTCCCTGCAGGATGGGTCTGCTCCATCATTTGCTGCAAGGAGAAGAGTCACCGTTTTTCTCCCTTGGTGCACTTGAGAAGTTTGAGTTGTCCATTAGAGAGTGGAGAACTTCCCAGGGAAAGAGAGAAGAGCCAGGTACAACAGGATGTAGTGAAAAACGAGCGCAAAGGCTTGGACAGGAGGTGATGGAAGTTTCACCTCCCAGTTCCACCGTGGACGTGCTGCAGACACTTGAGGTTCCTTTCTGCGTGTGGCAGCTTTCCCATCTCCAAGGTGAGGGTTAACACCTTGTGTCACATCTTCCCCAGGGACTGCGGAAGGGTGGAGTAGCGACGACTTCCCTTGTGTCCTTTGCTCTCTTTCTAGCTTTATTTTATTTTTTAATTTAATTTCTAACACTGTTTGAACTGAATTTTGGCCCAGGGAGAGCGATACTGCACCTTTACATGTAGGGCTCATATTTATAACAATGTGTAATGACTGTAGCAAAAGTCCTTGTTTCTGTATGTGAATGGACAGAGAAACAAGTGCTCTATTGTATTGATTAAAATAGTTAAAATGAGTCCTGTATCATTGTATCTCCTATTCTGGATTAGTGCCTTTTGGACAGTAGACTGTTCTGTAATTAAAATGTAGTATAACTGCTTTTTTGTACAGTTTTGTTTTAATAAAACTTTTTTTTATTTTGTGTTTATTTTAGTATTGTACCTATTAGAAAATAAAAATGTATAACTCAACAACGATGCCTTTCTTCTAGAGTCCTTTTTTGTGCAGAGCTCTTGGGGTGTGAAGGGCCTTGGACGTCGTCAGTAAGACCTAAAATGTGTCTTGAGAACTCAGTAAGTAGAAAATAAGAAAGGCTGAAATCTTTGTGTCTGTTTTTGTATGGATGATCCCTGGGTGGGATGAAGGTGGTGGACACTACAGTGGTGTGTTTGATGTGGTGGCATCACTTCATAGAATCATAGAATGGGTTGGGTTGGGAAGGGACCTTAAAGCTCATCCAGTCCCACCCCCTGCCATGGGCAGGGACACCTCTCATCACACCAGGTTGCTCCAAGCCCCATCCAACCTGGCCTTGAAAATTCCTTGGAGTTTGAGCCATGGGCTGATAGTGGAGGCCTTTTGATTAAAAGGTGATAAGAAACAAGATAAAACTCTACTCTCAGTATCTTCTTTCATCTCCTCCTTTGAGTGCACTTGTGCTTGTCACACGTAAAGGTACTGATCACACAATAACAAACGTCCAAGGAGAGGGAGGATGTGCCAGGAGCCTCAAGAAGGGCCATAGAATCAGAATCATGGAGGGTGGAAGAGATCCTGGAGTTCAGGATCATCCAGTCCCACCCCTCCCTCCATCCCCACTCACCCACAGCACCCAGCTCCACATCCAGACACCTCTTGAACACCTCCAGGGACGGGGACTCCACCACCTCCCTGGGCAACCCATTCCCACCCCCAATCGCCCTCCCAGGGAAGGAATTGTCCCTGATGTCCAAGTTGACTCCCATCCCATCTCAGAGCAGTTGTTGAAGGGCTGCAGGGAGCAGACTGAGGGTCCCTTTGTCAGTAAAACCAGAAAGCTGTAGAAGTAATGAGAACAGGCAGGATTTTGAGAAGCCAAAGGCACCAGTATGGGCTGCCTGCCCTTTCATCCAGGCCTGGTTCTGTTCAGCCTCTTGGGGTTCTCCAGACAGGGTCTGTGGGCAGGTGGGGAAGAGCTTCATAAAAACAGAGGTAAGAGGTTCTGTGGCAGGGAGCAGAACAGTCTCACTGTCATGGAAATGGATTTATGGAACTGCTGTCTGGGTTCTGCATTGCTGGTTTAAAGCAGGGTGTGCACCCAGGGTTTGAGGGTGATCCGGGGGCTCTGCTCAGGATGGACCCCCCCCTAAGACAAGGGACAGCACAACTCTCCTGGCATTGGAGCTGTGGATGATGAGTGATGTGCCTTAGGTGAGGAGAGCACTGCCCAAATCTGTCCTTGTGCTTCTCAGAGGTGTCATGGGCAGACCAGAATGAGCTAAAACTCTTGTGGTCTGAGGCATCAGCTGAGGGAGGTGTTCCTGGAGGGAACAAGCTGGGCATGGGGAAGCACAGGGCTGTCACCACCTGTGGGCTCAGCTGCCTCCTCCTCCTGTCTTGTGGCTTTCCAAAGGAAACTAAAAATAACAAAACCAGAGCTTTGCTGTAAATCAGTGTTGGCTCAGCACTGGAATTGAAGGTTCAGCCCCAGAACTGTTGGCTTTTGAGCCGTTTGTCTCATTGGGTTTTGTTTCTTTACAAGGAAGTTAATCCCCAACCTGTTTTATTTTGGTCATTTCCATTGTGTGGTCAACCCACTGGAAGACCTCAGTCATTACAGGTGTGGTGAGAACACTGCCAACCATCAGGGCCCATGGCCCACAGCTCTTTTTTGTCTTCTTTTTAGAGAGGGGGGGATATGAGAGGACCCATGTGTAGAGGATGGGGTGCTGGTGATGGGCCCTTTCCCAGTGTGACCAAGTACACGTGCAGTTCTCATCACTGCCCTGGGCAGAGGATGAAGGACAAAGGCCTCTCCCTGCTTCACAGGTGAAAACCAGGAATGCAGGAAAGCTCCAGTGGGGAGATTTAAACAAGAAACACTCACCAGAAGCCTGTGCTTTGCCACGAGCTCAGCTTCTCCTTCACTTTGTGCTGTTTTTTATGTCCTAGGGAACCAGATGATCACAGAATCCCAGGCAGGTTTGGGTTAGAAGGGACCTTAAAGCTCACCTCATTCCAACCCCCTGCCATGGGCAGGGACACCTCCCACCACACCAGGGTGCTCCAAGCCCCAGCCAACCTGGCCTTCAACACTGCCAGGCAGGGGAAGCCACAGCTTCTCTGGGCACCCTGGGCCAGGCTCTCACCCCCCTCACACCAAACAATTTCTCCCTCCCATCCCATCTCCATCTCCCCTCTGGCACTTGGAACCCGTTCCCCCTCGTCCCATCACTGCCTGCCCTTGGCACCAGTCCCTCTCCAGCTTTCCTGGAGCCCCTTCAGGCACTGGAAGGTGCTCCAAGGTCTCCCTGGTGCCTTCTCTTCTCCAGGCTGAACCCCCCCACCTCTCTCAGCCTGGCCCCAGAGCAGAGCTGCTCCAGCCCCCTGAGCATCTCCGTGGCCTCCTCTGGACTCAGATGATCAGTGTTCAGCTGTAGAAACCCACCACAGCACAAAGCAAAGAAGCCACATCACAGCCTGGTGTCCAAAGGGAGCAAAAATTCCCCCTTAGGAATCTGCCCAGTGCCATACTCACACCTCCTTCCCTTGGCTCCTCCAGCCCAAATCCAGAGGCTCTGTTAACTTCTTCACCACTTTCCCGTTGTGGCTTGAGGACAGATGAGGCCAATAAAAATGATATTAATTTGAAGGAAAGTGGGAGGAAAAAAAAAAAGGTGGTTTTTTTGTTGTATTTTTTTTTTCCTGCTCATTTTGATCTGGCTGAAGAACAGAACCAGGGAGGGTGTTCCAACCTCCTTCCGGGAAGAGTGAGGTTTGAACAAAGTAACGGAGCTTCAAAAGGCTCCTGTGCTGCAGCCAAAGATGGTATTTCTTTTTGTTCAGCAGGTTAAAACTTTGAAGTGGCTTTTTTTTAAAAAAAAGAGAAGGCAGCTGTATTTTCGTGCACTGATTTCAAGACAACAAAATCTCCTTTGCTAAAGGACATTCAGCAGGAATTGGGAATCAACACAGCTTAAAAAAAAACCCAAACCACAAAATACAACAAAACCACCCCTGAAAAGAAATAAAATTAACATCCAAGTCAACCCCTGGCTGTTGTTTTCCAACACAAAGCTGGATTTTGGGGGAAAATGTTATCAAAGAGAAAGACAATAACGGGAGCTGGGGGGGGAGAGCTAAGGATGTGCTGCTGCCCCCACCCATCGGTTGGCTGCGTTGTGTTTCTCATCGCCCCAAGGTCTTTCTGGCTGTGCCAGGGGTCCCCACAGCACCAATGTCCCTGCCTGTGCCTCCAGAACAATCCCAGCAAGGCAGAAAAGTCCTTGCGATCCCAACCACCCGTGCAGGGCCTGCTGTGCCCAGGGCTCATCGACCCAGGGCCACGGAGATGCGCAGGGGGCTGGAGCAGCTCTGCTCTGGGGCCAGGCTGAGAGAGTTGGGGGTGTTCAGCCTGGAGAAAAGAAGGCTCCAGGGAGACCTTGGAGCACCTTCCAGTGCCTGAAGGGGCTCCAGGAAAGCTGGAGAGGGACTGGTGCCAAGGGCAGGGAGTGATGGGACGAGGGGGAACGGGTTCCAAGTGCCAGAGGGGAGATGGAGATGGGATGGGAGGGAGAAATTGTTTGGTGTGAGGGTGGGGAGAGCCTGGCCCAGGGTGCCCAGAGAAGCTGTGGCTGCCCCTGCCTGGCAGTGTTGAAGGCCAGGTTGGCTGGGGCTTGGAGCAGCCTGGTGTGGTGGGAGGTGTCCCTGCCCATGGCAGGGGGTGGCACTAAATGAACTTTAAGGTCCCTTCCCACCCAAACCAGTCTGGGATTCTGTGATTCTATGATTTCTCCAGCCTTACAACTCAGTTCTCCTGTTTCAAGTTCATAACCAGGACAGAGAAGGTCTGGTAGCAGCCACTGCCCCTTTCTCCTCAAGGCTGGTGCAAACCACCACTGACCTTGCTGGAGGAGCCCCTCTTCTCATCCATTGCTTGCTGCACCTGCACAGGTTTGGGGAAATCAGGTAACGCCAGGCTGGAATCACAGCAAAACAAGCATTAGCAGGAAGGTCAGGCTGACCTGGTTCTCCAAAGGCAACCATCCCCATCCCAGCTCCTCCACGCTTACCAGGTCACAGATTTTTCAGCAGTTTCCTGCAGAACTTGTCCCATCCCAGCCAGAATCCCTCCCCCCACAGCACTGGGGCCATTTCCCCAGTTTTTTGGGGGGGCTGAAGCAGAGGAAAGAAAAATCACTGCGGTGATTTCCAGCACCAACCCCATGTCCAGTCTGAAGCCCAACAGCCAGAGAGCACGGGGGGAGCACAACCAGGCTTCCATCTGCTTTGATTGAGCATAACAGGGGATGTGAGCATTTTTTGAATAAAATAAAATTAAAATAAAATATATAAAATAAATTAAATTAAATTAAATAAAACAATTAATGAAATAAAGCCTTCCCCTGGCTCATCAAAGCTCCTCGGACCCACGGTCTGTGCCAAGGATTCCCACACTCCAAAGGCTGTAGGCAAAGGGTTATTTCCCCCAAGAAGGGAGCCTGGAGGAAAGGTAAAGCCATGAGTTTCTGCTCATTGATGGGAAGGTTCCAAAACTGCAGCCAAGAGGGCAGAAGTCTTGTTTGAAACAGACCCTGGCACCCTCGAGTGATGCTTCTGCACAGCAGGGCTGCGAAGGCATTGAGACATTTTGGTAAGAGGAACCAGATTAAGAAAGCAGAGACTTCCCAGCTCTAAAGAAGCTGTTTATTTCGGTCCTGCATGGCATGTATAATACAATATTACAGTCATTTAGTATTGTACAGAAATAATTAAAAACTTTACAGCTCATTACAAAGTCTCTTTGGATTTCAGCTCATTTAAAGTCCACTGCTCGCCGTGGGAGCAGCCACTCCCTATATACAGACCCACCACATTTACAGAAATCAACAGAAAGATGAGCTGGAAAAGGCTCCCCTGGACACAGGGTGGGGGGGAAGCTGCAGCGAGGGAAGATCAGGACATCTTCAGTGAGGTGGGAACACAGCCATTCACCCCCCCATGGTTATTGCTCCCGTATGGGCTTCGAGATCAGCTCGGCAGGGGAAAGCAAGGGGGAGAGCTTAGAATCACAGAATCATTCTGGTTGGAAGGGACCTCCAGGGTCATCAAGTCCAACCTTTATCCCATCATATTCCTGACCATCAGACCATCAGACCATGGCCTCAAGTCAGCTGCTGTCTCCTGCCCAACAAAAGCACTGGTCCTGCTCGTGGACAAGGCTGATGGAGGGGGTATGGCTCTACTGCAGCCCTCCCACCCTGCACCAGGCACTCTTCCCTCTCGCTGGGTTTGAGGAGCCCCAGAGCCATGGCCCTGCTCTCTCCACTGCGGCGTTGGGATGCCAGAGCCAGGACCAGGCTGTGCCATGAGGCTCCAGACAGCGGCAGCCAAGTCCTTCTTGGGGGTGAAAAATACAACAGGGGCTTAGGAAGAGGGTGGAGAGCACAGAAACCAAAGCAAAGAGACACCACTTTGACCTTAGCTCAAGGAAGAGGGTGGAGAGCACAGAAACCAAAGCAGAGGTGGACAAAGGAGACCCAGGAACGAGACACTTCTCTGAGCCCAGCTCAAGGGTGTTGTGTAGTGTGACCAGTCTGCACCTTCACTTCTCACCATCTCCCTGCCCTGAGCTCCAGGCGGCCTCGAGGAGGGTGCAAAGTCCACCCCTCACTGCAGTAGCTGCTGACCTGGGGATAAGGCACTGTGGAGACTCAATGTCTTGTGCAAAGAACCAGCAGTGGCAGCGTAAGGACAACACAAGCACTGACACAGAAAGGACTTCAACAGCTCCATTCCTGTACAAAGAGTTCTGTACAACACCCACACTCATTGTGCACAGGTTGTCACAACAGGACAGGAACAAGGGGGGTTTCTTGGTTCGTAGGAGAGCAAAGAGGTGTTGAACTTCCCACCTCCCAGCAGCCAGAGCAGCTCCTGTCTCAAGCCCTGGCAAAACTCTCTTCCCTAGGACTAGGGCAGCATTGCCATGCAGAACTCCTTTCTATTGGTTCTCCTCAAATAAACTACAGCATCAAACAGCAACGAGCCAAGGCCCTTGAACTGAAAAGGTATTTTGGATGTGGAGATCAAACCACCACCAGAGAGCTGAACACAGCACAGGGAAAATTCTTGCCTTGGTTTGAGAAAACCCAAGAAAGTCCCTCCAAAAAAACCATCACCCACTTGCTGACCTGGAGCAACTGACCCCACATTTCCAAGCCCAGCAGACCATGCAGAGGAAGGGACCTGCAGAGCTGTGGGTACCACTCCAGACCAGTCTCTTTCCTACCCACCAAGGTGATTTTCTAACACCCAGAACACGAGACCCATCCCCAGCTCAGGGAGACAGGAAGCTCACATCACTGTGCAGACACAGGAGATGAGACACCTGCTCCAAACCACAGTTCCTGCATTCAATATTCTTCTCCCCTGTATAAAGTGCATGAAAACCTTGGAAAATCTGCATAGCTATGGACACACCAGCCTCAGCTGCTGGCAGTTCCAGTTAAGAGCACCTCCTCCTTTATGCTGAGTGTAGAGTTTTGCTAATGTTATCAATTAAAAACAATAATATTACCTTCGTTATGGTTTTAGACTGTTTTCTGGTTAGTTGGCTTAGCTGGTGCAAAAGAGCAGATGGCTTTGAGTATCGATGCCAAAACCTTGGGAAATATCTTTAGAAGAAACCTCTCGTGCCCAGGAAAGCTGGAGAAGTCCTCTAGGAATGTCCTGATGACTGCGTTTGTTCTGTTGGGCTTTCTGGAGCTTGAGCTGCATCAGGGTGATTCAGTGAGGGTGGCTTCATCTTTGGGCAGGAGTCAGGGAGGGATTTGAGGACAGGTTCAGTTTGAAAAATACAGAAGAGGGTAAAACCCAAGAGAGCTTCAAGTCAAGTCCTCCCTCCACCAAAGCCAACCGGATTGATGCTACCAGAGCCACTCTGTGACACCAATCATCCACTGATGCTGCACCCCAAGCCCACCCTGGTTAAGCCCTTTGCTTCCAGGATGATTCATCCCAGAGCAGGAGGTGAGCGCGGCTGCGTTTCACCCCCGCTCTCAATACACACAGCGTGGTTTGTAACACAACCAAGGGTGGGTGGGAGAGGAAAACCACCCCGTATCAGTCAGCTGCAGCCTCCAACCAGGTACAAACACTGAAATACAACCTCACGTGGTCAGGGCTGTGGTACAAACACAGCCAGAGGGATTTACAGTGGGCAGCACAAGTGGTGAACTCTTACCCAGCTGCTTGACCCTTTCACTCCCATGGCTTTGGCACCTTTATGTCAGTCTTCAGAGACAGCAGTGCAAGAAAAGAGGCTTCAAAAGTACCTGGACAGGTTCTTCCCTTCGTATCTCCCCCAAAAGGGGCCACTTAGCAAACAGCAAGAAGTTTTAAAGATATCCCTAAATCCAGGACATGAAACGCCGAGCGGTTGGTCAGGGGGCTGCTTCCCATCTCTGCAGCACAACAGAACAAAGTGCGAATGGAAAACTGCTAAAGATGGGTTTTCAAAAACTCACAAGACAATACAAGAGGCCTCAGATTAATTAGAGGGTGGTCCTTCATCAGCAAGACTCATCCACACCCCAAAACGACACCATCGTGTCTATAAAAACAGTCCCAAGTTTAAACCCCAGGATTTTAGTGTCGGAATTCTTCACTGCTCGGTTTCTCCCATCGTCTTGGCTTGCATGGACAGGAGCTTCGTGCAAAGGCAAAGAAGGACAAACTGTACACTAAAAAAGATGGTTAAAAGCTGGTCTGTACATTTCATATTAAGATTTCTTGGTGAGAATTTAGGAAACACTGAAACTAGTTCCCCAAAGCTGAAGGATATACAAATCCCTGGCAGTACTCTGCATGCTGCATCGTAACCCAGCCCATTTATTTCTGCTACAGATTAGTTTCTATTTTAATTTTATTCCTCCTGCATAAATGATATTAATTACAGTAAATCAGCATAATTATCTCCTTCACTAAGCATCCCTATCTCCTTTGATGACAATGTATCTTTTCCCTTGGACCCCTGAACCAGATGGTTAAGGCACTTAAACACCCACGTGCAGCACGGGCAGCGACTGAGATACGTGTTGAAGTTTAATGATTAATTTAGCATCCTAAATAGTCCCCGTGAAGATAAAACATCTCTTGCTCAGGCTGTCCCATCCCCTGGCTATGATAAAAAAAGACATAAACAGCTCAGAATATAAAAGTCTGTGGCCTTTCTTGGTTTGTTAGAAAACGAGTGTGCGTACACGTCGGGACGTGCACACGGATGTATAGACACAGCGTAGCAATAGATAACTTGTGCCACAGGTAGTTAAAAACCAGCAAGGGTGACCAAAAATAAACCCAAGTTGTATAAAAGCCAGCCCAAACCTCCCACTTCTTTTAAGAGAGATTCATTTTGGGGACGACTCTTCAGCTGTTGAGCCGAGTTTGCTTTCGCGCGCCGCCGGGACGGTTCAGCTCCTCTTTGGATGGATGCTCGGTGCTGGCAGAGCTCCTCTGTGCAACGTTGGGTGGTGGTGGATTGTAAAGCGCAAACATCTCATATTTTAAAATAATAAATAAAAATAAATAGACTGGGTTGATCCCGTTGCAAGGGCAGTGACCCACTGCTTCGTGTAACCGGTAACCAACCGAGCGTCCCCGAAGGTTGGTTGGGGACATCGAACACGGCAGTGCTGGTATCTCTGCCAACATCCTCTTGGCCCAAAGGGCAGAGCCAACGGGCAGAAGGTCCTGCTGTGCTTTGGGGCAAGCAAAGGAGGGGATCCTGGCATGTTAAATAGATAACGGACACCAAATTCGCTCAACTCCTCTCTTTCCTAAAAAGAAGGGATCAAAAATATTACAGAGCAGGTCCGGACCTTCTCCCATTCCCAGATCAGCCAGAAATATTGTGCTGATTTCACACAACCAAAGAGCTCTCGCTTTTTTAAATAAAAGGGGTGTTTTTTGTTCTTTAATTCCAAGTAAAGTTTTACCTACACTTCTCTGCTTGCCTGGAATCATTGTAACTTTGCCCTTTCACCAGGTGTCACGCGCTACGGACACAGCCCTTATGAGATTAGAAAATAACTCTGATTTTAGGGAGGGTTTTGTTTTAGAATCACCAGTCACACCGAGGGAAGCACTGGTGTGTGGGCAGTATTTTGTAGCCATGCCACAATTTGAACAATTTACACATCTCCTCCTTCTCTGAGAGGTGGGAGAGAGCGGAGCTTACACCCACCCACCGCCAGGAGCTCTCAGCGGCTGCCACCAGTCACACCCTGAAGAGTCACAATTCCTAACAGGGGACAACAAAGGACGTAGATCCAGCACCATGACAAGGCAAAGAATTAACATGTCAATCACCCAAAGCAGAGGAAAAACCCTTCATTAGTGTTTGCCACAAACTAGAAGTCCTCATGGTCGGTTTAGCTTCCCGAAGCTCGAAGCCCCGCTCCCCTGGTGGCGTTGCTGCTGCCTCAGTTTGCCCAGGATTTCCTGTTTTCTGCATTTTTCTGGCTTTTTTCCAGTCGCAGCGTGGCTCCTCCTTCCGATTTGGCCAGGGCTGTGAGTGAAGCCAGGTTGGAAGCTGACCCGGAGAAGTTGCCGCTCCTTCTGTTCTCGGTGGTGGCTCCTCCTTGCAACCTCAACCCGGCGCTGCGGCGTCTCGCTGCTCCCGAGGCCTTTTTGACTCTGTTGGGTTTCACGAGCAATCCATAGCCAGGGTTACACCTGAAATACTGCTTCCCTCCAATGGAGCCATCGTTCTTACCTTGACAGGAAGAGAAAGAAAGATGGTAGGACCAGGGGTGATGGTTTTCAACTCAAAGAGGGGAGATCTAGTCTAGATGTAAGGAAGGAATTTTTTACGAGGGTGGTGAGACTCTGGCCCAGGTTGCCCAGAGAGGTGGGAGATGCCCCATCCCTGGAAACATTCCAGGTCAGGTTGGAAGGGGATCTGAGCGACCTGATCTAGTTGAAGATGTCCCTGCTCACTGCAGGGGGGTGGGACTAAGATGTTCCAAGGGCTGGAGCAGCTCTGCTCTGGGGACAGGCTGAGAGAGTTGGGGG